>JBBGZY010002228.1:822500-977500 GCA_037952925.1 Lithobates clamitans | reverse complement strand
CAACACCCTAGCTGCAGAGCTCCCTGTGTTGTTTGCCACCATGGTTGCCTTAGTGTCTTCTCTAATCTCCAGGGCCCCTGTGGTCCTCAAGGTTCCTGCTTCCAAGGTCATTGTGCACCTTCGTGACTCCCTGTGACTGCAGCATTCCTAGTTCCTAGCATCCTCTGTACAGGATCTGGTGATCCCAGCACCCTAGTGCTCCCAGAGACTCTCCTGTGTTCCTTTGATCCCAGCGCCTCAATGCCCCCAGAGACTCCCCTGTGGTCCTGAAATTACATCACCCCTGTGACTCTCTCTCCTGTGTACCCTCACCTCCTGTTCTTTAGTTGCCTGTTCAGGTGAGTCCCGCAAGTTGTAAGCCATCCTGCAGCAAAGCCCTATTATTTCTTGCAAGGTGCTCCAGGGTAGGTTTCTTATGCTCTTAGCCTCATCCCTTCTTAGGACTGTCACCTCCACTGAATGTAGGGATCCTCCTGTGTCCTTGGAGTATTCCGTGTTCTCCGTATCTGGTGTCACCCTGAGTCTCGTCCACCCCTGTGATCACTCAGTGTCTTTACTGTGTTCTGACACTCCATGACCAAAGCTTCCACCTCTTGATGTCTTCTCTGTGGCCTACAGTTCCTTGCAGCCCAGTTACTACCACCAAATTCCTGGTCAGCCTTTTGTTCAGTGGATGCAGACTGCTGACTTTGGCAAACACCAGCTAATCCTAAGACCCAGTTGCCTAAATAACGCAGACCATACATTCCGCAAAATAAGTGAATGGGTGAAGGTGAGTAAATTGTGTAAAAACTGATCATCTACCTTCTACATCAACCAGATGACCCAATCCACATTACAATCATCTACAACAACTAGATGCCCCAATCTAGTTTCAATGTCATTCACTTGCAGGAAAAATTTTGGACCCTCTGCAGAGTTGTATGTCAGCCCCATGAAAATCTACACCTGCAGTGACCCAAAGTTTGCTGATCTTGAAAGTAGATTGTGCCTACCTTTTCTAGACAGTAGGGATTTGATAACAATTTGGGTGTGAAATATTTGTACAGACAATTCCATTGAGTGCTGTCACAGTGTATGTTTCATGAGTTCCCAATATTTTTAAACCAACTTCATTTTGTAGACCACGGGGAAGGTAGGGCCTATATCCATTTTTTCTTAGTGTGCCATTGATTTATGTGGAGGGCTCCCCCACCTGGCATTAGTTGGTAATTGCAAATCTGGTAGGATTTTGGTAGGGATATTTTTTGCAAGTATTTGTACAGCCCACTTAGCTGCTCCCAAATTTACTTTATTCTCTATTACAGGCGGTCCCCGGGTTACAAACAAGACAGGGTCTGTAGGTTTGTTCTTAAGTTGAATCTGTTTGTAAGTCGGAACAGGTACATTTTTTAAGTGTAGCTCCAGCCAAAAAAACTATTTTTAAGCTTTTTGGATAGCATAGGGAAGGGTTATAACCCCTGTGACATTTGTTTTTCTGTCTGTGCTCCTCTTCAGAAGATTTCACCTCACATTCTGTCCCAATGACAATTGGATTTTGAAAATTTTAGGTTGTTGTGGAAACAAGCCTTGGTGATAAAGCATCAGCGGAGACATGTTTTTCCCATGATAACTCTTACAGAAGTGAATTTCCCTTTCTTAAGGGTAGATTTCCTCTCACTTCCTGTTGTCTTCCTCCGTTTTTAAGTAGGAGTCGTTTGTAAGTTGGATGTTTGTAACTAGGGGACCGCCTGTACTGGCAAAGAGAAAGTCCACTTAAAATATGACAGAACATTCAGAACCTGTAGAAACCAAATGCAAATCTCGGGCTGGATTAATACATGTTGTTGTTCATTGATAGACGTCAGAGGTTTTAGGGCCTTTTCACATTATGTATATGCAATGATATATGTTTTTATTTCTGTGAATGTTCTTATTCATTGAGGTCATTGTATAACGAGTAGCTAGTCACATTTAACAGGACTTGTTCTGTAGTTGAAGGTCCAACACTCTTCCAGGTAGCTTCCTCAAATGACTTGGGAAGGCTACTTAGAATGGCGAAAAGTCTTCAACAGGATCTGGTGATCTCTCCTTCTATAAAATACTTGTTCCTAGATATCATAATGATCCTCCCTCTTCAATACTTTCTTTATCATTGGCCAAAAACAGTGTCACTTATTCTATCATCATTTACTGCATGGTTGTTTCAAGTCAATGCAGGAGAACCATCATCGCAGTCAGATATCTAACATTTTCAAAAGAACTGGAACAGGTACATCCAAGCTATTGCCTCCTGTGTAATGCCTGATTAGCCTCAGCACTCAGCCTGGGAAGTCTCTGCAAACCTCCATGTGCAATCCATGCAAAAAAGGGAGAAAGGCTGGTACCATGGAAGTCAGCTAAAACATTGTTTTATTAATGCAGGTGAACAACAGTCAAAAAAGCCAACGTGTTTCAGCCATCAAGCCTTAATCAGGCCATGAGTAAGGCCTAATGGCTGAAACACGCTGGCTTTTTTTTTAAAACATTGTTTTATTATTGCAGTTGAACAACAGTCAAAAAAGCCAACATGTTTCAGCCATTAGGCCCTAATCAAGCCTTGATTAAGGCCTAATGGCCGAAACACGCTGGATTTTTTTAAAAACTTTTTTTATTATTGCAGGTGAACAACAGTCAAAAAAGCCAACATGTTTCAGCCAGCAGGCCCTAATCAGGCCTTGATTAAGGCCTAATGGCCGAAACACGCTGGCTTTTTTTAAAAACTTTTTTCATTATTGCAGGTGAACAACAGTCAAAAAAGCCAAAGTGTTTCAGCCATCAAGCCTTAATCAGGCCATGAGTAAGGCCTAATGGCCAAAACACGTTGGCTTTTTTTTAAAAACATTGTTTTATTATTGCAGGTGAACAACAGTCAAAAAAGCCAACATGTTTCAGCCATCAGGCCCTAATCAAGCCTTGATTAAGGCTGAATGGCCGAAACACGCTGGCTTTTTTTTTAAACATTTTTTTATTATTGCAGGTGAACAACAGTCAAAAAAGCCAACATGTTTCAGCCATCAGGCCCTAATTAGGCCTTGATTAAGGCCTAATGGCAGAAACACGCTGGCTTTTTTTTTAAACATTTTTTTATTATTGCAGGTGAACAACAGTCAAAAAAGCCAAAGTGTTTCAGCCACCAAGCCTTAATCAGGCCATGAGTAAGGCCTAATGGCCAAAACACGTTGGCTTTTTTTTTAAAACATTGTTTTATTATTGCAGGTGAACAACAGTCAAAAAAGCCAACATGTTTCAGCCATCAGGCCCTAATCAGGCCTTGATTAAGGCCTAATGGCTGAAACACGCTGGCTTTTTTTAAAACATTGTTTTATTATTGCAGGTGAACAACAGTCAAAAAAGCCAAAGTGTTTCAGCCATCAAGCCTTAATCAGGCCATGATTAGGGCCTAATGGCCAAAACATGCTGGCTTTTTTTTTTGACTGTTGTTCACCTGCATTAATTAAACAACGTTTTAGCTGACTTCCATGACACCAGCCTTTCTCCCTTTTTTGCATGGATTTTCAAAAGAAGAGCAGTGATTAAAATGGCACCTGGGAACACCTTGCAAACGCACCACAACACACAAATGCAAACTATCAGTGCATTCTAGTGCTGTGTGTTAAAAATAAACTACTCGGGTTTGTTTGTGCATTGGTGGCCTATTTAGAATCAAAAGGTTGCCTTAATGCAATACATGCCATGCATGCTAACGGAACAGTGTGAGAAGGAGCCCCACTGGACCACGGAAGGGTTAGTCATTGGAAGACAATGCTTGGAAGATGAGCATTGCTACATTTTTTAACTGTTACTAAAATAGGGCTTTAAAGTGGATGTAAACCCCCCAAAAAAATTTTTTGATGTCATAATGTAGAGTATAAGATTTCCTATCATTTGAGCCCAGTATTGCCACAAAGACTTAATCCAGCTCTGAGCAATCATCTTTTATTGTTCAGTGAGATAAAACTTTGCAAACTGAGAAAAACTTTGTCAGCTCCTCCCCCTTGCTGTGAGTGACAGGTGATTTACATATCTCATGCACTAGCCTAAGAGACATGCATTATTTTTAATTCCCACTCCCACTCCTTTCTTCTCCAGCTCTCCCAGGATTGGCTGTTCCACACCTCAGCATGATTGGGCATGCTGAAGTCATGTGGTTACTTTCCTGTCTTTTCACTGGATGTTAGAGATCATAGCAGAAGTTCAGTGTAAGAAATACACAGGAGAAAATGCATATTGACAAGGGGAGTGTAGAGGTGGGCGGGGCGTCTACTGACATCACGACTCCACCCACCGAGCTCCAGACAACAGACCCGCCCACAGAATCTGCAGTTTTTCGGGTCTCATAACAGACAGAGGGGAGACATTTAACAGGTAAAGATACATGCAGGAGGCGTGTATATCCTTATAGATAACCCCTATGGCAGGAGTTTAGAAAGGATGACATTGGGTTTACATCCACTTTAATGATCTCAGATACATGAAAGACTGCTAAGGAAAAACTTGTTTTGAAAAAAAAATATATATATGAAGAGTTTTTGTGTTTTTATTGTTGCTTATTTTTTTTGCACAGAAAAAAAAGGGGGAAAAAATACCATAAAAAGGTAACCATACACAAGAATGTATTTGTGTTTTATATATTTTGTGTGCAGTGCAAATAGAAAAAGAAAATAAATGTATATGTGTACATCAACGTGTGTTTTTTTACATGCGTAGGCATGCTATGTAAAGTGTATTGTGACAATTGTGACCTTAGTGTGACTCCAGTCTAAGGACAGGATGTCACCACATGTCAGCACACAGCAGAGGAACACACAATGCTGTTGTGCAGTGACATGAATGTGACGCTTGAAAATAAAGTAGCGCAGTGCACTGAGACATTCTTTACAGTGCCCCCTGCTGGAGCTGTCACTAGCCTGCACAGTAAACCTAATCTAAGGCCACATTAGTGGCGCCTGGTGGTAGATCTTTTTTGGGGGGAGGATGGGGGGGTGGTGGTGGCAAACAGTGCCCCCCCCCCACCACCGGTCCGGCCTGGTCTGTCGGTAGGTTCGAGTCATCCACAAGGCCCCCCTCCCCGAAGGTTGGTTACGAGCCTGGCACTTACCGCATCTACCCTGTTTCCCCGAAAATAAGACCTAGCGTGATTGTCAGTGATGGCTGCAATATAAGCCCTACCCCCCAAATAAGCCCTACCCCGTTTCCCCAAAAATAAGCCCTACCCTGAAAATAAGACCTACAAGGGCTTATTTGGGGGGTAGGGCTTATATTGCAGCCATCACTGACAATCACGCTAGGTCTTATTTTTGGGGAAACAGGGTATGGCGCGGGTAGCTTCCGCTGTGCGTCTCCTCCCTCCTCCTTGGCCAATTGGAACGCTTCTCCTTCCGGCCGCTCAGGAAATGGGTCTTAGACTCGCTTCCCGATTGGCTGGGAGGAGAAAAAGTGTGACAATAGCGAATATTCATTTGCTATTGTCACAGAACGGGGTGGGCTTGGGGGCGCAGTCCTCTGCGCCCCGTGCCCACCCTTTGTTGAAGCCAATAAAGTCTTTGGCTTTAATCACATGCTTCAAAAAAAAAAAAAACCCTGATTGGAACCCATACGTCCGGCGCCCTACATGTAGATTAGGGGGCCGGACGCATGGATAGGGGGGGGGGGGGGGTGGCGTCCGTGCACCCCTAATGGACGGGCCACCACTGGGCCACATTGTCACAAGCACTGTAAGGACTTCTTTTTTATTCACTTACAGGAATATTTCTGAATGCACATAAAAGCAGGTAATGTGTCATTCACACTGTGTGTTTACTGGTGTTTATGTGTGATCAGGTTAGCTGCATTTAGAGAAAATAAAATTCTAAATGTGGCTAAACCTGCTTGTGGCCCCATTCATACTATGACATGTTACATCAGGTGTCTCGCATATGCCCTTTTTTGTGCATTGATTCATTTCAAGCATAGGGCAGACTATTAATCTCAATGAGCTGCCCCATGTATGCGCAGTGAAGAAGCTCTTACACCTTTTCGCACTTTGAGATTTGCACGTTTTTCACTGTATGTTTTGCATGAATGAATTGCACCACAAACATGACACATTGTGTTGCTTGTTTCGCAAACATGCTTAAAGTGTTTGTTACCCCAACATGTCATATTCCTAAAATGTGCCTGCTGTACCATGTACTAGGCATGTGCAATTCGTTTCGTTCTGAATTCTTTTTTCAACGAATTTCGACAAATTCGTTAATTCGGGAATATCCGAATTAACGAAAACCCGTTTAACTAATTTTTTCCGAATATTTGTAAATTCGATAAAATTGGACATTCGTAAATTCGGGCATTCGTACATTCGCAATTTACGAATGTACATTCGTGCATTCGTACCTTAGTAAATTAGTGAATTTGTCAATTCGAAAATTCCGAAATAATAGTTAAAGTGGGGTTCCACTCAAAAAACAAAAATACCTGAAAATTTCTAAAAAAAAAAACCAAAAAAAAAAATTTGGATATTTTTTTTTTTTTACTTACCTCTAAATGCCTGTTGCTAGGTGGTCCCTCGTAGTCTGCCTCTTCCTTTGCCTGGGCTGGTGACATCACTTCCCCCTCGGCACAGGAAGGACTTGGCTCTGCTCCCTCCCTCCTGTCAATCATCTGGGACCCATTACAGGTCCCAGGTGACTGAGCGGCCAATCACGGCGCGCGGCGCCGCTCACGCATGCGCAGTGGGTGCCAGGCTGTGAAGCCACAGTTGAAATGCCGGCGCCAACGAGCGGAGGGGGGGGGGGACGAGCGGGGCTTCGATCCCCCGCATCGCTGGACCCAGGGACAGGTAAGTGTCCAATTAAAAGTCAGCAGCTGCAGTATTTGTAGCTGCTGGCTTTTATTTATTTATTTTTTTAATGGACCCCCCTGGGTGGAACTGTTCTTTAACTAATAATAACTTCAAATTTGGCTGTTAGTGAACGTAACACATACAAATTTATCCGAAGTTATGAATGATCCGAAAAAACGGAATAGAACGTAATGAATTAATAATAATAAATAACAATAATAATAATAACAACGTTTTATTATTATTATTTATGATTAATTTGTTCCGTTCCATTTGTTTAGATGCAGCATTCGTTTTGGATAATTCGTAACTTCGGATAAATTCGTATTTGTTACGTTCACTGACAGTCAAATTTAAAAGGAAATTCCAATACCTATAATTTAATAGTTAGTTACTATTTCCGATTTTTGAATCTTCGGGTTTTTGGATTTACAAACTTCGAATTTACAAATTTCCGAATTTTCATAATTTACAAATGTACGATTTTATGAATTTACGAATTTACGAATGTACAAATGTAAAAATGTACGAATGTACGAATGAACGAATGTTCGAATTTACGAATGTACGAATGAACGCATTTACGAATTTACGAATGAACGCATTTACGAATTTACGAATGAACGAATTTACGAATTTACGAATGAACGAATTTACGAATCGCGATCATAACAAAGGACCCCAAAAACTAAAAAAAATAATAAACTAATGAAACGAAAACGAAAATGAACAAATTTTTTGGCTGTGCACATGTCTACCATGTACTTGTATAAAAAAAAGTATTCCGTTCTCGTTGTATTGTATTATAAATCCCTGGTGTTCCCGCCAGTCCCTCTGCTTTCCTATTAAAAAATGGCCATACTAAGCAGGAGAACACACCGTGATCAGTTCTCTAGCTGTGCTGGGAACTCAGCCTGCTCTCCTCCAATGATTAGACTTGTCCTGAGATACTCCCCCACAGCCTTTCAATGGGACGATCAGTGTGCTGTTGCTTCCTATCCCTGTAGCGCTTAAGCAGCTGAGAACAGAGGGAGCCGATGGAATGTCATCACGTAAAAAAAAGGGGAAAAAAAGGTATTTATAATGTTTTTTATATCTATACGCAAATATTTTGCCTTTCATTTCTATTGTAAACTGAATGGGTTGATCGTTTACAATCACTTTAACCGCTTTAGCCCTGGAAGGATTTACCCCCTTCCTGACCACTTTTTGCGATTGTGTCGCTTTAGCTGACAATTGCACGGTCGTGCGACTTTGTACCCGAACAAAATTGACGCCCTTTTTTTTCCACAAATAGAGCTTTCTTTTGGTGGTATTTAATCGCCTCTGCGGTTTTTATTTTTTGTGCTATAAACAAAGAAAGAGCGACAATTTTGAAAAAAAAGCGCAATATTTTTTACTTTTTGCTATAATAAATATCCCCAAAAAATATATAAAAGAAAACAAATGTTTTCCCCAGTTTAGGCTGATATGTATTCTTCTACATATTTTTGGTAAAAAAAAATCGTGATAAGCGTATATTGATTGGTTTGTGCAAAAGTTATAGCGTCTACAAAATAGGGGATAGATTTATGGCATTTTTATTATATTTTTTTTTACTAGTAATGGCGGCGATCTGGTGATTTTTATCGTGAGTGCGACATTATGGTGGACACATCGGACACTTTTGACACTATTTTGGGACCATTCACACAGCGATCACGCCGATCAGTGCTATAAAAATGCACTGATTACTGTGTAAATGACACTGGCAGGGAAGGGATTAAACACTAGGGGGGCGATCAAGGGGTTAAGTGTGTCCTAGGGAATTATTCTTACTGTAGGGGGGATGGGCTACCACTGATATGACAGCGATCACTGCTCCCGATGTCAAGGAGCGGTGATCTCTGTCATGTCACGAGGCAGAACAGGGAAATGCCTTGTTTATATAAGCATCTCCCCCTTCTGCCCCTCCGTGACACGATCACGGGTCCCCGGCGGACATCCAGTCGCGCGTGCGTGCCCACAATGCTGGATTTAAAGGGGAACGTACCTGTACTCCCATTTGCCCAGCCATGCCATTATGCCAACGTATATCGCCGTGCGCTGGTCATTTATTTTTTAATAAAACAGACATGTCAAAAAATAGAATCCCTACACTCCCCATTTACATCTAGTCCTCTGAGTATAGGACTGAACAATTTATGTTTAAAGGGCCACACCGGACCCCTTGTAAGGCTGTCTTCCCTGGGAATACGTAAGCTTTGAAGTTTCAGCTCCTTAGTACTGTAGTGTAACATATGTAACAGGTGCTCTTTAACCACTTCAGCCCCTGAAGGTTTTCCCCCCTTAATGACCAGGCCATTTTTTGCGATTCGGCACTGCGTCGCTTTAACTGACAATTGCGCGGTCGTGCGAAGTTGTACCCAAACAAAATTGATGTCCTTTTTTTTTTTTTCCCCCACAAATAGAGCTTTCTTTTGGTGGTATTTGATCACTTCTGCGGTTTTTATTTTTTGCGCTATAAACAAAAAAAGAGCGACAGTTTAGAAAACAAAAATATTTTTTACTTTTTGCTAAAATAAATATCCAAAAAAAAAAAAATGTCTTCATCAGTTTAGGCCAATTTGTATTCTTCTACATATTTTTGGTAAAAAAAAAAAAAAGTCGCAATAAGCGTATATTGATTGGTTTGCGCAAAATTTATAGCGCCTACAAAATAGGGGGTAGATTTATGGCATTTTTATTATTATTTTTTTTTCTTTTTACTAGTAATGGCGGCGATCTGTGATTTTTTAGTGTTTAAAAAGAAATCCCCCTTCAATGGGACTTTAACCTCCCTGGCGGTATGATTATTTCAGATTTTTGATGCTGAAAGCGGTACAATTATTTTGCATGGAAATTTGGCGTTTTATATTGTAGGCCTGTAATTCTTAGAGCCCTTTCACACTGGGGCGGTTTGCAGGCGTTATTGCGCTAAAAATAGTGCCTGCAAACCGACCCAAAACAGCCTCCACTGTTTGTTCTGCGGTGCGCTGGCAGGAGAAGAAAAAAACTCCTGCAAGCCGCATCTTTGGAGCGGTGAAGGAGCGTTGTATTCACCGCTCCTTCACCGCTCCTGCCCATTGAAATCAATGGGGCAGCGCGGCTATACCGCGGCAATACCGCGGCTATAGCCGCGCTATGCGAGCGGTTTTAACCCCTTTTCGGCCGCCAGCGGGGGTTAAAACCGCACCGCTAGGGGCCGAATACCGCCGCAAAAATGACGGTAAAGCAGCGCTAAAAATAGCGCTGTTTTACCGCCGACGCCCCCACCGCCCCAGTGTGAAAGTAGCCTTAGGAGTAAAACACACTTAAATCTGTCCAAACAAGAGTCTAGTAGATATCCCGGATATGATAAAGTTTGAAAAACAAAATAAAAAATGATAATATAATAAATAACTATAAATAATTATAACAAATAATAATATAATAATACGGTAATATAAATTATTCAATAATGTAATCAAATCAAAAACACTGAAATTTGCTCAGTTGCAGAATTGTCGCTGTCATTACTTTCAGTGTTTGATGACGGATCTCCCCACAAATCGCTCAATTCTGCGAGTGATTCTAATTTATTATCGCTGTTTTCTAGCTGGTCTAAAAGCACTTTTGACGTAAAGGGACATTTTTTGGTTGCTATGGACAATCTCCATTTTCCAGGCAGAAAGAACAATATATATAATATAAAACTTCATGAAGGACACTGGACAAACCACTTGGGACAAAGGGGATGTGTAATTATTTGATACAGTATACTGTATCTACCCTGTTTCCCAGAAAATAAGACCTAGCGTGATTGTCAGTGATGGCTGCAATATAAGCCCTGCCCCCCAAATAAGCCCTACCCTGTTTCCCCGAAAATAAGCCCTACCCTGAAAATAAGACCTACAAGGACTTTAACTAGGGATTATTTGGGGGGTAGGGCTTATATTGCAGCCATCACCGACAATCACGCTAGGTCTTATTTTCGGGGAAACAGGGTATATTGTGTGTTTTTACTTTTTGAATTTGGCGCCGAACTCCGTCCCCGTGTGTCGCAACTCTCGCAGGGAATGGAGCTCGGCACTGTGAATCGAGCGAGACGCGGCGGCTCGCCGATCACAGCGGGGAGACATCGCAGGATCCAGGGGACAAGGTAAGTAACCTCTACATGGATCCTGAGATGCGATCCTGAGTCTGGCTCGGGGTTACCGCTTTTGGTATTGAAAATCCACCCCGAGCCAGACTCGGGAATACCGCCAGGGGGGTTAAAGGCAACACATACTCCGCGGTACCCCAGGGGATTACTATATACCGGAGAGTATTATTACATTGTCATATTGTTCATGTAAATTGTATTTCTTTGATTTTTTGTTTTTTTTTTGTATGATATTTGATGTCTTTTACTATTGATTATTTTTATGATCGAACACTTTTATACACCGATTAAAATAGACTTTTTTGTACTACCCGAGTATGTGTTGCTGCCTCTAAAGTCCCATTGAAGGGGGATTTCTCTTTAAATTGTATACTAGGGATGTGGCAACCACACTACTCTAATCTGACATGGTGAAATCCTCTTACTTATGCCGCGTACACACGAGCGGACTTTACGGCAGACTTTGCCCGGCGGACTGGATTTCATCGGACAATTCGATCGTGTGTGGGCTCCAGCGGACTTTGTTTTCTCAAAAGTTGGACGGACTTAGATTTGAAACATGTTTTAAATCTTTCCGTCGAACTCGAGTCCGGTCGAAAAGTCTGCTCGTCTGTATGCTAGTCCGACGGACAAAAACCGACGCTAGGGCAGCTATTGCCTACTGGCAAAGAACTCCCTTGTTTTAGTCCGGTGTACGTCATCACGTACGAATTAGACAGACTTTGGTTGATCGTGTGTAGGCAAGTCCGTTCATTCAGAAAGTCCGTCATAAAGTCCATCGAAAAGTCCGCCGGGCAAAGTCTGCCGTAAAGTCCGCTCGTGTGTACGCGGCATTATTAGTGATTTTTTTAGTGGGACTGCGACATCGCGCCGGACAGATCGGACACCTAACGGACATTTTTGACACTTTTTTTGGGAACCAGTGACATTATTACAGTAATCAGTGATAAAAAATATGCACTGTTATTGTACTAATGACACTGGCAGGGAAGGTATTAACACCAGGGGGCGATCAAGGGGTTAAATGTGTTCCCTCGCTGTGTGTTCTAACTGTATGGGGGACTCGGGGGAAACACACAGGTCCCTCTTCCTGCTTAGCAGAAAGACAGGATCTGTGTGATCTCCCCCTGTCAGAACGGAGGTCCGCCCCCACCTGCTGATTGGCTCCCCCGCTGGCCAGTGTACAAGCCGACGTGCACCTACGGCGATTTGCGGGATTGAGCCACATAACTGAGTACCCCGTTTCCCCGAAAATAAGACCTAGCGTGATCGTCGGTGATGGCTGCAATATAGGCCCTACCCCCTCAAATAAGCCCTACCCTGTTTCCCCAAAAATAAGCCCTACCCTGAAAATAGGACCTACAAGGACTTTAACTAGGGCTTATTTGGGGGGTAGGGCTTATATTGCAGCCATCACCGACAATCACGCTAGGTCTTATTTTCGGGGGAAACAGGGTATAACTGCGGCAGCTGGTCCTTAAACGGTTAACATTCAGCCGCTCACAATCTAGAGGAATGGAGAAAACAGAAAATCCCTTGCGATTGTGTATGATGAATGTCATTCTATTTAAAAACACCAACACGGTGCGGTCATGGATGACCTGTGACGGCATCATTTGTTGTCTCATCTGTTATGACTACACACAGTTTTTCTTTCATGCTTTGGTATTTATTTTGTCTACAGAGCTGTTTGTGTGCAGTGGATAGTGAAGTAGCTTTTTTTCGATCGCATTTGCGAGCGAACGTAACTTTTCAATCTGTTTTTGAGTAAATTGTCAGATGCGTTTTGGGTTGTTTGTAATGAAAACCGAGCGCACACAGTTTATACTATTTCAGATTCCGTACGTTGTCAGTGAGCCGTTACCTTTGTCATGGGATAGTTTCCCTGCCGCGCTGCAGGTGTAATGCCGCGTACACACCATCGGAAATTCCGTCAGAAAAAAAACTTGGATGGTTTTTCCGACGAGGATCCCGCTCAAGCTTGCCTTGCACACACACGGTCACACAAAAGCTCGCTGAACTTCCGACCGTCAAGAACGCGGCGGCGCACAACACTACGACGAGCCCAGAAAATGAAGTTCGATGCTTCCGAGCGTGCGTGATTTTTTTTGCGCGTCCGAATTGCATGCAGACGATCGCATTTTCGGATAGGAACTTTTCCCGACCGAAAAAATTGAGAACCTGCTCTCGATCTTTTGCTGGCTGGAATTCCGCCCAGCAAAAGTCCGATGGAGCATACACACACACGGTCGCAATTTCTGACCAAAAGCTCTCATCCGACTTTTGCTGGGGGGAATTTGCGATCGCGTGTACGGGGCATTACTGTCTTCCAGCCAGTGTTCATTTTGTCGACTAAAATAAGACTAAAACTAAAACAATTCAGATGATTAAAATACGACCAAAACTAAAATGGCATCTTAGTCAAAAGATTGTGGCTAAAACTAAATTGAATTTACGTTTTATATTATATTATTTATATATTTATATCTATAACGGCTAAATCTGTGTCTGTAGTGAATGTTCAAACCTTAAAGCGGAACTTCAGTCGTTTTTTGTCATCTTTCTTTTTTTAATTCCATATTTTTATTAGATTTTGCAAGTAAATACATTGTACAATTAGAACTGTACGTCGTGCAACGACGTCAAAGTGTTTTAACAGGATATAGCTATACTTTAACAAGTTGAGAGTATCTGTTCGCGGTAAACATATGCAACAGTTGATGAATACGTGGTAAATTTCCTGAAAAGGTAAGAGACATTTCTTACATTATTACCGTTAGCAGCCCCCTGCTCTGGCGTGGCACCCCAAGTGGGATCCTTAGTGCCACTCCAGCGCAGAGCGCCGGTGTACAACTTTTATAAACCTAAAATGTCTAAAGGATATTAAGCAGAACCTTTGTGAGAGAACGTAGGGAGGGGATACAGTATTGCTCGGTCAAGAAAAAGTATTGTTTCTTTTTTTTTTTTTTTTTTTTTTTTTTTTTTACGTTTTAAAAGTAAAGTTTATTGAAATCTTGAAAAAATACATCAATCAAGATAGATGAAAAGGAGCCCAACGCTCGTCAGTTACAGAATATGAAAACGGTACATCTGTTATATATGATGTCAACAGTAAGTTTTGCATAATCAACAACTTGTACCCTAAACACATGTATTGTTTTGAGCTCTGGGGGTCACGGTACCAGAGCCCCTTCTGGGGACTAACTGCTCCGGTGAACCGGGAAACCCCGAGCCCATCTCACCATCTATGTGTAGAAAAATGTCCAGGGTATCAAAACAGCTTTAGTGACTGAAGAAGAGATAATAAAAGAAAAAAAAAAGAAAATAAATAATAAATAATAGACCAGAAAAAAACTGAAGTGAGCATGTATCTATAATGCTACCGATTGTTATGCTAATAACGTAGTCAAACATACATTGCTTTGAACAATAAATCCTGTCGATCAGTCAAACTCACAGAGTGGGTTAAACTCTGGTAGATCGGTCCGGACCGGAATATGTTATGGTTGAGGAATAAGGTATAACTAATATTAAGAGTCCGCCTTGGGCGTTTTCTTGAGGTCAATAACATATATAATACACTTTACCGAGAGCTTGATGTACCAGAATAATCATAGTGAGAGAGAAAGTAGGGGAGTGGGATAGAGAGAGAAAGAAGCTAGGGGGGACAGAGGGGATAGGGGGGGATGCTAAGAGTAGCTGATCATCAGGAGTGAAGAGAAGGAGGTGCACAGGAGACCTCTCAAGAGAGGGTTTAAAAATCCACAAGCTGTAAATCACGCTTAGAGCTGTTGTTCACACATACAGAGGATACCCTACTAGAGTTGCCCAGGGTTCCCAGATAATTTTGAATTTGTCAAGGGTATCTAGAATTGTGTTGGATATTTTTTCTTGCAGCATGATCCAAGTGATTTTTTGTTTGGCAAGTCGAAAAGATACTTTCGGCGATTTCCAGGATCGAGTTATGGTCATTTTAGCCCCTACTAGAATAAAATGGATCAGCTTTTGGGTGTATTTGGAGATTTTAGGGATGGGCCCATTAAGCAATGCAATAGTTGGATCTTGTTTCAGGGTACAACCGCATGTTCTGCGGATAAGGGAGAATATCTTGTTCCAAAACATCCTGATTTTAGGGCATTCCCATAGTATGTGTAAAATAGTTCCCACATGACCGCAGCCTCTAAAGCAGAGAGGTGACACTTGTGGAAAGAGTTTAGCTAGACGAGACGGTACCAAGTACCAGCGTGTAAGAATTTTCAACCCTGCTTCATTTATGGAAGTGTTAACCATACCTTTGAATGAGCGGGCAAAATAATTATGCCACTTATCCAGGTCCCAACTGAAATCAAGATCTCTCTCCCAGCTTATCATATACGCTGCCTTCTCTGTAGGTTCCGCCAGGGAAGAATAGATGAGGGAGATACCTCCCCTTGTGTCTGAGGCCGAAGCACACCATTGTTCATAGGGCGTTACTAAAAGATGATTCTCATTGCTCTTCCAAATTTGATTTAAGAAATGTGATAGTTGGAGAAATCTGAATTTTTCGGCCAAGGGCATTTCTAGTTTGGAAATGCAGTATGCTAGGGTCAGGGGACCATTGGAATTGAAGAATTGCCCAATTCTATAAAGGCCTTTGTCCAGCCACCATTTAAAGGCTCGGATATCTAGTCCGGGTGGGAAGTTCTGATTCCTAAAAATATGTGCCAGGGGATGCCAAGTAGAGATAATGGGTTTGAGTTTATGAAGGGAATCGCAGAGTTTCATTGAGTGGGATAATGTAGGAGCTAATATAGAGGGGCGTTTTTTGGGGATATTCCAAAGCAGGAAATCTAAAGTGAATCCAGGGACCGCCTCTCGTTCCATGTATACCCAGTCTGGTTTGGGTCCTTTCATATAAATAGTTGAAAATTGGCTCAGTTGTGCTGCCTGGTAGTACCACCAAAGATTAGGAACCCCTAAACCTCCCTTTTTTCTGGGTCTAAAAAGTACCTCTTTAGAGAACCTGTGGCCTTTTTTATCCCATATAAAGCGTATTATTGCGGAATGTAGTCTTAGAACGTGCGATTTGGGTATTGGGATGGGTAGTGAACGGAAGAGATATAATAACCGAGGTAGAAGTGTCATTTTGACCGCGTTTACTTTACCTAACCACGAAAGCTTGTATAGCGACCATTGGGTCAGGTCATCTGTGAGTTTTTTGAACATGGGGGGAAAATTGTGTTTATAAAGTGTATCAATGCCAGACGTAAGGTTAATGCCGAGATAAGGGATGGATGTGGAGTTCCATGCGAATGGGAATTTACTTTTTAGGGTGTCAGCTATGTCTTGAGGAATTGAAACATTAAGAGCGACTGATTTGGAGACATTAACCTTAAGTCCGGAAGCTGCTTCGAAATCTTGTAAAAGTTGCAGAATATTAGGGATGGAGATTGAGGGAGATGTGACGAACAAGAGGACATCATCCGCGAATAAAGCGCATTTGTGAATATTATGCCCACAACGAACTCCATGGATGTCAGGGTGTTGTCTAATCGCGATGGCTAAAGATTCGATAGCCATCGCGAAAAGAAGAGGGGAGAGGGGGCACCCCTGCCTCGTCCCCTTCTGTATAGAGAAATTATCTGATAGGTGTCCTTGTAATCTCACCTGTGCCTTGGGTTGGAAGTAAAGGGTTCTCAAAATATTAATAAAATTTGGGCCGAAACCCCATTTGCTTAATATGGTGAAGAGATAGGGCCAAGCCACTGTGTCAAATGCTTTTTGTAGATCTATGGAAAGGAGGAGGCCTCCCTGGGGAGGTCCCCCGTCCCACCCCGATCTCATTAGGGAGACTGCATTTATTGCTCTACGTATCTGGTCCGGTCCCTGTCTCCCCGGTATGAACCCCACCTGATCCTTATGTATGTAGGTGCCTATGAAAGAGGCAAGTCTATTGGATAATATCTTTGTCATAAGTTTTAGATCATTATTTATTAATGAAATAGGTCTGTAGTTACTAACTTCGCTGGGATCTTTACCTGGTTTAGGTATGACCGAGATAAAGGCCAAGTTGGCATTAGGGTCTAGCGGAGAGGCTTTTGTTAAGGAGTTGAAGAGGCGGACCAGGTACGGAGAGAGAGCATCTATAAAAGTTTTATAATAGTGGTTTGAGAAACCGTCAGGGCCTGGGGCAGAGTCTTTTCTAGTCTCTTTAATGACTGCTCGGATTTCTGATTCTTGGAATGGAGATTCCAATATAGAGCGGTGAGATTCAGAAATTGTAGGAAGTGGGATTTGATCTAGAAAGGCATCCAATTTTTGTTGAGAAATTGGGCAATCATTGGAGTATAGGTTAGCATAAAAGGATTGGAATGATTTGAGGATTTTACTTGGATTTTGGGTGTGCGACCCGGATTGTGTTTTTATTTTGGGTAGGGCAAATGTCCTGTGTTTCGGGGTAAGTTTGGCTGCTAGTTGGGGACCAAATTTGTTCGCTCGCAGATAGAAATTGCCGCTGAGCCAATGAAGATGCTTTTCTGCGTTAGAGGTAAGGGCTGAGTTGAGAGATAGTCTAATAGCATCAAGTTTAGAGAGATTTTTGGAATTGGGGTTCTGTTTGTGGGATCTACTAAGATTCTTGAATTCTTTCTCTAACTTTATGATGTCTATCTGCCTTTCTCGCTTTAATTTGGCCGATAATTGAATCAATTTCCCCCTAATTACCGCTTTGTGAGCGTTCCAAAGTGTAGTAGGGGAGATGTCCTCAGTGTCATTCAATAGGAAATACTCTTTAATGTCTTTTTCTAGTAGAATACAGTGGACAGGGTTAGATAAGATCTTCTCGTTAAGGCGCCATGTGCGAGGGCCAGATGGGGACAATGAGTTGGATATTCCTAAGAGTACCAGGGAGTGGTCAGACCACGGAACATCGTGGATAGAGGCATGGTTAGCTAAGTGTATATCAGGGTTTGACAAGAAAATGTGGTCAATTCTAGCATATGTCTTGTGTGGAGCTGAGTAGTGTGTATAATCCCTTAAAGATGGGTTTAGTTCCCTCCATGAATCAATTAAGCCTACCGAGTGAAAAAGTCTGGCTATCTGGAGGCTCTGTTTGGGGGGTTGTTTGAGCTGAGGGATCCCTTGAGCTGCTTTATTTAGGACCTGGTCAAACGTAATGTTGGAGTCCCCTCCCATAATCACTCTACCCTCAAAGTGGGAAGAGAGATTAGCCAATAAGGAGGAAAAAAATTTGGCTTGGCCTTTGTTGGGGGCATAATATGAGATGATAGTGTAGAGGTTACCTTCAATCGAACCTTTGACCAGTATATATCTCCCGTCAGTATCTTTAACTGTTAAAGTGTGGGAAAAAGGGGTCTGTTTGGAGATTAGTATGGCCACTCCTCTTTTTTTCTCGCTAGCGTTTGCAAGGAAAAAAGTGGGGTATTTGTTGTGTAGAAAAGAAGGCGAATAGTTCGCGGGAAAGTGAGTCTCCTGTAGGAGCACGACATCTGCTCCCCTGGAATGGTAGCTTTGGAAAGCTTTGCGTCTCTTGACAGGCGAATTGAGCCCTTGGGTATTATGAGAAATCACCTTAAGTGCCCTCTGTAAAGGAGGTGGGTCAGCCATAGTCACAATGGGAGTGATCCTGGTATGTTAGGTGCACACTTACCCGGTTCTCCAGAGATGCATCGCTAAGTCTGGGAGAGAGATCCCGTTGTTGCTGCGGAGTGGGCTGGATAAAGCTGGTCTCCTGTGCATCTTCCTGAAAAAGAGAGGAGGTTAAGGAAGAGAAAAGGGGAAAGAGGAGAGTGTAGAGAGAATGAAGGAAAAAAGGGAGAATCATTAAATAAGATATACTAAAAGCGTCAAAAATGTCTAGGCTTATGAGCCCAGAAAAATAGGGAACTGGACTAAAAAGTTCAGTTCAAATCTGAGACCCTAAAACAGTGGGATCTCAGAAAAACAAGAACAACCTCAGCCGAGGTTGTTAGTCTGACGTGACCAGTGGGAGAATTCCCCCTGGTTACGACAGAAGGAGTGGCGATGCTAGTCCAGCCGAGCCGCCGGATCCCCATCTATTGGGGAAATATGGAACCTTAAGAACCTGAAATTCAAAAACTTTTTAACTATATTCTCATATAAAAGAAAGAAAACCAAAATGAGGAGTTATGCCCAGCCTCCAAGAGGTACCTGGGTAAATCACTACCTGAAAAAATAACAAAACAATTCCTACCATAGGAGATATCTTTACAATAATCAGGAAGGGGGAGGGAAGGTGGGAGAGGAAGGGGGGAGGGGAATAAAACATCCCGGTATCATCTTCCCCCCCCTGTATATTGAGGAATTAAGTGAAAAAAGGTCAGGTAAGTGCGACCATTATCCCTGATGGGAAGATATGGTCGGAAGGGGTGCATCCAATGTACACCCGTTCCCCTCGTACAGAGGGAATAACTTGGAGGAGAAAAGGAAGTCACACAGTCCTTTTAAGGCCATAGCAAGAGGAGTTCATCTTGGAGGGAAGGCATCACGGTGGCGCTTTGGTTGTTGTTTGTTCCAGAGAGGAGTGATGGGGCTGCCAGAGGGTGGTCTCTTCGAGGAACTTGGCTTGGATGGGAGATCCTGGGGGGAAGCTTCTTGGGAGATGAGACCAAGTCGCAGGAGTAGGTGTTCACCTTCTTGAAATGAGGAGAATGCGTACGATCGTTCCTTATATTGAAATTGGAGACGGAAAGGGAAGGTCCATCGATATTTAATTGATTTCTGTGAGAGGATTTCAAGGAGAGGTTTCAAGGCTCTCCTTTTTAAAATTGTAGTTTTGGAGATGTCAGCAAAGACTTGGATTTTGGTACCTTGGAAGGATAGGGTGTCCAAATTCCGAGATCTTTTCATAACTTCTTCTTTGGTTTCGTAATAGTGGGGCTTAACCACTATATCCCTTGGGAGCCCATCTTGTCTGGGAGGCTGCAGCGCTCTGTGGGCCCTGTCAATCTCTATTTTGTGGTCGGAGATATCTGGGATAAGTTCTTTCAAGAAGAGCTTCACAGTGTCATGAATGTTAGTAACAGCTTCAGGGATACCGCGAATGCGGAAATTACCTCTCCGATTGCGATTTTCCAAATCATCGATTTTCCCTAGTGCTGAATCGAGTTGTTCCTGCAGCAATTGAATACAGTCAGTGTTCTGGTTGGTGCGTGCAACTGTATGATCCACAGCTTGTTCAATTAAATCGATACGGGCCCCCAAGCTCTGTAAGTCGGCCTTAATAGACGTGGTAATCTGCGCTGCATTTTGGGCCAGGCCTGTGGCCAGCATATCTGAAAAACAATTCAAAAGTTGTGCCATGTCTGATTGGTGGGGAGAGTTCAGGTTTGCGGCCTGTGGTATGGCAGGGGATGGATGAGCCTGCAGAGATGGGATGTGGAGCATGTCAGATAAGGCTCTGTTAAAAAGGGAGTCTTTGCTGTTAGGAAGAGCCGTTTTAGGGGGGGTATTACTCACAGGGGGTCCCAGTGTGGTAGTGGTAAGCTGTTCCTCCTCAGGGAAGTCTGCCATGAGGTCTCCGTCTCCTATGTCATCATGTGGAGGAGCCGCGGCCGCCATCTTAGGAGCGGTGGGGTCAGGCAGGCCGAAGGTAAGTTTCCTGCTAACCGCAGAGCGATGCGAGCGGTTAGGCATATGAATGTGTGCCCACTGACCTCCTCTACCCGTGGGTGTATGATGGGGAAGGTTCCGCTAGAGAGATCAGCGTCTGGGGACCGCGGAAGGCTCGGCTGCGACGGAGCTCCCGTTCAGAGCGTCTTCCCGGAAGTCCCGCGCATGCGCACTACGAAAAAGTATTGTTTCATCATGTGATCATGTGGGGGATGCAGTGTCAGTCCAGTCTTTCCAGGGTTGCCAGTAGGTGCGTGCTTTTGTTGCGTGGCCCGTGTGGGCTACTAATGTGATCTCGTAGCTGAAGTGTAGGGCAACTATGTCCACTACCTGGGTTAGTGTGGGGTGACCATCCGACTTCCATTGTCTAGTTAGGTTGAGTCTCGCTGCCAGGAGAATGTGTGTAGTGACATGCCTGAAGGGAAATGGAATGTCCTCAATAGTCAGGTTTAGGATTGCTAGTGCAGGTGAGGGTGTGATCTCAATGTGGGTTATTGTCGATATTAATCGGAAGACCTTTTCCCAATAGGTACGGAGGGAGGGGCATGACCAGAAAACATGGAACATGTCACCTATGGATGATTTGCATCTCCAACAAGTATTGGGGTGTTTGGGGTTAAAGGATGACAGTCTGGCAGGGGTTAGGTACCAACGTAAGGAAATTTTTTGCATGAGCTCCCAGAGGGCCACACATTTAGTGGCTTTATAGACTGTTTTAAGTGCTTGCTGCCATTGGGATTCTGTGTATATGCAGGCTAAATCTTTTTCCCATTTATGATGTTCAGATGTTTTGGAGAAGGTCCGTTTTTGGTGGAATGTATTGTAAAAATATGAGATGCCCTTGGTTTTTGTATCAGTATTAGTGAGGTATTCCCAGGTCTTTGGGTGGATGGTATAATTAGGGAGGATAATGGTACTTAGGCGATGACGTATGCGTAGATAAGTAAAGTAGTCGGTTGTGTCGAGGTTGAATTCAGATTGTAATTGGGGAAATGGTTTAATGCTGTTGTCGTGAAGTATATCTTGCAGTGATTGTATACCTTTCTTAGTCCATGATGTTAGTGAGAGGTCTAGTATTAAATGATGAAGAACATTCAAAGGTATGTGGGATTGTGGGGTGACAGACGTATATTTGTGGGATGCTTTTAGTTTCGACCATGCTTGTGCTGAGGCCTTCATGGTAGGGGATAAATATGTCGGTACTACGGAGCCCAACGGGATACTAAGTAACCAGGCTTTTAGGTTAGGGCGGACGAGCGATGTTTCTTCTATTTGTCCCCATAGAGTTGTTGGATTGGGAGGGAACCACCCTGGTAATTGGGCTAGAATAGCTGCCAAGTGGTAATCTACGAAATCTATGGAGCCCATACCCCCGGCTAGTTTGTGTTTAGTTAGTTTGGAGTGGGCACACCTGGGGCGCTTGCCATTCCACAGGAATCTGTTAAACAGTGTTTGTAGGGATCTGAAGAATCTAGTTGGTAATGGGATTGGGATAGTTCTAAAGTAGTAAAGCAGTTGGGGAAGGCAGATCATCTTGAAGGCCGCTAATCTGCCTGTCCAAGACAATTCATGTTTTGCTATTTGTTGGTTGGCCGCTTGGATAGTCTGGAGAAGAGGTGGGAAGTTACATGAGTAAAGGTTTTTAGTTGTTCTTGGTAAGTGGATTCCCAAGTATGTTATATCTGTAGTTGCCCAAGCAAATGGATATTGCGTTTGTAATAAGTTTTTCAGAGTGGCATCTATATTGACATCTAGTATAAAAGATTTGGAGGTGTTAACCTTGTAGTACGATACCGAGCTAAACCAGTTCAATAATTTTTGCACCTCAGCCAGGGAGCCAGACGGGTTGGTAAGGATAAGAATAACGTCATCAGCGAATAGGCTGATTTTGTGATGTACATTGCCGGTTATTAGACCGGATATGCTAGGGTGGGAACGGATGTGTTCCGCCAGGGGTTCCATGAGTAAGTTGAATATGATCGGTGACAATGGGCAGCCCTGGCGTGTACCGTTGGTGATGGGAAATGGGCGAGACAGCATGCCTTCCGTATACACTTGGGCTTCTGGATTTGAATATAGTGCCATAATGGCTTTTAAGATGGTGCCCTGAAATCCGAATTTCCTGAGGACCGTGTGTAGGTAAGTCCAATGGACTCTATCGAACGCCTTCTCTGCGTCCAGGGATAGGAGCAGAGAAGGCGTTCCTGTGATTTCAGCTTGGTGTATGATATTGATCATTCTTCTGGTGGCGTCAGAAGATTGTCTGCCCTTAGTGAAACCTGACTGGTCAGGGTGGATTAACATTGGCATGATTTTGATTAGTCTTGTTGCAATCGTTTTAGCATATATTTTTAGGTCGAGATTGAGTAGGGATATCGGGCGGAAATTTTGGGGGACATTGGATGCTTTCCCTGGCTTCGGTAATGTTATAACCAATGCTGATAGATATTCTTTTGAAAAGGAGGAAGAGGAGGCAGCGTGGTTGAATAGTTCGGTAAGGTGGGGAATCAGTTGAGGGGCGTATTGCTTATAATATTCCCCTGTCATACCATCGGGTCCCGGTGCTTTACCGTTAGGTAGTGATTCTATGATGGTTTTAATCTCCTGGGTTGTAAATGGGGCATTTAGGTCCGTTAGTTGGTCGCCAGTCAGAGTTGGAAGTTTGAGGTTGTGTAGGAAATTGTCTATGTCAGTTTGCGAAGGTTGCAGGGTGTGGGGGTCCCTGTGTAAGTTGTAGAGGTCTCCGTAGTAGGCACTAAAAGCGTCAGCTATGTCTTGGGGGTTACTTAGTGGGATTGATGTGTGCGGGTGGATTAGAAGGGGTATTTTAGTTTTCACTCGTCTGCCCTTAAGTCGTTGTGCAAGTTTTTTCCCCGCTTTGTTGGAAGTGGAATATGACGTCGCTTTGAATTTCCTTTGAAGGAATTCGTATGAGTGGAGCAATAAAGCCTTTAGTTCCTGTCTTAGGGAGAGCAATTGGTTTGTCGTTGGGTTATGTGGGGCAGTTTTATGTTTTAGTTCTAGGGTCTCTATTTGGGCCATGAGTTCATCCACACGCTGCGTCCTCTTTCTTTTGTGGTAAGCACCCATTTTAAGTAACATACCTCTCATGTACGCCTTGTGCGCACTCCACACCACGGCAGGGTCGGAGACCGATCCTTTGTTTAACATGAAGAAGTCGTTAATGTGATCTTTTATTTCTGCGGTGTATTTGTCGTTTTGAATAATGGAGTTGTTGGCTCTCCATATAAATGCGTTTTGTCCTAGGTTAGAATCTTGTATGGTTATTGATATAGGGGCATGGTCCGACCATACCGTGGTGTGGATCACAGAATTTGATATTTTTTGGAGAATGTATTTGTCGGTTAGGAACAAGTCTATTCTCGAATACGAGCTGTGTCTTGAGGAGAAAAAAGTGAAGTCTCGTTCTGAACCGTGATGGCAGCGCCATACGTCATAAAGATCTTGGGAAGAGATGAATTTTTTCAGGGGTGAGTCTCTCCTTTTGGTTGGCGATGTGGAATCCATGTGTATGTCCGGTACGAGATTAAAGTCTCCGCATATTATTACGTGGCCCTTTTGAATGGGTTTGGCGGAACGCATGACTCTGCGTATGAATTTCAATTGATGGGAGTTTGGTGCGTATAGGTTTATTATAGAATATGTCACTCTATTGATGTTGCAAATTAATATAATAAAGCGACCTTCGGGGTCTGATGTGGCATTTAGTAACTGGAAGTCCACTGAATTTTTGACCGCTATCATGACTCCTCTAGCTTTGGTGGAGTGCGTTGCGTGGAAGATATGAGGAAAGTGGTGGTTTTTGCAAAGGGAAGAGTTTGATGCTAGCAAGTGGGTTTCCTGGACACACAGAATGTCACTGTGGAGAGCCGAGGCGGTTTTCCATAGTGAGTGCCGTTTGGCGGGGTGGTTGAGTCCGTTGGCGTTTATCGAAAGTATGTTGATCGGCATCTTGTGAATGTGTTGTTGGTGAGTGGAGTGTGTAACACTTACAGTTCGTCGGTGGGTTCGGTGTCTCAAGATACCTGACAGCTGTGTTCAAAGGCAGGAAGACGGAAGGTCACTATCTGGAAGTGAAGTGCCCAAAAGACTGCAATAGAGCAATACGTTAGATATAACAAACCAAAAAAGAAATAAAAAGATAAAATCAAAGATCACTGCTCAGTGTGTAAGGTTAGGAAGTTCGTTAACCGCTTGGACAGTAGTAGAGACGCTTATCCTATAAGAGCAACAAAACAAAAAAAAAACAAAAAAAAATGTAAAATGTAAAGGATATAGAGGAGGTGCGTAGCACCTTGAAAGCCTCTGTGTTGGGGTTCAAAAAGTTAGTAACTCTGGAGAGTGAGAACAGGGGTTCGCATGGTGTCAGAGCTCAGGGGAGCTGTATTATCGTCGTTCGGCCTTTAAACTGGTAGTCGTGTGCCGTTCAGGTGTAGTTGCGGTTTGTGTCACCTTGAGGTGATTTGGGTCCTCTGCCGGGTGGAGCTGTGGGAGGAGGTTCCGGAATTATGCCCCATGATTGCAGGAGCTTGAGGCCTTTGTCGAGGTTCACAATCGAATGAGATTGACCATTCCTTACAACAATGATAGTGGCTGGGTAGCGCCATTTGTAGGGCACCTTGTGGTTTTGGAGGCTCTTGGTGACCGGGTTCATCTGGCGTCTCAGTTGGAGGGTAAACTTGGAGAGATCTGGGAAAAATTGAATTCCTGTGTATGGAGCAGGAAGAGGTGATTTAGCCTTGACTCCCATGAGGAGTTTTTCTTTAATGTGATAGAAATGTACCCTCATGAGGACATCTCTTGGGACAGAGGCTGCCAAATGGGATGGTTTAGCAATTCTATGAATTCTGTCTATTATAATGTCCCTCGGAGATGCTTCAGGTATAATGGTGTGCATCAGCTCTTTTGCGTACCTTGGAAGGTCCGCAGGTGGTATGGACTCAGGGATGCCTCTTAGCTTAATATTGTTCCTGCGTGATCTGTCTTCCAAATCGGCCAGCTTGGCGCGCACCCATACTTGTTCCTCTTTCACAGCTTCATATGAGTCAATGACTGCATTGATTGTGGTGGTACATTCAGTGAGGCCTCTTTCAGTATTGTGCACTCTGTCATCTAGTGAGTGTAATTCAGAGGTGACTTTCTGAAACATAGAGGATAGGTCAGTCATCAGCGAGGACTGTAAGGATATTAGCATGTCCTTTAGGGTGGTATCTATGATCGGCTGGCCTGAGGTGGGGAAAGAGGCCATGGATGAGTGTAAGGCCTGGTGCATAGTGAGGGGATTTGGAGCCTGGGCCTCAATTAGCTGACGCTGCGGCCGCAACGGCGGCGCATCCAGCCTCATTTTAGCTTTTGCTGGGCTACCTGGCAGGGGGTCACTGCCTGGGGAGCAAGGGGTCTCAGCTTGGGTACCTGTGTCTTGGTGGTGTTCCGGAATCTCGTCCGGCAGGTCCGTGTATGAGTCCCGCGGTCCGTCCGGGCCGGCGCCATCTTGCTGCTCACTGAACGCCGGTTTGTAGGCAAATTCAGTCAGTTTTTGATGCTGATAGTCCGTGAATCTCTTCCTGGAGGTCTGCATTATGTTCTCCTGTGCCGCAGGAGTGAGGATGGCTGTGGATGGTATCTCTGGTGCGGCCTGTGTCGGATATCTTTTCCCCTGGCTGACGAGCTGTGTGATTAGGCGTCCATCGCAGTCTCCGGCCGGCCACGCCCCCCCCGTTTTTTGTCATCTTTTCATCTATTCAATCTTCTGCCCTTGTTGTTGTTTTAACTTTGGATAGTAAAACGTTTTTTTTTTTTCTGACAGTAAATACCTTATACAACCCACTTCTTGTTTCTTGTCTGGTCATTAGCCTATTCTTATGACATCATACACAGCTCTCTCTCTCACTCTCCTGAGAGTTTGCCAGGAACGGAGGAGGGATGAGTCATAAGAGGGCCAAAGACAGCTGCAGAGCTGGAGGTGTGCCTCTGTGTGTCTGTGTAAATCCAGGAAGTGAACAGGCAGCAGCTTCAGCTGCCCACAGTTAAAATGGCTGCAGCCAGACTCAGAAGGAGATTTCTGCAGCATATTTGGCAAGTACAGAATCACAGTATATATAAAATAATATGCAAAGTGGTTGGAGGGAAGCTTCAGAATGGCAAAGATGTTTTTATTACAGATTATGTGAGCAGACCGCAGTTCCTCTTTAATACCATAAATAATAAACATGTTATTAGATTTCTACTCCAGGAGTATATAATCTTTGTCAGTTCTAAAGAAATAACGCATTCAAATTTAACTAAAACCCATTACATTTTAGTCGACTAAAATGTATTGGAGATTTTAGTCGACTAAAATACGACTAAAGCAACTCAGATGACTAAAATACGACTAAAACTAAAATGGCATTTTAGTCAAAAGACCATAACTAAAACTAAATCGAAAAATTTGATGTCAAAGTTAACACTGCTTCTAGCAGATGAGTGGAGTGATTTCGTTAACCTTGATATTACCAATAAATTACCAATTATACCTTCACCAAAATATCACCGAATTAGCCTTCATGTTTACCGTGCATACTGCTTAGACAAAATTAGATTAACAAATATAAATATATACCCTGTTTCCCTGAAAATAAGACCTAGCGTGATTGTCAGTGATGGCTGCAATATAAGCCCTACCCTCCAAATAAGCCCTACCCTGTTTCCCCCGAAAATAAGCCCTACAAGGACTTTAACTAGGGCTTATTTGGGGGGTAGGGCTTATATTGCAGCCATCACCGACAATCACGCTAGGTCTTATTTTCGGGGAAACAGGGTATATATATATATATATATATATATATATATATATATATATATATATATATATATATATATACACACACACATACGTATACACACATATAATTGTGTTCCTTGTATTTTATTTTCAGATGTATGTGCTTTACTGTATATTTTTTCTTCTTTCATTTTTTCATTTTTTGTGTATTATATATATATATATATATATATATATATCTTTTTTTTAATATATATATATATATATATATATATATATATATATATATATACACACTTAAAGGGGCCGGACGCATGAATAGAGGGTGGCAGCCGTGGATTGGAAAGAGCATGGGGGGCCACTACTGCCTATAGATAAGCCCTATTATAGGCTTACCTATAGGTAAAACACATGTATGGGAGTTTACTCCCACTCCCACATGCCAAGGATAACTTGCCACAAATTTGTGGCAGTGTTGAATTGTAACTCTTGTTAACTTGCTGCACATTTTCACTGGTAAGTTGTACACTTGCAGAGCACTTGAAGCACAAGTTCTAGTTGACACTTTTCCAATTTGTGGGAACATTTGCGTGGCAAGTCTCTACCAAGAGCAAAGTTGCAGTGGTGAGTCTACAGCAAGAGCTCTGTAAGTCTACAGCATGAAAATTCAGCCACAGTGACCCCCTTTGGTGGGATGACTATTGCACAACATAACTGAACCAGAACTTGCAGCAGACTTGCAGAATGTTTGCAAAGAATGTTGATCTGCAGTCATTCAATGCGGACTTGCTGCAATTAAATAACAAAGTTGTGAAGCTTGGCAAGTCTAGCAATAGCAAGTTATTTTCAAACTTGCAGCACAACTGCTTGCTATCTGGACTTTAACTTTCAGTTCACACTATTGCGAGCCACGTTCTGCATGTTGGCAGCCCGTTCATTTTAACCACTTGCCGACCACCCGCCATCATTATACGGTGGCAGGTCGGCTCATTCCCACGAATCGCTGTAGCTGTACGGCAGTCCCTTCAACAGCTACAGCAGGTGCGCGTGCGCCCACGGTGGGGGAGCCGATGCTCGTGGCCAGCGCCGTGGTGTCCACCAGCCACCCGCGATCTCTCCTCAGAGAGCCAGAATGGGCATCTGTCAATGTGAACAATCAGATCCCCGTTCTGACAGGGGAGTTCAGTGTGATCGTCTGTTCCTAGTGATTAGGAACAGCGATCCCTCTCTACTCCCAGTCACTACACTCCCCTCACAGTTAGAAACACCTCCCTAGGGAACACTTAACCTCTTGATTGCCCCCTAGTGTTAACCCCTTCCCTGCCAGTGACATTTACACAGTAATCAGTGCATTTTTATAGCTCTGATCTCTGTATAAATAAATGTCAATGGTCCCAAAAAAGTGTCAAAAGTGTCTGCCGCAATGTCGCAGTCCCGCTAAAAATCGCTGATCATTGACATATTAGTAAAAAAAATAATAATAATAAAAATGCCATAAATCTATCCCCTATTTTGTAGACGCTATAACTTTTGCGCAAACCAATAAATATACGCTTATTGCGATTTTTTTTTTACCGAAAATATGTAAAAGAATACATATCGGCCTAAACTTTTTTGGGATATTTATTATAGCAAAAAGTAAAAAATATTGTTTTTGGTTTTTTTTTAGAAATTGTTGTTCTTTTTTTGTTTACAGCACAAAAAATAAAAACCGCAGAGGTGATCAAATACCACCAAAAGAAAGCTCTATTTGTGGGGGGGGGAGGACATAAATTTTGTTTGGGTACAACGTCACACGACCGCGCAATTGTCATTTAAAGCGACGCAGTGCTGTATTGCAAAAAATGGCCTGGTCATCAAGGGGGCAAATCTTCAGGTCCTTAAGAGCCCTTTCACACTGTGCCGCCACCGGCGTCAGCGAAAAAGCGGCGCTTTTTAGCGCTGCTTTACCGATGTTTTAGAGGCACTATTCAGGGTAAAACTGCTAAAAATGGGTTAAATCAGCCTGCAAAACGCCGCCGGAGCGGCGTTTTGCCGGCGGTATCGCAGCGCCGCCCTATTGATTTCAATGGGAAGCAGTGGTGGAGGAGCGGTGGGTTCACCGCTCCTTCACCGCTCCAAAGAAGCTGCTGGCAGGACTTTTTCTGACGCCTGCTGCCAGCGCACCGCTCCGATGTGAAAGCCCTCGGGCTTTTCACACTGGAGTGAAAGGAGCAGCTGTTTTAGGGCGGTTTTCAGGCGCTATTTTCAATGCTATAGAGCCTGCAAAACGCTCCAGTATGAAAGGGGTCTAAGTGGTTAATGGACTGCTTTACCTGCAGAAATGCGACTAAAGAAGTCCCTGACCCTTTTTTTTTTTTTCAAAATGCACCACTCCGTGCCACATGGTGCTGCGGCACCATGAGGTTTGTCACAAGTGAAAACGTAGTGCGTTTACTGATGCATTGGGTTGCCATCAGGGGCGGACTTACCATTGAGCCAGTCGGGCACTGCCCGAGGGCCCTGGGCCACTAGGGAGGCCCCATCAGGGTTGCCAGCCTCAGTAAAACCAGGGACAGTATGGACCAGGGACAGCCAATAGACAGTATGGACCAGGGACAGCCAATAGAAACATGTCTGTGTATACTGTGTGTGTGTGTATACTATGTGGCCCCATAATCTCTGATTGCCTGGGGCCCCCATAATCTCCTATTGCCCGGGGGCCCCATGAGTTGTCAGTCTGCCCCTGGTTGGCACCCCTGTACGTTTGAAAAAGCAACTCAAAGTAATGAAACCAGAGACAGCCAGGAAACATTTTGAGAAGGAGGTCATTGGCAGCCTCCGTATGTCTACATGTGTACGTTTCCTTTAAGCAATGGTTAGCTTAGAGCAGACATATGCATGCAGGCCATTACTTTGCCTTAATGTGAATATAACATGTCTGAAGAAGCAGCCAGACAGGGCAACATGTCTGCTTTGCAATGAAGCCCAACCTAATAGCCTCATTTATTTATCTGTAGAAATTTGCCTCTCTGGCCGCCTAGCAAATTTGTTTATTAAATGATGTGTGCCTGCTTATTAAAGCACTAATAATTTCTTCTACAGGCCCCAAGGATGCTGATGTAGATATATGTGTGTGTGTGTTGTGTGCGTCTTGTTGCATGTATTTCTATTAACCCCCGGCCCTCCCCGACAATATGCCGTAATGGGTTGGGTTAATTAAGCCTTCGGGGTCCCGATTGAGTCAATCCTGGCTCCACTCCTCGCCATTGTGGCCCGCGCGCGCAGGCCGCGGACCCGTGTTGTGTGTTGGCCCCACACAATAGGACAATCCTCTTAGACAAAGTTGTTTGGCATTCCTCTTCCTTGTGAGTGGGGCCCTTTTCCAAGCCCCAAGCATTTCTGAAAAGGAAATTATCTCCTGCCTGAAAGGAGAAAGTGCAGCCTCTTTATTGAGGGGAATTAAATAAATCTTTTTAAGAAGAGCAGAAGCAGAGGCCGTTAATTACACTATTAACAGACAACAACAGTGCAGAGCACACCCTCCATTGTGCAGCCCTTGTTAAGGGTACAATTGGCATCAAGAATTCTCGGCACTGAAATCTGCAATAGCTCTGCTCTTGAGCCGGAGTTCCACCTAGCAACCGCTGTGTACTATAGTGGATGAGTATACTTATGTCCAAGGTGTAATTGCTCATCAGGCCCCACTGTTCACTTGCAGTGTGTTCTTTATATATGAGTAACACCTGAACAGAGCCAATTGTTGTCTATTTCCTGGAACTATATGCATATTGTTAGTTATTACTGAGAAACAGAATTGCATAAAGGTGACCACAAACAGCTCAATAATAGCAGCAGATGCTGCCAGCTTTGAGCATTGCTTGTGATTTATGGTCTGTTTATGAACCCTAACTTATTGGAAAAGCTGCCTGTAAACAGCCCAATGCTTCCCTGGGCTAAGGAGCGTGGAAAAGGGTGCACAGGGTGCAGGGATCAGGAGTGTGTATTGCACAGGGTGCAGGGTTTAGAAGTGTGTATTGCACAGGTTGCGGGGATCAGGAGTGTGTATTGCACAGGGAACAGGAGTGTGTATTGCACAGGGTGCAGGGTTTAGAAGTGTGTATTGCACAGGGTGCGGGGATCAGGAGTGTGTATTACACAGGGAACAGGAGTGTGTATTGCACAGGGAACAGGAGTGTGTATTGCACAGGGTGCGGGAATCAGGAGTGTGTATTGCTCAGGGAACAAGAGTGTGTATTGCACAGGGAACAGGAGTGTGTATTGCACAGGGTGCGGGGATCAGGAGTGTGTATTGCACAGGGAACAGGAGTGTGTATTGCACAGGGAACAGGAGTGTGTATTGCACAGGGATCAGGAGTGTGTATTGCACAGGATGCAGGGATCAGGAATGTGTATTGCACAGGGAACAGGACTGTGTATTGCACAGGGAATAGGAGTGTGTATTGCACAGGGTGCAGGGATCAGGGGTGTGTATTGCACAAGGATCAGGAGTGTGTATTGCACAGGGTGCAGGGATCATGAATGTGTATTACACAGGGTGCAGGGATCAAGAGTGTGTATTGCACAGGGTGCAGGGATCAAGAGTGTGTTTTGCACAGGGTGCAGGGATTAGGAGTGTGTATTGCGCAGGGATCAGGAGTGTGTATTGCTATGGTTAAGTACTTTTGAGCGTTCAAGATATATGTCAATGTATATATAGTCTATGAATATCTATACATTTTACCCCCTTTTCTGAAGGGGTTGTAAACCCTCGAGGTTTTTCACCTTCATGCATTCTATGCATGAAGGTGAAAACCCTCCTTTAGTGTAGCAGTCCCCCAGTGCCCCCGTTTTACTTACCTGAACCCTGTCTTTCCCGTGCCAGGAATGAGCACACCAGCTCCAGCTGGTGTCTCGAGTCCTGATCGGATAGATTGATAGCAGTGCAGCCATTGGCTCCCGCTACTGTCAATCAAATGACGCAGGGAGTCCTGCTGTCTGTGTCAATGGACGCAGCCCCGAGGGAGAGCGCTTCTCCGATGGGGCACTCAAGAAGAGGAGAAGCCAGGAGCGCCGCTGAGGGAGCCCAGAAGAGGAGGATTCGGGGCCACTCTGTGCAAAACCAGCTGCATAGAGGAGGTAAGTATGGCATGTTTGTTTAAAAAAAAAATACCTTTAGATATTCTTTAATTCCATTGTCCCATGAAGAACATATACAATCTATTGTGTTATTGACGCATAATTTGCTTTTAAATATGGATATATATGTATTGATATATTGTAATATATGTAGCACCCTCTACCATAGGTAGGTACTAAAGTGAGGATTTTTTGGTAAGGAACTGTCAGTACAGGTAAATTTAGGCAGGCCTATGCTTCAGACTAGGCCTGTTTGTTTTGACCTAGGGGGCTGAGAGTGGTTAGTGTAGCAGTAGGTGTGACCACCTGAGCTTCAGGGCTGAGGCGCCTCCCCTGCTTCCAGGGAGAATGTTCTGGAAGAAGGGCAGGGCCTAGAACTGGAGTGGCCTGACCAATCCCCAACTGCAATTGGCAGGGGGCGGGTCTCCCATATAAGCTAAGGTAACATGCCACTGGGGGGAGTTGTCGGCCGGGGGGAAGTGGAGAATGGACTACTAGATAGCAGCAGGAGGCCGCCCCCATCTGGGGGGGTGGTGCGCCGATCACAGGAGGAGGCCCGGGAGAGCTGTGAGGGAACTTCACCCTTACACGGTCATGGGTGAAATCCTCATCTTTACATGGTCATTGATGAGGAGTTCCTGGAGCAGAGGGGCAGGAGAAGCTGTCGGAACATACGGTTCGGTTAAGTTCTCCGTCATGGACTCGGGGCAGAGAAAGGTTGGTGAGTGTACCACAGTGGAGGGCTGGATGTGGAGACATGCCAGGAGGTCTGTGAGGGAACTTCATCCATACACGGTGATGGATGAAGTCCTCATCTTTACACGGTCATTGATGAGGAGTCCTGGAACAATAGAGAGGGGAATGGTGTCAAATCGATGTGGTCCAAGGCCGCAGAATTTGCAAGCTGGACTAGCTGGGAACAGTAGTCCACCATTCAGAACATGCTACTAAACTACTAGGCCTCTGGGGAGAGGTACTACAGACCTCTGGCCTAGTAGCAGCAACAAATCAGAGTCAGCATTAGAGACTATTCAGAGTGGGTTCTTTTGCATATAGAAGAGGATGTGACAAGAAACATTGGGGTTGATTTACTAAAGGCAAATAGACTGTGCACTTTGCAAAGTGCAATTGCCCTCTGCAAGTGCAGTTGCTCCAAATGAGGTAAAGCTTCACTTTGCAAAGAATACCCAATCACGTGCAAGGAAAAAAAAAATGCTTTTTTTGCTGGCACATGATTGGATGATAAAATTCAGCAGAGCTTCTGCTCAGTACTAAGCTCTGGAGCAGCTGATCTTAGAGAGTGCAGCTGCAGGAGGGAAGGGTTCCTGGGAGCAATAGTCTGCAGGTATGCAGAGGAGGAGCAATAGTCTGCATGGTGATGCAGGGAAGAGGCTGTAGATGTTATACATGTGCATAATTTCTTCAAGGCTCAAACTAGGTTCTAATTTATAAATATGATGGCAAAGTAATTCGATCTATGGGCATCCCATATACTCTTTTCCCCCAAATAAGTTATATCCCCCCAATAAACAAAAACATAACAAAGCAAATGACTGTTCATTGTCTCAGAAGTGATATATGAAGGTCGGGCAGCAGGGTGATATGGTGGATGTTAGTTACTAGTGGCAACACACCGCTACATATATATTGTGTTTCATAGTACCAATAGGATCCCCTGAGGAAGCTATAAGCGATACGCGTCCATCTTATCCATCTAAGTCCATTTTATCTATGGGCATACCTACAGGGTTTCCCAAATTCCCCTGAGGAAGCTATAAGCGATACGCGTCCATCTTATCCATCTAAGTCCATTTTATCTATGGGCATACCTACAGGGTTTCCCAAATGTTCATATAGGTTTTACGTAGGTGGGACAACACCATATTATTTTTTTGTTATGTATTTCAGTATTCGATTTTAATATGTTTTTTACATGATGTTAAATAAACTTGGATTGTTATTCAAGAGTGCTCACTTTTTCATCTTGGGGCTACTGGTGGCTACCAATTAGTTCATCCTTGTTTTTTTTGTTTTTTTTATCCTTCTGGCAGAGCAACGAGTATTTCTCTGTACTTGCAGGGTCTTTATAGGGATAAAACATGAGGAAATGCGCTTGTATTACAGAGATTTACAGCAGATTTTCTTTTTTGCCCCGACATACACTTTAATGTGAACAACACAATTTTTTTTTTTAACATTACAGGGGTGGATGAGGCCTCGGGGCCGGCGTTCATAGAATCCTGTGACTATACTTGGAAAGGTGTCTGGATATTTACATCTCTTTATTGTAAAAGCAGAGAGAGAGAGACAGCTACTCGGCTGCTCTGGTAACACAACCGTATCACTCCTATCTGGTACGCGCCTTTATCATGCTAATTAGCACCTGAAAATTGAAAGGCAAGCAAATATTTGTTTGTGTACCCGCTACGGCAGCTGAAACAGATATTTTACTGAGGCTCGCATCAACTTCTTCATGCAAAGCAGACGGGGAGCTGGATGCGGCCTCATTTCCCTGCGTCATTTTACTTTTAAATTCCGAACAAGGCGGCATTGTGTGCCCAGGCCGGTCTAACTGATATACACGCCATAAAGCCGCTATTCTCTGGGCTGTGTTAAGTGTGTCAGTTAAGAAAACCTCGCTCTGCATAGGAAAAGGCGGTTGAGCTGCTTCTAAAAATGACGGCATGTAAATTCGATCAGATATTTCACATTTAATTGTTGATGTGGCTAAGGAAATAATAACACCGCAACTTATTATAAGGAAATGATGTTATAAAGAAATTGTATCAACACTCACTGTTGACAGATCTGAAAAGTGGTTGTAAAGGCTCATGCATGAAGGTAAAAAAAAAAAAAAAAAAAAATCCTATGTGCAGCAGCCCTCCCCTCTAATACTTACCTGAGCCCCATCTCGATCCAGCGATGTGCATGAGAGCAGCGGCTCTCCCCGGTCTCTTCCTCATTGGTTGAGACAGTAGCGGGAATCAGTCACAGCCAGTGAACCAATGAGGAGAGAGAACGGGGACAGGGGGGGCCGAGCCATGCTCCGTGTGTGAATGGACACACAGAGCAGTGGCTCGGGAGCGAACCTGCTCAGGTTCCCCCCCCCCCCGTTACAAGCTGCTTGCTATGGGGGCACTTGACAGGAGGGAGGGACCAGGAGATCTGGTGGGGGAACCAAGAAAATGAGGATCCGGGCTGCTCTGTCCAAAACCACTGCACAGCGCAGGCAAGTATAACATATTTGTTGTTAAAAAAAAAAAGGAACCTTTAACCACTTGCCGACCAGCCACCGTCATCATACTGCGGCAGGTCAGCTCGTTCCCACGAATAGACATACCTGTACGTCAGCTCCTTTAAGGGCCATAGCAGGCACACGCGTGGCGGCGGGGGACCTGCTGCGCGTGGCCGGCAGCCGCGGTGTCTTCTGCCCCCCCCCCCGTGCGATCGCGGGTACGAGAGCCAGAACGGGGATCTGTGTATGCAAACACACAAATCCCCCGTTCTGACAGGGGAGGAGAGACAGATCTGCTGTTCCTAGTAATTAGGAACAGCAATCTGTCTCCTCCTCCACTCAGTTCTCTTCCCCTACAGTTAGAAAAACTCATGAGGGAACACAGTTAACCCCTTGATCGTCCCCTAGTCTTAACCCCTTCCCTGCCAGTGACATTTACACAGCAATCAACGCATTTTTATAGCACTGATCGCTGTATAAATGTCAATGGTCCCAAAAAAGTGTTAAAAGTGTCCGATCTGTCCGCCACAATGTCACAGTCCTGCTAAAAATCGCAGATCGACACCATTACTAGTAAAAAAAAAAATGTCAAAGCTTAAGAGCCGGTTCACACGGGGGCAACTTGTCAGGTGACCTAGCCGCCTGACAAGTCGCCTCCCGTTCTGTACAATGGAACCGTTCTAATCGGAGCGACGCAAGTCGCTCCGACTTAGAAGAAAGGTTCCTGTACTACTTTGGGGGCGACTTGCATAGACTTCTATACAGAAGTCGTCTTGCAAGTCGCCGCGGCAGTCGTATGCAGGTCACCTCGGTGAGGCGACCTGCAAGTCGTGCCGCTTCTAATGTGAACCGGCTCTAATTGAACAAGCTGAAGTTAGAAGGTGATTGGCTACCGTGCACAGCTGTACCAGGTTTTGCACTCTCCAGTTCTAGCAAATCAGACCCTATTTCTCATCCTACTGACTACATGTGTATTTGTAATTTTTTACTCCCCATTGACCACCATGCCTGAGACATTATATATTCCCACTGATGCTAGGGAATTTTCTTCTGCACAGAGGGGCTTTGTACCAATTCCTTGTACCTAATCAGGGATAGTCCCTCCAAATCAGGGACAGCCCCTCTAAATCAGGGACAGTCCCTCCAAATCAGGGACAGTCCCTCCAAATCAGGGACAGTCCCTCCAAATCAGGGACAGTCCCTCCAAATCAGGGACAGCCCCTCCAAATCAGGGACAGCCCCTCCAAATCAGGGACAGCCCCTCCAAATCAGGGACAGCCCCTCCAAATCAGGGACAGTCCCTCTAAATCAGGGACAGTCCCTCTAAATCAGGGACAGTCCCTCTAAATCAGGGACAGCCCCTCCAAATCAGGGACAGCCCTTCCAAATCAGGGACAGTCCCTCCAAATCAGGGACAGGCCCTCTAAATCAGGGACAGTCCCTCCAAATCAGGGACAGTCCCTCCAAATCAGGGACAGTTGGGAGCTATGCATATGCACGACACCCAAAGTCTGGCTATAAGAGTGTGAATGGGACCTGAACCCACAGGTGATCCATAGGAAGGTGATAAACCCTTATAAAGCATGATTCAGTTTGCTCTAATGGGGGAAATAATCCTCCCAGATCCGCTAAGGCAATTGGATCCTTCCTGGATTAACACTATAGTCTATTATTTGGAGCACTCCACTGTGTTGACTAGAACTACAATGTAGTTCCTGTGGAAGTCTCTACTCCACATTTTCCCACCTATGTGAGAATCTGCAATATTTATAGTGTAAACTTCCATGTTCCATGGAACACTTACTAGATCCCCGGCATCACTTTTCTTCAATATAAAAATCTGCTGGAACAGTTTGACTCCTGGCTGAGAACACTTAAAGGATAAGTTCACCCATATTCAGGGTGTAACATCATGTAACATGTCATGAATGGACCCCCCCCCCCCCCCCGATTCCTCGATCTGACAGCTAGCTGGGATCTTCTCTCCCCCCCCCCCACCTGTCACTCCACCCGCCTGGCTGCATCACTCATTCACAGTTTCCTGTGACTGGAAAACTACAAGGTCCAGCAGCCCTTGCGGCTGTCAGCTTGTACTGTCGTCTTCAATTAACTACTACGGCGCTGTGGAGAGCTGTGGTAGCTCAGTCTCTCTTCCTGCCAGATTGTATCTGTTTGCCCATACAGGACGGGCACACAAATACACCCACAGATCTTCAGGAGACTTGCATTGCACCGGTGATCTGCTGATCGCTGGTGCAATGCTTTACAGCAGGGATATGCAATTAGCGGACCCCCAGCTGTTGCAGAACTACAAGTCCCATGAGGCATAGCAAGACTGACAGCCACAAGCATGACACCCAGAGGCAGAGGCATGATGGGACTTGTAGTTTTGGAGGTCCGCTAATTGCATATCCCTGCTTTACAGGCTCCAAAAAAATAAAAAATAAATGCACATTTTGTTACTTGCAAAAAAATGTGCATTTATTTATTATAAGTTATCCTTTAACCACTTCAGCTCCGGAAGAATTTACCCCCTTCCTGACCAGGCCATTTTTTGCAATACGGCACTGCATTGCTTTAACTGACTATTGCGCGGTCGTGCAACGCTGTACCGAAATAAAACTGACGTCCTTTTTTCCCACAAATAGAGCTTTCTTTTGGTGGTATTTGATCATTTATTTTTTGCGCTATAAACAGAAAAAGACTGACAATTTTGAAAAAGAAACACTATTTTTCACTTTCTGCTATAAAACATCCAATAATTTTTTTTTTAAAACTCTAATTTCCACTTCCTTCCCCCTAACTTTGACGACTCACTCCTACCACCGTCATCTATAAGTGCTATAGGTGCCTAGTGGTCTGGGACCTCTCTAGGGACCCAAATTCCTCTCCTCCCCCAACTCCTCTTTTCCCCGTCCACCCCCCACCTACTGAATACGTAACCTACCGGCATCTTGGCTGTGATGCCCATTTACCCGAAATCCCCCCCAACCCCTTCTCCCCTGGCCTGAATCTACTACTACAGCCCTACGTTCACCTATTTTAAACCACAATAGGGTCTACCATCCCTACCAGGGGTTCTTCATGGCACTACATGGTTGAAACTACAAGTCTCTTGCTCATTTTTTGTGTTGGTCCTACATTAGGGCATAGTGTAATATTACAATGTTATTATAATATGTTACCCGAACGATGTCAACCTGATTTGACACCTCCTTTTATTGTCATATGTACTGTCCTACATACTGTTATCTACTTGATCTAAGTTGAACGTGAGCTTCTGGTCCTCTAACCCTAGGTCAAAACCTATGGAGACAACAACGCTCTCATTGTGAATAATACATCAATCCATGTCCCCATACCTAGCTAAGACCTTATCTCTGTCCAACATTAGACGAAACCACCTCTCTATTCGGGGTACTGATTGTCACTCCACATTATTACAGTTCTTACAATGTTTGTATTACTTCTTCCATGTGGACTTGACGCCCACTGTCTTGGAGCTATCTCCGTTACACATTGGTACATCCGTAACAACTCCTTATTGTTACTCATATTTGATGTGTTACTTAATGCTTTATATTTGAGAATTCAGTACTGCTTTTTTATGTACCTTGACATGTCAGTTGTTATGCTTCAATAAAAATATTTGAACAAGAAAAAAAATCAAATTTCTTTAGGCCAATATGTATTCTGCTACATATTTTTGGTAAAAAAAATCCCAAATAAGCCTATATTGATTGGTTTGCGCAAAAGTAATCGCGTCTACAAACTATGAAATATATTTATGGATTTTTTTTATTTTAATTGTTTTTAATAGTAATGGCGGCGATCTGCGATTTTTAGCAAGACTGCGACATTGCGGCAGACAAATCTGACACTAAGGGCTCCTTCACACGGACGTGTCTGTGTACGGAGCCCGCTCTGCTCACCGCCGATCCCCCGCTGAGCAGGCAGATGACAGGTCTGTCTCTGCACACTGTGCAGCGACGGACCTGTCAGAGCGCCGCTCTCCCTTATGGGGAATCGGATGATGACGGACCGTAGAGTTCGCCGTCAACCCGATCCGATCCGAAAACGGATGGAAAAGTAGGTTTTTCCTCCGTTACACTTTTTCGGATCGGAGCGGGTCGGATGTCAGCGGACATGTCACCGCTGACATCCGATGCTCCATGGAGATCTATGGAGGGTTCGTTCAGGTCCGCCTAAAAAACTGACAGGCGGACCCGAACGGATCGTCAGTGTGAAAGAGGCCTAAGTCACACTTTTTGGGGACCAGTGACACCAATACAGTGATCAGTTTAAAAAAAAAAATGCACTGTCACAGTATAAAGGGCACTGGCAGGGAAGGGGTTAACACCAGGGGCGATCAATGGGTTAAGTTTGCTCCTAGGGAGTGATTTCTAACTGTGGGGAGAGTGGATGCACTTGAGGAAAAGAGAGATCTGTGTTTCAGCTTAGCTGAAACACAAGATCTCTCTTTTACACTTTGACAGAACAGCGGTCTGCCTTGTTTACAAAGGCAGACCGCTGCTCTTTCTTTTTTCTGAACGATCAGTGGAACCCACCGATTGACTCCTGCTGCATTCAATCACAGCTGGAGCGACACTCCGGCAGGGCGTGCACGTCCCTTGGATCTCGTGCACAATCATGTACCTGTACCAGATTTCGCGCAGCCGGGCCGTCCTGACGCAGTATATATGCGGTGAGTGGTCCGGAACTGGTTAATAAATGCCAAAAAATGCCCACAAGGCATTATCTGTGATATTACCATGGCTAATCTTTGGCTGGTCTAGGCTTTGCTCTGTCAACAGAAAAGTCTAACCTATGTTGGTTAAATTTGAACTCAAGTATAATACTAACTATTCTGAAAAAAATTTCACCCCCCCCCCTCCTTCTACCTATTTTGCCTACCCTAAGTAAAAAAATGTTTGTGTACTTACCTCCTTTAGTCCAGTCTGGTCACGTGATTCTGCAGCTCCTGCTCTGGCTGCTGCAGGAGAGAGAAAGGAGCACCAACAGAAGCTGAGCCATGGGGGCCTATGGATGATGTCATGACTCCCGAAAGCGTTCCGTGACACAAGGGGAGCCAGAGCTGCCAGACCATGGCGACTAGACCAGACAAAAAAAAGGTAAGTATACAGATCTTTTATTAAATGCAGGATAGGTAGAAGAAGGGGGGAGCGAACATTTTTAAGAATATTTAGCATTAGCTTTGGATTACATTATAAAGCTATAGGGGCATTGACAAGCCTTAGGGTTCACACAGACCTTTGTAGGCATTTTAATGCACCTAGGGTAATTCTTCCAAGTGCTTTCCAGCTGGGGAGCCATAGGTGGCCCATCCCGTCTGTCATACAAGTGAATGGCTGTACGCAGCCATAGTCCTATAAAAATGAGTGCTTCTTTCCATTACGTATGCATGTTTGTCGTGTTTTCAAAAACATGAAACTCAGCTTAAGCTATTAAGCTCTATTAACATGCTTTTTACAACAAAGGAGCAAAGAGGAGCCTTAAAATGTGAAAAGGAGCTAAGAGTGTCATCTGTTGGCTGTGTAAAATACTATATTAACCTCCTTTACATTAAATGTCCCCATCAGAGTCCTCCTTTACATCAGATGTGTCAGGTCACCTGAGTCCAGGTGACAGATGCCACACCGTTGGAGTCAGGAGTGCACCGTTAAGGTAGTGGACCCTACGGCTGACTGCTGCTGATGGAACTCTGGGTGGTTCAGGAAGGCAGGTCCACTGGAGCACCAACACGGATCCCACTGGGAGCTAGAGCATAAGATTCCCAAGGGCACGGAGTCTAAGAGCCAGCAGGTGTTCACCAGAGCCTCTAGTGGTGAGGATGGACTGCGCTGCAACTGACTCCAGGTCGTGGCTCCCAGCTCACACTCACGGTAGGCTACAGGAGGACAGAGAGGAAGCAGCAGCCCAGGACAACAAGGGATAGTAAGGAGATAATCCAAAGGTCAGGGCAACTAGCAGACAAGGATAGACAGAGAACACGCCAAAAGCAAGCAGGAATAGTCAAGAACAAGCCAAGATCGGTAAACAGGATCAGACGTAGGACACAGAGCAATGAGCACACGGAAGCCAAATCACACAATATTGATCAGCAGAGCTGGCTTGCAGTGCACAGGTTAATATAGAGTTCCCTGATAGGGGCTGGGGTGGAGCCATGCTTTGAGGAGAGATTACTTAAGCAGCCAGGTGAGGGTGGTGTGGCCTCTTAATCTGAACACATGGAGAGGTAAGCTGACAGACAAACATTACTCCATAACCATGACAAGATGCCACCATCAGAGCCCTCCTTTACATTGGATTTCACCATCAGAGCCCTCCTTTACATTGGATTTCACCATCAGTGCCCTCCTTTACATTAGATGTCCCCATCAGAGCCCTCCTTTACATTAAATGTCACCATCAGGGTCCCCCTTTACATTAGATGCGTGTAGAAGCGAACGCATACATGAGTAGCGCCAGCATATGAAAACGGTGTTCAAACCACACATGTGAGGTATCGCCGCGATCGGTAGAGCGAGAGCAATAATTTTTGCTCTAGACCTCCTCTGTAACTCAAAACATGCAACCCATAGAATTTTTTAAACGTCGCCTATGGAGATTTTTAAGGGTAAAAGTTTGTCGCCATTCCACGAGCGGGCGCAATTTTGAAGTGTGACATGTTGGGTATCAATTTACTCAGCGTAACATTATCTTTCACGATATGAAAAAAAATTGGGCTAACTTTACTGTTGTCTTATTTTTTAATTTAAAAAAGTGCTATTTTTACAAAAAAAAGTGCGCTTGTAAGACCGCTGCGCAAATACGGTGTGACAGAAAGTATTGCAGCGACCGCCGTTTTATTCTCTAGAGTGCTAGAAAAAAAAATGTATAATGTTTGGGGGGGTTCTAAGTAATTTTCTAGCAAAAAAAAGAAAACTGATTTACAAAACCTGTTTGTAAACAACAAATCTCAAAAAGAGGCTCGGTCCTTAAGTGGTTAAACACAGTCACAGCTGGGGACATCACTTTTTTTTTTTTTTTGTAGGAGATCCAAAGATCTCCAACATCCCTGGGCTAAGGGCAGAGTTTACCAAGAGTCATACATGTGATATTTCTATATTGGGATAACATTATCCAATTCTTGCATGACCAGCTTACGCTTAGAATCGGCGGCTCACAACCGCATGATCTACGTTTCGGAGATGATGAGAGCTCTACGCCGAGGCCCCCTTGTAGTATTGATTGTCATGGTGAGCTGGATTTTCTATCTCCTCTCTATAAAGCTTCACATGGAAATGACCCGGCGGCCTCCCAGGGGTCTATTAGAGAAGACATAAAGCCCCCAATCGTTTAATCCTCATGATGAGCTAATGATGAAGTCGCTGAGTACAATAAGAACTCCATGTCTTTAGCCGGGACATGTCCCATTTATCAAGGCCGGTTAAATGTGTGGAAGACATGTGCTTAAGAATCTTCCAATCATTCCGCCTGGAAGGATAATTTAACCTGGAAGATGTATCAGTCAAATGCTTTTCTCATAAATCTCTTGTACATTGAGAAAGAATGAAGTCAATGAAATGCAAGCAAGATAATGAAATCGAAAGTAGAAGAAAATATATTCCTCCTGTTGTGTGTCTGCTCTGCTTTATTAAAGTGCGATATCAGGATATTTACAACCATTTTTTTTTAAGTTGCATTATTTATTACTTACTTAAAGCATCTCTAAACCCTCAAAACAAAAATGTAATATATTGCAGCTTACCCAATTCTTAGATATGGATTTGGAAGAAACAATATGAACTGTCACTTTATGTTTACACAGCAGCGGAGTTCTAATATATGGGACGTTTTTTACTGTATTTACTACATTGACCATTTGAGTTGATGTTTCATTTGTGTTGTACTCAATTTGTGATTGCGCTGCACGTATATTTTGCACTCCATAGTAAAGTAGTGAGTGTACAGCTTGTATAACAGTGTAAATTTGCTGTCCCCTCAAAATAACTCAACACACAGCCATTAATGTCTAAACCGCTGGCAACAAAAGTGAGTACACCCCTAAGTGAAAATGTCCAAATCGGTCCCAAAGTGTCAATATTTTGTGTGGCCACCATTATTTTGCAGCTTTGCCTTAACCCGCTTGGGCATGGAGGTCACCAGAGCTTCACAGGTTGTCACTGGAGTCCTCTTACGGAGCTGGTGGATGTTAGAGACCTTGAGCTCCTCCACTTTCTGTTTTAGGATGCCCCACAGATGCTCAATAGGTTTTAGGTCTGGAGACATGCTTGGCCAGTCCATCACCTTTACCCTCAGCTTCTATAGCAAGGCAGTGGTCGTCTTGGAGGTGTGTTTGGGGTCGTTATCATGTTGGAATACTGCCCTGCGGCCCAGTCTCCGAGGGGAGGGGATCATGCTCTGATTCAGTATGTCACAGTACATGTTGGCATTCATGGTTCCCCCAATGAACTGTAGCTCCCAAGTGCCGGTAGAACTCATGCAGCCCCAGACCATGACACTCCCACCACCATGCTTGACTGTAGGCAAGACACACTTGTCTTTGTACTCCTCACCTGGTTGCCGCCACACACGCTTGACGACACCATCTAAATAAGTTTATCTTGGTCTCATCAGGTCACAGGACATGGTTCCAATAGTCCATGCCCTTATGCTGCGTACACACGGTCGGACTTTTCTATCGGACTGGTCCGACAGACCGAGTCCGGCAGACAATCCGATCGTGTGTGGGCTTCATCGGACCTCCAGCGGACTTTTCCAGTAGAAAATCTGACAGACTTCAGATTTGGAACATGCTTCAAATCTTTACGTCGTAACTCCGCCGGACCCAGAAATCCGCTCGTCTGTATGCTAGTCCGACGGACAAAAAACAACGCTAGGGCAGCTATTGGCTATCAACTTCCTTATTTTAGTCCGGTGTACGTCATCATGCACAAATCCGTCATACTTTGGTGTGATCGTATGTAGGCAAGTCCATTCGTTAAAAAGTCAGTCGGAAGTCCGTCAAAAGTCCGTCGAAAGTCCGCCGGAAAGTCCGTCGGACCAGTCCGGTCGAAAAGTCCACCCGTGTGTACGCGGCCTTAGTCTGCTTGTCTTCAGCAAACTGTTTGTGGGCTTTCTTGTACATCATCTTTAGAAGAGGCTTCATTCTGGGATGACAGCCATGCAGACCAATTTGATGCAGTGTGCGGCGTATGGTCTGAGCACTGATAGGCTGATCCCCCACCCCTTCAACCTCTGCAGCAATGCTGGCAGCACTCATACGTCTATTTCCCAAAGACAACCTCTGGATATGACGCTGAGCACGTGACCTCAACTTCTTTGGTCGACTATGGCGAGGCCTGTTCTGAGTGGAACCTGTCCTGTTAAACCGCTGTATGGTCTTGGCCACCGTGCTGCAGCTCAGTTTCAGGGTCTAGGGCAATCTTCTTATAGCCTAGGCCATATTTGTGTAGAGCAACAATTATTTTTTTCAGATCCTCAGAGGGTTCTTTGCCATGAGGTGCCATGTTGAACTTCCAGTGACCAGTATGAGAGAGTGAGAGCGATAACACCAAATTTAACACACTTGTTCCCCATTTACACCTGAGACATTGTAACGCTAATGAGTCACATGACACTGGGGAGGGAATATGGCTAATTGGGCCCAATTTAGACATTTTCATTTTGTTGCCAGCGGTTTAGACATTAATGGCTGTGTGTTGAGTTATTTTGAGGGGACAGCAAATTTACACTGTTATACAAGCTGTACACTCACTACTTTACATTGTAGCAAAATGTCATTTCTTCAGTGTTGTCACATGAAAAGATAGAATAAAATATTTACAAAAATGTGAGGGGTGTACTCACTTTTGTGAGATACTGTATGGTAATGGATAGATTGAGGGCAGGTATGCCTGGAGGGAGCCCACACCAGTGCAATTTGTCATGCAATTTGACAGTTCAAAATCGCATGACAAGTAGCAACCCTTTTTCCTAAATGGAACCGCTCAAATCGCAGCGACTCGTGTCGCAGTGACTTTGAAAGATTCCTGCGCTGTTTCTGTGCGATTTCATGTGCGACTTGCATTGACATCTGTGTAAATGAAGTCATACAGATCTCAGCAAGCCACACATAAAAATCACACTGATCGGCAGCTTTGAAATCACGATTTCCAACGGCACTGGTGTGAACCAGGGCTAAGGGGCATTTTTCCAATGATTCCCAAATGGAATAATCAGAGCAGGGGTTCTCAGAGACCGGAAAATTATTTCCAGAGTTCCTGAGAAAGATTGGTCTAGATCAGGGGGTCTCCAAACAATTTAAACAAAGGGTCAGTTTTCAGACTTTAGGGGGCCCGAACTGTGGCCATTGGGAGTAAAAAAGGTCCCAACATCAGTGGAAAAAACAATGCATGGAATTGTGCCCCATCAATGGTGTTATTTGGCCCAATTGTTGGTGTAATTGAAAAGAATTTTGCCTTATCTTGGTGTCAATGGGCCCTTTTGTTTTTTTGTTTTTTTTTTTTAATCTTTTTATTGAGTATAAAACATACAAGCAGACAAACAACAGTAAACCTGCCACAGCATTGGGACTAGACCCACGCGGGAGTCAGTGCCAGCCGGCAATTGGGCTGCGTCCATCATTAGTGACATACAGCTGTAGTACGTCCACAAGGAAAGAACAAACAACCTAGTGCTGTATTGGCTCCTGCTCAAATGAAATAACTAAGGATCAAATCTTTCAGTCAAAATCCAAGGGACAATAATAGATATCAAATAAACCCACATCAGAGATTACAATACAAAAAAGTCACCCAATGTATCAAAATCACATCCACCCGTAGACTGGTATTATGTACATGCTCAATCAATCTGCGGTTGCCGTGGAGGCCTCCGCTAGCCATTTGGCCCACACTCTATTTTTTTGGGGGGGGGCATCCTCTATTTTGGTAGGGTGTCATTGGGCCCTATTGTTGATGACATTGGGAGGAATTGTGCCACATCATTGGTGTCATTGGGAGGAAATGTGCCCCATCACTGGTGTCATTGGGAGGAATTGTGCCCCATCACTGGTGTCATTGGGAGGAATTGTGCCCCATCACTGGTGTCATTGGGAGGAATTGTGCCCCATCACTGGTGTCATTGGGAGGAAATGTGCCCCATCATTGGCGTCACTGGGCGGAATTGTGCCCCATTACTGGTGTCATTGGGAGGAACTCTGTGCCCCATCAATAGTGTCATTTTGGCCCAATTGTTGGTGTCATTGGGAGAAATTGTGCCCCATCACTGGTGTCATTGGGAGGAAATGTGCCCCATCATTGGTATCATTGGGAGGAAATGTGCCCCATCATTGGCGTCATTGGGAGGAATTGTGCCCCATCACTGGTGTCATTGGGAGGAAATGTGCCCCATCATTGGTATCATTGGGAGGAAATGTGCCCCATCATTGGCGTCATTGGGAGGAATTGTGCCCCATCACTGGTGTCATTGGGAGGAACTCTGTGCCCCATCAATAGTGTCATTTTTGCCCAATTGTTGGTGTCATTGAGAGGAATTGTGCCTTATCGTTGATGTCATTGGGAGGAATTGTGCCCCATCATTGGTATCATTGGGAGGAATTTTGCCCCATCATTGGTGTCATTGGGAGGAACTGTGCCCCATCAATGAGGTCATTTGGCCCAATTGTTGGTGTCATTGAGAGGAATTGTGCCTTATCGTTGGTTTCATTGGGCCCAATTGTTGCTGTCATTGGGGGGAATTGTGCCCCATCATTGGTGTCATTGAGAGGAATTGTGCCTTATCCTTGTCATTTGGCCCAATTGTTGCTGTCATTGGGAGGAACTGTGCCCCATCGTTGGTGTCATTGGGAGGAACTGTGCCCCATCATTGGTGTCATTGGGAGGAATTGTGCCCCATCAATGGTGTCATTGGGAGGAATTGTGCCCCATCAATGGTGTCATTTGGCCCAATCGTTGGTGTCATTGAGCAGAATTGTGCCTTATCGTTGGTGTCATTGGGTCCAATTGTTGCTGTCATTGGGGGGAACTGTGCCCCATCATTGGTGTCATTGGAAGGAATTGTGCCCCATCGTTGGTGTCATTGGGAGGAATTGTGCCCCATCATTGGTGTCATTGGGAGGAATTGTGCCCCATCATTGGTGTCATTGGGAGGAATTGTGCCCCCTTATTGGTGTCAGTGGGGGGGAGCGAGGTATGGATTATGCCCTATTGTTGGTATCAGTGAATGAAATAGTGAAGGCCGGATAAAAGCAAGCAAAGGGCCGCAGTTTGGAAACCACTGGTCTAGATCAAAACCAAGCGAAAATAAATAAATAATGAAAGCTTGTCTGCCGTCATTGCAAACTTTGCCGTCCATCAGTCGAAATGATGTAATGATATAATAGGGGCAGTCACAGATATCACAGATATAAAATGTATAGGGGCACCAAGTACAGGTCTGCAAATAGTCTGTTCTTCTGTTACAAGGAAATAAAAATAGAAATGTTTGTATTTGTCTTAAAACAACAATCGGGTTGGTTGAGACGTTTCCTTTAAGACGGCGCATTGTGATTGGCCTTCTGAGTTTCCTGCTAGAAAAACCTATGTTTGGATGTAATTCGGTGAATTAGTGGTTCGCTGTCTGTAGTCATTGTGCAGTGTGTGGTTTGTGTGTCACTGCTTAGAGCGTTCTGTGCCTTTTGTGTAATTCTAAATGATGCTTATGGCCGGGTGTCAGGGGAGGAGGTCCCGAGGCAGGAGGTGATTAGAGGGCAGCTTATTATGAGCTAATGAGGCATCGCGCCCAGCTGGGATTCAGTGCTTGACAGGCAGCACAATGTGTTATTACAGATTTATGGCCGAGATCACAGCTCCAATGAATTTTACCATAACACTCTGCCCTCCCCCCACCCTATTACCCTCCTAAACCACCCTCCTGGGTGCTCAATCTTTATCCCCCCCCCCCCCTCGCTAACATCCTTCTTTATATGCCATAATGCTGCTTTGCTGTTGGAAATAGAGTTTATTATTATTGTTCTAGCTAAAAAAAAATAGACATATTTGTCTAGTTCGGCCATTGTTGTGGCCATACGGGCTTTGATAACTGATCGATTTGTTTTCTGATTGATCTCTTCCAATTTGGAATAATCGCTCTATAATCAACAACCCATTTGATCGATATGCCACATATAGAGATAGATAGTTAAGATCCGATCGTAAGTTATCAATTGCATCTCTGTTTTCAATATGTAATCTAATAATGGGATTGCTTAAAATACAATTAATTGTATTCATGAACAAAATATATCAGTGTTGCCGATCGTTACAAAATTGATCAATAATATTCTGCTTTGGCCGATCCACTCAGTTTGAAGATATGAGTCTAAGGCCCCCATATACACACTATACGATTTTCTGGAGATTTTTGTCTTCAGATTTACCAAAACCGTGTAGTGCAAGGGCCTGCCTGATTGCATACAAAATGAAACTCTTATGCCGCGTACACACGTTCGGGATTTCGGTCGGAAAAAGATATGATGGCTTTTCCGACGGGATTCCGCTCAAGCTTGCCTTGCATACACAAAAGTTCACTGAACTTTCGACCGTCAAGAACGCGGTGGCGTACAACACGACGACAAGGTTGTTGGTTCCAACTTGTCTTGCATACACACGGTCACACAAATGTTGGCCAACAATTACGAACGTAGTGATGTACTACGTGGTTTTTCAGCTCTTTAGCGCCACCCTTTGGGCTCCTTCTGCTAATTTTGTGTTAGTAGAAGTTTGGTGAGTGTTGATTCACGCTTTTCTTTTTGCGTTTTTCATTTTGCGCTATTATTATTCTTGAAATCACTTGATAAAAAAAAGCCTTTGAAAATTTGTTTGCAATAACTCCATCAGTATCACCAGCAAAGCAGCTTCATTATTATCCCATTAAAGAAGAAGAGAATTGTGCGCTGCATTTGGAGATTTCATAATTTGCCACGTCACGAATGTTAATTCTCCATTACGAGCGCTAGTTTACAAGACCGACCGCTTCTGTTTCTGAGCATGCATAGACTTTTGTGCGACGGACTTGTGTACACACGATCGGAAAGTCCGACAACAAAAATTTGTTCATCAATGCCACATAAAGAGATAGATAGATAAGATACGATCGTAATTTATCAATTGCATCTCTGTTTTCAATATGTAATCTAATAATGGGATCATTTAGAATACAATCATGTGCATGAACAAGATATATCAGTGTTGCCAATCTTTACAAAACGATCAATAATATTCTGCCCTGGCCGATCCACTCAGTTTGATCAAATTCAATCAAGAGTTGAGTCCAAAGCCTCGTACACACGATCTTTGGCCAACCGAGCGTCAGACTTTTGTCCGAAGGGCGTGTGCCAGGAACTTGTCTTGCATACTAACGGCACACAATTGTCAGCCAACAAACACGAACATAGTGACGTACTACGTGGAATTTCAGCTCTTGAGCACCACCCTTCGGGCACCTTCTGCTAATGTCGTGTTTGAGCATTGATTCCGAGCATGCGTGTTTGTACTTTGGACATTTGTGTGACGGACTTGGGTATATTAGACCCCAGATCTCTCTACTTCCCTCCAAAGCATCTGGTCAAACCAAGCTCAGTTTGATCCGAAGCTTGGTTAAGCAAGTAACAGCTTGTTTGCATGGGCCTGAATTCCTTGTCGGTTCCGGTTTCTGACGTCACACAGTGGTAGGAACAACATCAGTTCCTCTCGCTGTGTTCAAGGAACTGTATGCTGCCGGTTGCATCCTTACCGGGCAGCCCAGTAAAGGAGGCAGCAGTGGGGTGGGGTGGGGTGAGACCCCCCTTCTGCCACCAGTAAAAGTCATCCAGTGACTTCTTAGCCTCTAGGATTAATTTTGCATTGAAGGAAATCACTGGCCCTAAAAAATGATTTCTTGATGGTAGTTGCAGATGCAGCGATGACTGAGATATCACCCTTCCAATCCAGTGACGTACCGGTACGTCGCCAGACGGCAAGTGGTTAAACTGTCAGCTCCTAGTGAATTTGTGCCTTCACAAGAGGCCTATTGGCTAAGTGACCTTGGTATTCAGTAATCTCTCGGGATTGAGTAATGATTCTCTAGGTTATTACTGAGGCCTGACTGATACAAGTGGATGTGTGAGACCTCGATGACCCCACCAGTTAGCATTTTGTGTTCTTTTCTACGTTTTTCTGAAAGGTTACCATTTTTATTGGTTAGCCATTTTTTTTTTTTTTTTAAAAAACAAAGAAACCCTTTTTTCTTTTTTTGGATAGAGTAAAGCCTCGTAGACACGATCGGATTTTTGGCCAACCGAGTGTCAGACTTTTGTCCGAAGGGCGTCTGCCAGGAACTTGTCTTGCATACTAATGGCACACAATTGACAAACGCGAACGTAGTGACGTACTACGAGGAATTTCAGCTCTTGAGCGCCACCCTTTGGGCACCTTCTGCTAATGTCGCATTGATTCCGAGCATGCGTGTTTGTACTTTGGACTTTTGTGTGACGGACTTGTGTACACACAATACGAAAATCTGATAACAGACCGTCGTCCGCCGAAAATTTACCAGCCTGCCATCCAACATTTGTTGGCGGGAAAGTTGGACAACAATTTTCTGAAGGAGCGTACTAATGATCGGATTTTAGGCAAACAGTCTGTCATCACACGATTCCCTGCCAAAAATCCAATTGTGTGTACGAGGCTTAAGGGATTTAGAACACCTGTCAACCTTCTTTTTTTTTTTTTGCAATTTTTGTCTAATAGAAGAGATTTCTCTTAACTTCCTGTCTCAAAGCCAAAAGAGGAAGTGGGAGAAAATCCCTCCAAAGTGAGGGAATCCAGAGGTGTCACCATAACTACACAACTAGTGTCCCCATTGGAAGATTTCCCCTTAAATTTTTGGGGACAACCCAAAATTTGGCATTTTCTTTTACTTTCACTTTAAATGATAATGGTAAACAGGACAAATAAAGAGGGTGAATCTCCCTAACAGGGGCTCAGACAGCAATACAAATTGACAGGTGTTCTAATCCCTCTCCACTCTATCCAATAATGTTTTGCCTTTGGTTACACTTTAACCACTTGCCCACCGCCGCACGCCGATATACGTCGGCACAATGGCAGCGGTGGGCAAATGGACGTACCCGTATGTCCCCTTTTATTGGTGGGGCTAGCAGGTGCCTGCGTGCGCCCACCGCGTACAGCGTGACTGTGCCCACGATCATGTCACGGTTCCCCTCTGTGTTCGGCAGTGTCCTGAGGACACCACGAACACAGAGCGTGCCGCCAGCACCCAGCAGACGGCCGCGATGTAGCCGTCATTCGGCTATAGCGCGGTCCGCAAGTAGTTAAGTGACTTTGAACGTGGCATGGTTTTTGGTGCCACGCGGGCTGGTCCTGAGTTTTTCAAAACCATCTCTCGGGTTTACAGAAAATGGTCAAAAAAAAAAGAGAAAATATCCATTGAGCAGAAGTTGTGTGGATGAAAATGCCTTGTTGAGGTCAGAGAAGAATGGGCAGACGGTTCAAGACGATAGAAGGGCAGCAGTAACTCAAATGACTACTCGTTACAACCAAAGTATGCAGAATACCATCTCTGAAAGCACAATACATCAAACCTTGAAGCAGCAGAAGACCAGATCAGGTGCCACTCCTGTCAGCTAAGAACAGGAAACTGAGGCTACAGTTGGCACAGCCTCACCAAAATTGGACAATAGAAGATTGGAAAAACGTTGCCTGGTCTGATGAGTCTCGATTTCAGATGGTAGGGTCAGAATTTGGTGTAAACAACATGAAAGCATGGATCCAACCTACCTTGTATCAACGGTTCAGGCTGGTTGTGGTGGTGTAATGGTGTGGAGGGATATTTTTTTGGCACACTTTGGGCCCCTTAGTACCAATTGAGCATCGTTTCAACGCCATGGCCTACCTGAGTAATTTTGCTGACCATGTCCATCCCTTTATGACTACAGTGTCCCCATCTTCTGATGGCTCCTTCCAGCAGGATAATGCACCATGTCACAAATCTCCAATCATCTCACCACTGGATAATGAGGTCACTGTACTCCAATGGCCTCCACACTCACCAGATCTCATCCAATAGAGAACCTTTGGGATGTGGTGGATCATGGATGTGCAGCCGACAAATCTGCAGCAACTGTATGATGCTATCATGTCACTATGGAGCAAAATCTCTGAGGAATGTTTCCAACCCCTTGTTGAATCTATGCCACGAAGAATAAAGGCAGTTCTGAAGGCAAAAAGGGGGTCCAACCCGGTACTAGCAAGGTGTACGCAATAAAGTGGCCGGTGAGTGTATATATATATATATATATATATATATATATATATGGATTTACCTTCCAGTGAAAACAATAGCAGTGTGAGTCTAGGATAAACTGTGCCACGGTGGCCCTCGTTTTCTGGCATCATGACCTCAGATGTGACCACACTTGGACTTCTCTCTCATTTTATAGCAAACTAGCATCTTAGTAAAGTGTTTTTTATCTCTTCAGCCCTAAAGATGATTAAACTAATTTTCTTTGTCAAGTAATTACTGGGTAATAAACTCCACTCCGTCTGTTCTTTAGTCCCAGAAGAGCAATCGGTATAGAATCAATCGGCCAAAATTTATAGTATCTGGGATCAATCAGACCGGATTATATACCACAACCTTGCTATAACATATGTAACAGAGACTGTGTTGATGCTCCACCCAACACTAGACTCTATTTAACTACTTCAATACCGGGCACTTACCCCCCTTCCCGCCCAGGCCAATCTTCAGCTTTCAGCACTGTCGCTGTTTAAATGACAATTGCGCGGTCATGCTACACTGTACCCAAACAGAATTTTTTATCATTTTGTTCCCACAAATAGAGCTTTCTTTTGGTGATATTTGATCATCTCTGCGTTTTTTTTTTTTGCTAAACAAACAAAAAAAGCTAAAATTTTGAAAAAAAAAGTTTCTTCTTTTGTTTCTGTTATAAAATTTTGTAAATAAGTTTGTTTTCACCTTCACTGATGGGCGCTGATAAGGCGGCACTGACGGGCACTAATAAGGTGGCACCAATGAGGTGGCACTGATGGGCACTGACGGGCACTGACGATGGGCACTGATGGACGCTGATATGCAGCACTGATGGGCACTCATGGGTGGCATTGGTGAGCAATGATAGGCGACATAGATGGGCACTGAAAGGCTGCATTGATGGGTACTTATGGGTGGCACTGATAGGCTGCACTGCTGGGCACTGATCGGCGGCACTGCTGGGCACTAATACAAGGCCCCTAATGGGCACTGATATGCGGCACTGATAGATGGCATTGATAGGCATCACTGATGGCACTGGCAGGCATTGGGGATGGGCACTGATTGGCATTTCCCTGGTGGTCTAGGGTGGCATACCTTGTGGTCCAGTGTGGTGACATCCCTGGTGGTCCTGGCGGCATCCTGGTGGTCCTGGGTGGGCTTCCGAGGGGGGGCTGCGCTGATAAACAATCAGCACAGACCCCCCCCTGTCAGGAGAGCAGCCGATCGGCTCTCTTTTACTCGCGTCTCTCAGACGCGAGTGAGGAAAAGCCGATCAATGGCTCTTCCTGTTTAGATCGTGATCAGCCGTGATTGGACACGGCTGATCACGTGGTAAAGGGCCTCCGTTAGAGGCTCTTTACCAAGATTGGTGTAGCGGTGTGTCAGACTGACACACTGCACCATCGATCAGCGCGATGCGCGCCCCCACGGGAGCGCGAGAGCAGTCGTTCTGGAGGGCCGTCATATGACGTCCACCCAGAACAAGAGTCGTGCCACCCAGCCGTCATTTGATGGCCGGCAGGCGGGAAGTGGTTAAAAAGATCCTAGAATGACAAATTTAGGTAGGGAAGACCCTCACCATGCCAACATACAAAATATATATTCAAGGATTGACCAAGTCAAAAAAATTAACGGACTTTGTGGGCACATAATGAGAGAGAGAATCAGTAAGTATAAATTTTAATACAACATAGTTAAAAAACATATAAACAACATACAAACAACACCCTGTATGGACAAAGTTACCAGATACCCAAGAAAGTAATGCCTCCAAAAACTTGCTCGTCAACGCGTTTCACTAAAATATTAGCTTCCTCAGGACAGATACTGGGTAGGTGCTGGTAAACCTGTGGCTCAAGATGTGGGAGTACTTGACCAAACTGACAAACAGCCGAAAAAACGAGATTGCACATGTGTGTTTAAAGTAGTGGGATACACATATATCATGTGTTCTATAGTAGATACCACTGGTATATAGTAGTCATGTATAGGTATTTAAGTATAAATCACACACAGCGGTAAGTGGTTACAGATTCCCACTATAAGCGTGTTCAATACCGTATCAATAGCACCAAGACATGGTCCATGGATACCGGACCAAGTTATTAAATGGGTAAGAATACAGTCCAGTCAAGTTGGTATTGCCGCACACATAGGGGAAAAGTGTGCCCCTTTTGGTGCTACACCCCTGTGGACGGCTTTCCTTGCCGTGTGTAAATTTTGCAAATTTAGGTAGAACTGTACCCATGCTCTGGACATATAAATATTAACATTAACCGCTTGATTTACCCCCCTTCTTGACCAGGCAATTTCTTGCTATATTGCACTGCATTACTTTAACTGACAATTGGCAATCATGATGATGGAAGAGAGAAAGACGTGTCCTATAGCCAGAATTTTCTTTAAAAGCTAGTTTCAGCAATCCGAGACCATTTGTGTGTCGTCTCCGGCTCCCACGGCACGGACCCCGCCCTCAAGGAACTTACAAGAGACCATTCGTATGGATTTGGGTAAATATACATCAATGTGTGTGGTTAGATATCACGGTAAACTATAAAATGATTATTAAATGAAAAATATCTCTTTTTCTCTGCATAGAATAAAATATCCCCCTTGAAGAAGACCACAATTAGAAGGGTCGAAACACGCTTAGGAGTTTTATGTGGAAGACCACTTTTGCAGTACAATGCAAATTTTATTAGAATTTCATACAATATGTAGTTCCATTATGATTGATGGTTTTGCCATTTTTATGTAAATTCCAGAGCTCCGTTTTTTACAACTCTTATGTAATCGCTAAACTGTCTTTTGATACAATAAAGAATTTTTAATCTTTGACCTTTGAATTTTTTGGCTGCTAAAAAACCCCATGAGGGAATTTTTCTACAATATTTTTTACTTTTCTGCTTTAAAACTTATCCAATAAAAATATTTAAAATATCAAATTTCTTCATAAATGTAGGCCAATATGTATTCTGCTACACTACATGTTTTTGGTAAACAAAAAAAATCCCAATAAGCGTATATTGATTGGTTTGCGCAAAAGTCATAAGGGTTTATTTACTAAAGGCAAATCCACTTTGCATTTGGAAGTGCAGTCGCTGTAGATCCGAGGGGGACATGCAAGAAAAATAAAAAACAGCATCTTAGATTGCGCATGATTGGATGATAAAATCAGCAGAGCTTCCCCTCATTTTAGATCTTCCCATCAGATCTACAGCGACTGCACTTCCGAGTTCACTTCCAAGTGAATGTCCCGCGATCGCCTAGTACAGAGGAAGAACAGAGATCTGCCACTGTAAACAAGGTGGATCCCCGTTCTGACAGGGGACATGACAGAGATCTTCTGTTCCCAGTGATCGGGAACAGCGATCTCTGTCATGTCCCAACGAGCCCATCCCCCCTACAGTTAGAACATGCTGAGGGAAAAACACTTAACCCCTTGATCGTCCCCCTAGTGTTAACCCCTTCCCTGCCAGTGTCATTTCTACATGGATCAGTGCATTTTTATAGCACTGATCATAGTAATAATGTCACTGGTCCCCAAAAAGTGTCATTTTGGGGTCAGATTTGTCTGCCGCAATGTCGCAGTCCCGCTAAAAATCGCAGATCGCCGCCATTACAAGTAAAAACAATCAAAAATAAATAAAAGTCACTAAATCTATCCCATAGTTTGTAGACACGATAACTTTTGCGCAAAGCAATCAATACAGATACTCCTCGTTTAACGACTTCTCTGACTTAGGACCAGCTCTCCCCACTCTAACGTCACATATATACATCATTGTATTGTACAGTACAGAATTTTCATTTTTGTTCTGTACTTATGCAAATTAAAACAATGTTATTGATGTAGCAAGGTCCCAGGCCTCCTTTTGATCTCACGAGAACCTCCAGGGCCAGGGATAGCTGACATCCTTCTGTATGTTGTGGGTTGTGAGGCATGGTGGGTGCAGAGTAGTTAAGGTTATTGGGTGCCAGACACTTCTTGAATGCAAAAGAAAGTTTATTTCTCTTAACAAACTTTTTTGGGGGAGAGAGGGTTAGGGTCAGCACACCCTTAGGTAGTTGTAATTTCAATTGGCAGACTCCGTGACTTCAATAGAAGGACAGCCATGCAGGGAAAAGCATCCAGCAAGACGCCACACCTGCATGTGTAGGAATGCTGTCTCCTATGGCAACAGTCTTTAACAGTTCCAAACACAAAGCTGAACAGTTTCTTTGTATTCCACTACAATCACTCCTTGTAGTTTTTCAGCCCACTGAGCTCCCGGTCTCTCACTAGACCCTCTGATTCACTGGCACTGAATCCCTTGAGCTCCTCCAATCTTCACGGTGGTGTCTTTCTCAGGCATCACCCCCGCTTCTCTGCTGGGTCCCTAGCTTGGCACTCCAAATACCTCTCAAGCTTCACCCACGCTAGCCTGCTCGGTCCCTGGCTTGACACACAAGGCTGCTCTGCAAGCGTCACTTCCGCTGGCTGGGTCCCTGGCTTGAAACCCGTTGAAGTTTCCCGATTCTTCACCGCCCTCGGTTGGTGAGAATGCTGCTCTGCTTCAGCTACTCACTGCGGTCCTTGGTAACAAGGTGGTTGGTCCCTTAGTGGCGACAGCTTCCCCTCTACCTCCGACTACGGCAGGTTCTCCGGCCGGCAGAACCATCACTTCTGGTTGGACTGCAAGCCGCAATCCCAATCGTGCCCTGCTCTCTTGCTTCTGGATAGACCTTTAGACAGCCTAGCAGCCAGATGTGCCCGGGAGAGGCCTAGCAGCCCGGGCAGTACAACACACATCCACACAGACAGCCGTCCAGGTGGCACAGAACCCAGATCACCTCACTCCACCCGAATATATTGGCTCTCTTAGGAGGCCAAGGAATTCAAAAAAACCCCTGCCCATTGGCTGAGATACCCCATATACCCATATATATATATATATATATATATATATATATATATATATATATACCCACAAATACCTGACCTTGTGTTGCCCTTCTCATATCTAGTACCACCAAGTACCCAGCCACCCAGTGATAGAAGAGAAAAATGCAAAGCGGCCAAACTTAGGGAGAAATCAATAGATCTCCATCAATCAACCAGGATAACTATTCCTGGCAAGTAAATTTGTGAGGACTAAACTAAACTCCAGGGTGCTACATCGAGCTGGAGTTTAGTGTTTAGACCTTTTTATCACAATACAGTACAGGAGTTTAAAGCGGAGTTCTGCCGAAAAAAAAAAAATTCAAAGTCAGCAGCTACAAATACTGCAGCTGATGACTTTTGAAATATGGACACTTACCTGTCCAGGGCGCCCGCGATGTCCTCACCTGAAGTCGACCTGTCCCTCGGCTCCCGGATGGACGCGTCGCCATCTTTGGTAAGGGTTCCCTACTGCGCATGCGCGAGTTGCGCTGCGCGTCCTGACTGGTCCCTGCTGTCTTCTGGGACCTGTGTGTCTCCCAGAAGACAGCGGGTGGGGGGGGGGACGGAGGAGGGACCAGACATGGCGTAGATCGCCGCAGATTCTGCGGCGATCTATTGCCGGAAGTGAGAGCAAATACCTGGATTAGACAGGTATCTGCTCCCCTCTGAAAGGTGCCAAATGTGACACCGGAGGGGGGGAGGAACGGGATCAGAATACGTTCCATTTTTGGGTGGGACTCTGCTTTAAGAATGCTTAAAATATTGATTACTTGTGATTCCTCGTTTAAAAACCAATTTGTTTAACGACCTGGTCGTTGGAACGGAACCTGGTTGTTAGGTGAGGAGTACCTGTATACGCCTATTGCGTTTTTTTTTTTACCAAAAATATGTAGAAGAATATATATCGGTCTGATGAATAAATGTGTTTTTTATATATATTTTTTTGGACGTCAATTTTGTTTGGGTACAGCGCCGCACAACCGCGCAATTGTCAGTTAAAACGTTGCAAAAAATGGCCTCGTCATGAAGAGGCAAATCCTTCTGGGGCTGAAATGGTTAAACACACACTGCTCGATTACTTCTGCCTTACTTCCTGGTCAGACTTTAGGTCATGACACAGGAAGCAGTTGACCAGCTGATCTCATTAGCACACACCATGCATTATCTACACTCAGCTGGTCACCTCCTTCCTGTGTCATGACTTAAAGTCTGACCAGGAAGTAAGGCAGAAGTAATGGAGCAGTGTGTTTAAACAGCTATGAAGAGAGTGAGGTAAGCCTGTGTAGAATTAATGGAAAGCTGTTTTTATTTTTGTAAAATAAGTACATTAATAGTATATTGGTACATAGGGGGGGCTGGAATTTAGAAAAAAAAGGTGAACATAGTCGTTAAAAAGATAGTTCACTTTTACAAAAAAAAAAAAACTGACTATGCAGGTACAGGATGTTGTAGATTAAAACAAACTGTGCAGCTCTGACTAAAGATGAACAGTACCCTTGCTATAGGTGTAGGCCATTTACATATCTTATTAAGCCTGAATGAAGTATTTCCAGGACATTGCTAAGTACTTCCAGGATGTTGCTCAGTGAGGCCTAGTCATTACTGCTCACCTCCACCATCACAGGAGTGAGCTCTTTCTCTGATTCAAACCCCCTCACACCCTCTCTCTCTCTCCCCTGATGCAGTAGCTCTGAGCTCAGCATTTGAGAGTTCACTCCTGTGATGGTGGAGGTGAGCAGTAATGACTAGGCCTCACTTAGCAACGTCCTGGAAGTACTTAGCAATGTCCTGGGAGTATTCCAGTCAGGCTTTATAAAGTATGTAAGTGGCCTACACCTATAGCAAGGACATTATTCAACTTTAGTCAGAGCTGCACAGTTAGTTTTTATCTATATAGGCCCCTTATCTGCATAGGCAGTTTTGTGGTAAAGGTGAACTATCCCTTTAAGGTTGGGTTCACACTGATGCGAATTGGATGCTGGTTTCTCCTCATCCAATTCGCATGACAGGAGAGTGTGACCGGCTCTCAATGGTGCACACAGCTACGGGGCGGCCGCGGTCCGCATCGGAAAAGGGTCCTGTTTGTCTTTGGCTCTGTTTCAGGTGCGAATTCAGGCAAAAATTCTGGCCTGAGTCGCACCTGAATAGGTGAACAGGGACGCACCGGACCCCCTGCCTAAAGAATCTGGCACAAGCACCGCCGCTGCTAAAATTGCAAGTCTATTGGCTGTCAGGCTGAACCTCTAGCTTCAAAGCTAAATTGGCCTTCCAGTATGCAGTTAATGCCGTGTACACACGGTCAGACTTTTCAGCTACAAAAGTCCAACAGCCTGTCCGACAGACTTTCGACGGACTTTCGACAGACTTTCTAATGACCAGACTTACCCACACACGATCACACCAAAGTCCGATGGATTCGTACCTGATGACGTACACCGGACTAAAATAAGGAAGTTCATAGCCAGTAGCCAATAGCTGCCCTAGCGTGGGTTTTTGTCCGTCGGACTAGCATACAGATGAGCGGATTTCTGGGTCCGGCGGAGTTACGACGCAAACATTCAAAGCAAGTTCCAAATCTAAAGTCCGTCAGATTTGTGACTGGAAAAGTCCGCTGAAGGTCCGGTGAAGCCCACACACGATCGGATTGTCCGCCGGATTTGGTCCGTTGGCGTCCGTCAGACCAGTCCGGTCGAAAAGTCCGACCGTGTGTACGCCCCATTAGAGTTCTGACTTCACTGGCAGTGGCAACATACTTGTTGCCTTGTGGAAGCAGAAATGTTTTTTTTTTTCCCTGCTTCAGACCTGATAAACATCAGTTTGTTAAGGACAAGGAAGGGCAAGACAATTATTTTCTTTGCCTGGCTGTTGGAGGCATGTTTTTTTCACAGTGCAGTTGTCCTATCTGAAATCATATGGATGTAATATTATGTGGTCCGTTTACATATAATAATAACAAAAACTTTTTAATACAGATTTATTGTTAGTGATCTCTATGGTGCAAATATGTTGTGTATTCGTGAATTATTTTGTTGGTGCTTTTATTATTAAGTTGTTATTTATGTTATTATATGCTGCAAACTTTAAAAAATAATGTATATGTACTGTAAATGTACTTAAATGTAATGAATTATAAAAAAAAAAATACAACTACTATTACTCCTTCTCCTGATAGTAAGAAGAGTAATGATAAAAATATAAAATAACTGCCATTTCTACTACAACTAATAAAAATAATAACATTTTCAATACATATTTATTATTAGTGATTTATATGGTGCAAATATGATGTGTGTTAGTGAATTCTATTGCACTTTTATTTATTATTGAGTTGTTGTTATCGATGTTATATGTTACAAATTTTAAATAATTATAGCAATAATATAGAAAAATAATACAACTACTCTTTCTACTACTACTACTGACAACAACAACAATACAAATAGTAATAATAATATTAAATATAATACAACTACTATTTCTACTACTAATGATGATTATCATCATCATCATCATCATCATCATCATCATCATCATCATCATCATCATCATCAGTAGTAGAAATACTAGTTGTATTATATTTTATTATTATTATTATTATTATTATTATTAGTAGTAGTAGTAGTAGTAGTAGTAGTAGTAGTAGAAATAGCAGGTGTATTATATAATATTATGATTATTATTATTATCATCATTGTCATCATCCTCAGTAGTAGAAATAGCAGTTGTATTATATATTATTATCATCATCATCATCAGTAGTAGAGGAAATAGTAGTAGTAGTATTACATTTTAATATTATGATTATGATTATTATTATTATTATTATTATTATTATTATTATTATTATTATTATGATTATTATTATTATTATTATTATTATTATTATTAATAATAATAATAATAATAATCATAATCATAATAATAATAATACTATCAGTAGTAATAGCAGTTGTATTATACATTATTATGATTATTATTATCATCATCATAATAATAATCATAATCATGTATAATACAACTGCTATTTCTACTACTACTGACAATAATAATAATAATAATAATAATAATAATAATAATTATGATAATCATAATATTAAAATGTAATACTACTACTATTTCTTCCAATACTGATGATGATGATAATGCTCATATATAATACAACTGCTATTTCTACTGCCACGAATAATAATAATAATAATAACGATAATAATAATAATAATAAAATATAATACAACTGCTATTCCTACTGCTACAACAAATAATAATAATGATGATAATAATAATAATAAAATATAATACAACTGCTATTTCTACCACAACTGATAAAAACGATGATGATTTTTATCAGTGATAATTAGCAATGATAACTATCAGTATAATAATATGTAATAGAACTGATATTTCTACTACTACTACTACTAATAATAATAATAATAATAATAAAAACATAGAATAAAACTGCTATTTCTATTACTACTGAAACAAATAATAATAATACTAAAAAAATATAACACAACTACTACTACGTGACTGTTGTTTTATCCCTTTTTTTTCTATCCAAGACTAAAAAAAAAATGTTTTTGACTATGCAAACACTTTGACGGATTACTTTAAATACATTTTGTTTGTTTTACTTTTTTTCTTTAATGTTCAGGTGAAACAGAAGACTGAATGTGTGTTATGCCATGCTGGCGGTAATGTGTAGTTTGTACTATTTGCACATATTTTCAGTGTGTACAAAATGTATTGGAATGATCTACTTGCCCGGGATCCCCAGTGATACCAGCAGACAGATACCCTGATTAGAACTTTGTTATGAAAACTCGTGAAGATACGAGTGTAGCGTGTTTTGTATGTTTGTATGTTTGTATGTATGCGAGAAATGCGCGCTGTCGTTTTGTATAAACGTGTATCATCACTTATGGGAAACGTCAGCTAATCTTGTACTGACTGGTGTCACTTTAAGGTTTTATTTTTTTTAGTTCTGTTATTATTGTCATTCTATTAGATCAGCCAGAAAAGCAATCTGCAATCGATCGGCAGAGGGCAGGTGACAGGTGACAGTGCCTGTTTTAACCACTTGCTGCTCAGGGCACTTCTGAAATGAATAATGGATTCGTCAACCTGGTCCTAAAAAAAAACAGACTGCGCGACATGCATTTTACGGCCACAGCAGCCAATTTATTAACAATCAATAAATAACAGAACACGAAAATACCATTCAACAATGTAATCCTTAACAATGTAAACAAGGGGTCTTCGGATGTCCATAAGCCACAATTTTACTGAAATCGTCCATGTCCTCAGCCACACCCCAACTGGCTCGAGGACATTGCGACCTCGCCATACTTCCATTCCCCCCCCCCTCCCCAGGGGACCTAGCACCTGGGGGGGTGGGTACCACTAACCAACCATGTGGAGGTGCCATACCTTAGATGGACCCCACAATTTAGCAACAATGTCAAAAAGTCACTGACCCCCCCCAAAGACCCCCTGACCCGCCAAGCTGCTGTGACAAAATCCCCACCAACATAAGTCCTCACTTGTTTTTATTTTATTTTATTTTTTATTTTTTTAAGGATTGCAAACAGAAACACAAAAGGGAGGGTGGGAGTTAAGTTTCTCCTCTGCCTGCCATATGTGTGTGTGGGGCGATTACCATTTACATACGTGTTCGGGTTCACATTTGTGCGTAAGCTCAGGGGAACAGGGAGGCTTTACATTTTTTTTTTACACTGTTTTTTATTTCAACTTTATATCTATCACAAGGGATGAACAACATCCCTAGTGATAGCATGGGCAGCGACAGGTCCTTTTTATGGAGCGATCTGGGGTCTATTAGACTCCAGATCTCTCCTCTGTCCTCCAAAGCAGCTGATCAGACCGAGATTGGTTTAATTGGCTGCTTTGCTAGCTGGTGTTCTATCGAGAAGTGGCCCCATCGAATAGTGCCCGGGCTGAATGGCGCATGCGCAATGCATGCGCCACACGTAACGTCACAACAGCTGATTTTACCATCAGCTGTTGTGACGGAGAAATGGCGCAGGCGCACAATAGCCGACAGAATTTTTTTTTTTCTGTCAGATAGAGCACTAATACCTAATACCCCACGTGCAAGGGTTAGTGACCTGGATGAACGCCTGGCATAGCCAAAAGAACCCACCCCAGTAGGCCTCTCGTGTGACTCTTGCTTGGTGCCTAACGAGAAAGGGAAAACACGAAGGACATGACGACCCACCACCCACTTAACACCTGCGGCGAGGTGCTGGACACAAATCATTGACTTGTAACAAGGAATCACCAGTTATACCTAATGGCTTGGAAACATTCATCTCAAAAATCTAAGATCCTTTAATGTCATTATCGCACAACACAACAGGAAAGCAAAAGACAGCCAACACGAATCAGAGACCAAAACCCCTTCATCAAGGCTTAGGTAATATAGCAAAACGTCCATTGGACTCACAATAGAAGCTGCTTCATTTAATTCTCTGACAAGAGAAAGAGTTATTGTGCAATTGTGCCTACCTCTACATCCGTAATCCAAAACACTTCCTATCATAGGGTGACATTTTCCAAGCCCTGATGAAGGCGGCTTTTTGGTCCCTGAAATGCACTGGTTTTTTTTTTGCCTTCCTATTGTTAGATGTGATAATAACAATAAAAGGGTCTTGGATATCTGAGACAATTGTTTGTCACTCTCTCTTATTTGGTTTTTAAGAGAACCTTGTCTCAATACTGATCATAGGACGCACAAGACATGAGGAACCATGGTGCGGTTGGTGAAATTAGAATAAATAAAATACAAACTACCACATAACTTTCCCTGTTTTGATATTTTGGGGATCAGTTTAAAGGAGGCATTTGAGATGGCTAGTTGGCTACAAGCTTGCCTTTTCTAATAAATAGTATACATGACAGGAAGACGTTGTGTTTGAGCATCATGAAACCACATTGATTCCCTTTTTTTTTTTTCTGTACTTTTACTACGTTGCTGTTAGTAATTAATGGGTTACCTAGGCATAGTCTAGGATGAAGGTGAGGTAAACCCATAGAAATCGTAATTTTTGTACTCTGTACACAGCAGTAGACACACTCCTATAGTATCAGGAGTGCTCCTGCAGACTGTTCCTTCAACCGCAGGTCCGTACTGAGGTATAGACCTTCAGTTAAGGGCCTATAGGAAGTTATAAATGTACTACAAGTGAGATGAAATCACCAATGTGCTCAAAAAAGTCCATACCCAATCCGCAGAGTTTTTTTAAATTAAAAATCAAGTGGTCCAGTTGACAGCAGAAAGCTAACGCGTTTTGGCGTGCACAGCATCAAATATCTGTGGTGACATCACCAACACGGTGGCAGATGGAACTTGGAGTCCTTCCATTCACAGATCTCTGTGAATAAACACATGACATATGAAGGACATAACCTCCAATTCCCTTTTCCCCAACTTATTATAACATAATCTCCAAACCCCTCCACTTCCCCAAAAATGACGCGACGCGGTTTTTAGAGTAAAATGGCCTTACGGCCTTTTATTAACAGTTAACGTAATTTAAATAAATAACATTTTTAAATAACCATCAACCAAACTTCTCTATATACTTTGGGGGTCTTCGAGGGCAACGACACACACAACTTGGTCACTGCGACCAACTTCTTTTAAACTTTAGGCCCCCAGTCGCAAGTCACCGACTCAGAGAGGGTACTCAACATTCGCAGTGACCTACATTTTCACCCCTTTCTGGTTAACCGGAAGGTACCTGAGAACCCCATACCACAGATACAGATACCATTTTTAAATAACCATCAGCCAAACTTCTCTATATACTTTGGGGGTCTTCGAGGGCAACGACACACAACTTGGTCACTGCGACCAACTTCTTTTAAACTTTAGGCCTCCAGTCGCAAGTCACCGACTCAGAGAGGGTACTCAACATTCGCAGTGACCTACATTTTCACCCCTTCCTGGTTAACCGGAAGGTACCCGAGAACCCCATACCACAGATTCAGATACCATTTTTAAATAACCATCAACCAAACTTCTCTATATACTTTGGGGGTCTTCGAGGGCAACGACACACAACTTGGTCACTGCGACCAACTTCTTTTAAACTTTAGGCCTCCAGTCGCAAGTCACCGACTCAGAGAGGGTACTCAACATTCGCAGTGACCTACATTTTCACCCCTTCCTGGTTAACCGGAAGGTACCTGAAAACCCCATACCACAGATGGGGCCCAACCATGTTATATATATATATATATATATATATATATATATATATATATATATATATATATATATATATATATATATATATATATATATATATATATATATATATATATATATCTATCTATCTATCTATCTATATATGTATATATATATATATATATATATATATATATATGTATATAAGCCATCTTCCTTCAAAGACCCCACCACTGCCGGGCTGTCCTGACAGCCTCCCTGAAATACAAACCAGACATCGGGAGGGTGGGAATCTCCTTCCTCTCCGCTCTCGACTGACTTCCCCCCTTTTCCTCCACCTACTTCCTCTGAATACCTCCCGGCTCCAGACCACGCCTCTTTTCTTAAAGGGGGCAACTCTCTTCCTTATCCCCTGCCTGTCCTATGTCCAGCCCTGTCATGCCGTCGCTCCGTCCACCCCCTTTTGTTCTTTTAACTCCGGGACTCCCTTTAAATGACTATGTGGACAGAGCCCACATATGACAGGAGCCTGCGGGGAGGAGAACCCCTGGAATCAGTTAGGGATGGGGCAGGGGTTTGAGGGTGGAGGCTGTGGACTGTGAATATGTTTCATGTTACACCCTAAATATGGGTATAACATGAAACATGGTCAGAAAGGTTGACTTTTCCTCCAAAGCCTGTGTAAGCATAAAGGCACATCTGTTAATGAATGGTCTGTTTAAAATGTATATTTCACTGTCTTGCACTGTATAACTTGGCAGGAAGATAGAGTCACACTTTAAATGTATAAATGTTATTATGTTAAAATACGTGCAACAAGGCAAGAATAAATGTAAGCTTTGTGTACAGAAGCTAGTTCCATCAGCCACGTTTCTTATGCAAATATCAGGTTTTAATGGTTTTATTGTCCCCTGTTATGTATGTAGATTACAGTGAACAGAGGGATACCAAAGGTGGATTTAATAGCTTCAGAAATGGCATATAATTGTGTACTTAGTTAAAACAGGGATTGCGAACAATGTGGATCATTTGTATAGAAAGCCATAGTGCCCCAAATACAGTACGTTATTATTTAAACTGTCCATGTACCAAGGGCTAAGGTTGCAAATTACATCATCACATAGCAGCCAGATATCAGTTCGAGATGGATTCTTATCAGATCATGGGGCCCCATGGCAACATTTTTATAGGGCCCTTTGGTAAACTCATTACTGTCACTGATCTTAACATAAAGTATGTTTAAGGCTGGCCTAACATTATACAATTTTCTTGCATACAAATTAAAAGTGCTGAGGTTTGACCTCATGTTATATGGTTTTTGGTAAATCTAAAGAAAAATTGTACAAGAGAATTGTATAATGTATTGCCAGCCTAAAGCTAGCCACACACTGAGCAAATATTGGCCACTTCCTGATGAATCAGCCTGAAATTCCGCCCAACCAAAATGCCAGCCACACTCCATTAGACAGACATCGATCGAATCAGCTTTATTTGTCTGAGAAGCTATGGCAAACAATGAGATACAGCCGCTGTTTGGTTATCCTGACACCGCAATGATCCAAATATAGAGAAAAGCCAGCCAATGCTGTGTCCTCGTTAAAGCAGGACTACACTGTATTTGAGCACTACAAACAAAAAACACTATTTAATTAATTTTTGATATTCAAAGCAAATTCACCCATTCATTCACGTCTCCACCGAAAAATGTCCCTAGCATTTCACATTGAAAAACGCCCCTAGCATTTCAGGCTGTGGCCATCTTGAGTAAGGGCAGATGATTCATGTAGCATTTACTTCCTGGAATCCATCTGCCATTAACTCAGGATCCTCCTCCTGGTGCTTCACGGCAGCTTCCCCTGCGTCCACTCCCTCATCCTCTTCGGCAGCCAATAGGATCACTTCTCCTCTAAGCCAATCAGATGACGGGTCTCTGGCCGAGAGGAGAATCAGGAAGACAATGGCGTCACGGCCCATAATGCACTGCGTCATCGCAGTGCATTGCTGGCTGATTGGCCAAGCATGCACTATGACCCGTATGCTTTGGCCAATCACAGCACCGTCAGCGAAGAGAGCCATAATTGGCCAAAGGCAGGGTGCCTTTGGCCAATTATGGCTCAGGGGGTTAAGTCCACGCCCCACACTATATAAGGCCGCCTGCACGTCGGCCTTGTGTAGTGTGTTGCTGGTGGAGAGAGAGATAGAGAGAGAGAGAGAGAGTGTTATTTCAGTTACTTTGAGCAGGCAGTTTATTCAGTTAGCTAGATCTCACTGCAGACCGTTCCTGCTGTACTGTGTCTAATATACTTCAGGCAGGCAGTTAATTCAGTTAGCTGCAGTGTATTTAATATTAATATATATATATATATATATATATATATATATATATATATATATATATATATATATACAGTCAGACTGCTATATATATATATATATATATTAATATTAAATACACTGCAGCTAACTGAATCCACTGTATACAGTTTAGCTAGAACTCACTGCAATCCGTTCCTGGTGTACTGTTTCTAATATACTTCAGGCAGGCAGTTGATTAAGTTAGCTGCAGTGTATTTAATATTTAATATATATGTTAACAGTCAGAGTGCTATATATATATATATATATATAGGCAGGCAGTTAATTCAGCTAGCTGCAGTGCATTTAATATATATATATACAGGCTTGTATATATACATAGTCTAGCCAAGCCTATACCTGACTGTAGGCCATTCCTGGAGTGCGTGTTCAAAGACACTTTCAGGCAGGCAGGTGACTCAGTAATTACAATTCTTGATATAATATTTCACAGCACCCGTTCCAGCGCCCACCAACAGTAACTGGGAGGACTTACAGTGTCCTGGTACCACCAACACCTAAGGCCCAATTTTCCACAGAGTGTATAGGGCAGGCCGTATAGTATATACAGGCGGTGCTCTATTTTCAAACATCTGACTTACAAATGACTCCTATTTATATACGGAAGGAGACAACAGGAAGTGAGAGGAAATATACCCCTAGGAAGGGAAATTCTCTCCTGTAAGAGTTAATATGTGAAAAAGGTGTCCTCCACTGATTTATCACCAATCCTTGTTTCTCTTAAAAACCCCAAATTTTCAAAATCCAATTGTCATTGGGACAGAAAGTGAGGTGAAATCTTCTGAACAGGGGCACAGACAGCAAAACAAATGTTACAGGGGTGATAACCCTTCCCTATGTTTTCCAAAACGCTTTAAAATAGATTTTTTGGCTGGAGCTAAACACGTTACAAAATGTACCTGTTTCAAATTACAAACAGATTCTACATAAGAACAAACCTGCAGTCCCTGTCTTGTTTGCACCGCCTGTATACTGCTGTTCAGAGTATATAGGGCCTTTTCTGTTTTTCCTTTCTTTTCTTTTTTTAATTTGGGTGCGGGGTTCCCCTTAATATCCATACAAGACCCAAAGGGCCTGGTAATGGACTGGGGGGTACCCATGCCGTTTGTCTCACTGATTTTCATCCATATTGCCGGGACCCGACATTACAGTTTTAAATGACTTTTATTCCTTTAGAAATGTCATTTTGTGCAGGGACTGTTCTAAGCACGGGAAACATGCGCCACTTTACAGGCATACTATAGACACCCCCCAGGTACGATATTTAAAGGAATATTACGCTTTTATTTTTTCACTTTAAGCATCATTCAAATCACTGCTCCCGAAAAAACGTCTGTTTTTAAAAAAAAATTTCCATTGATCCATGTCCCCTGGGGCAGAACCCAGGTGCCCAAACACTTCTTAGGACAATAACTTGCATATTAGCCTTTAAAATTCGCACTTTTGATTTCTCACGTTCGAGTCCCATGGACTTTAACGGTGTTCAAATGTTCGCGCGAACTTTCGGTCCGTTCGCATGTTCTGGATGCAAACCGAACCGGGGGGTGTTCGGCCCATCACTAATAAGGACCTACTAGAGCCTGAAGCGGTACTCTTAATTTCTTTGTATGGTGGTCATAGACTGGAGACACATTACACGAGACAGCTAGAGATCACTGCTATAACAGGGCAATAGGGAAACACAAATCAGTGTCTGCAGGGGCCCCAGAGGGCACAAAAAGTACAAAAAGGCCACAGGTTGGGCACTATGACTGTAATAGATTAATTAGTAAATGTATCTGGACAGAAGGCATGAGAAGAAACATAAAGTATGTGTGCAGGTGGGAGCCATGGGGGGCCAGGGGGGGAGTAGAGTGCATGCAAGTGTAATGGGCCTTAATTTGTGATGGGATGTGGAATGTGTGTTGGGTGTAGCCGGAAATCCCTGTCACTCAGGCATCCACCCGCACCATCACACACAAGTAAATGAGTTTGGTCAAACTCTGTAGATTTAATCTCACTGTGAACTGAAAACAGAGGAACTCTCCCGGCCAAAAGGGCAGAAGAGGGGGTCATGGCGGACAAGTGGTGAACCCTTCCTGACCTACACGGAGGGGGAGGAGGATGGGAAATGGGGTAAGGGAAGGATCAGGCACAGGTGCACAGATTCTGGTCTCAATATCAGAGTCAAGTGTACAGTCTTTGTGCTGTCTCTGAGAATGCAGTGTCTGGCTCTGTCCCTGCCGGATCCCCAGGGAGGCCTTTCATTCTCACTGTTACCTGCACCAGGTGAGGGGGAAGTGGAACCAAGTCTCCGACACTCAAAAGAATTCAACAGCAACATTCCTGTGTCTACTAGTAAACACCAATCCCCTGTAATGAGGACCTGTCCCATGCTATGGCACAGATGAAAGGTCATGATCCTAATGTACCCATCTGCCATAAATAAATTTATATTTAGATCTGAACCGGCTTAGTATAATCTCGTATAAGCTTTAATAAGTTATTGTGGTTTCAAATGTTGCTTCTGGTTGTTTAAAATCTGCAGTGTTCCCTAAAATAATGTCCATGTGGTCATATGTTTGCTACCAGAAGTAAGAGGACTAAAGGAAAAGTTTGGGACTTTAGATGAGACATGTGGGTCACATCATGTCTCCATCCCTGAATATATATGAACGGGGGGGTTGGGACTTTGAATGAGGTCAGTGGATATGGCTATAAGATGAGTCGATGTCACAAAAAACGGATTTTTTTTTTTGTAAAATAACAAGAAACATGGCAAAATGACATGATACATGCAGCAATGAATGAAATTGTCAATGACATGTTACAGACCATATATGGAAACAAACATCGATAGCAACCAACCAACCAATGAGTTTAGGCCAGGAGCTCAGGCATAAGCGTAGGGCCTACATGATGGGGTTTGTCCAGAAAGTCTATAGTAAGGTGGGGGTTAAAAAATAAGTTCAGTTAATAGGAGGGATAGTTATTAGGGAGGGATAATTATTAGTATTACCCCATTGGAGGATTTTAGGGTGGGGTGTGAACAGGGTGGTCCTAAGGGGTTACTAGGTGGGAGGCAATCCTCGAGTATCACTTGGACCTTCGGACAGCAACATACAAGATTCTCCCACCCTCCCGTCCCATTTTGATGTGGTTGGCAGCGGTGTGTCTATTTAGTTCCGTTCTGTTATGCCTCGCTTCCACTGAGCGGATCGGTCCGGGTTTGTTTGGTACGGTACGCTATTTTGAGTGTTTCCATTATGAAAGCGGCCCATACAACTGAACCATACCGCACCATTCATGGTCCTGCTTCAGATGTGGGGCCATAGAAAATGGTACGGTACGGTTAGGGCGGAGCAACTGGCACCACACGATACATTCCACTGATTGGCGGACAGAAGAAACATCAATGCTCACGTCAAAGGTATTTTTTTGTAAACCCCGTATGGCCCCTGACTGTTTGACTTGCAGTGGAAATGCTCACCTGAATAGGCCGAACCATTCTAACCCTTGCGACCAGTACCGACCCGAACCGTTCCGCTCAGTGGAAACGAGGCATTAGTGTTATCATAGAGACGGGGATTGCATGGTGTCGTAGCAGCAGGCAGAGGTCGTAGGGTTTTTGAAGGCGGGGATGGTTAAATTCTTTGGAGAATGATGGGTTGGGCCCATCTCTGATATGGGTGTACCTGCCCTAATAAGGGCGGAAATAATATGTGGTGGGGCTGTTGGCTGTATTGGCTGGTGAATTTGCAAACTATTGTCCCTGGCATAAGTTGCGGCTGGGGGTCTTGGAAAGGCAAGGTGGTGCCAGATACAGCTAGTTGGTCAGTCAAGGGTGCCTTCAAAAAATCCTATGCAGTTACATTCAGTCAGAGAAGTTATGTTATGTTTTTTCTGTTTATTACCGTTTTTCTATTATGTAATAAAGTGTTTTATGGATGGTTATTGTAATAAAGGGCTGCTATGGCCATTTAAACCCAAAGAAGTATGGCTGGTTTGAATTCTTTAAATAAGGTAAGGTGGTATTTGGGTAAGTGGCATAACAGCCGGTACTTGGGCAATACCCCAGGCATGTGGTATGGAACAAATCCTGGATGTAATGAAAACATTTAAAATACATGGTGGGTGGTGCCATCCCAGCAGCTTTATTTTCTATCCTTGAAACCAATTGAGAGTTTTCTTGGCTTTGTGTTTGGGATCATTGTCTTGCTGAAATGTCCTCCCTCGTTTCATCTTCATCATCCTGGTAGATGGCAGCAGATTTTTATCAACAATGTCTTGGTGCATTTTTCCATTCATCCTTCTTTTAACAACATGAAGTTTGCCAGTACCTTATCCTAAAAAACAGCCTTACACCATGATTTTCCCACCTCCAAACTTCACTGTTGGTATGGGGGGTGTTTTTGGTGCGATGTGCCATTTGACCTCCAAACATGGTGTGTATTATGGCATCCAAAGAGTTCAATTTTGGTCTTATCTGACCACACTATATTCTCCCAGTATTTCACAGGCTTGTCTAAATATTGTGCAGCAAACTTTAAAGTGATTGTAAAGGCTCGTTTTTTTTTGTTTTTTTTTAAATGACAAACATGTCATACTTATCTCCACGGTGCAGCCCGTTTCGCACAGAGTGGCCCCGAACACCATCTTCTGGGGTCCCCAGGTGGCTCTCGCAGCTCCTCATCACTTCAGATAACCCCCTAGGAGAAGGGCTCTCCCGGGGGGGGGTTACATTGCCGGAGCTCTCCCGAGTCCAGCATTTGCATCCATAGACACTAATGCCGGACTTTCCCCCCCCCCGGCGCCCACGTCAATTTGATTGACAGCAGCGGGAGCCAATGGCTGCGCTGCTATCAATCTATCCAATCAAGAGCCGGGACCGCGTGCAGAGAGGGACAGCGCGTCTCCGGCGTGGGAATTACGCGGCGCAGGTAAGTAAAACGGGGGCTCGTAAAATGGTCAATATGATTTCAGTGACTTCGTGTGAGGAACATATCAAATATGTGACATCTGGAATGAACACAGAAGAGACACACCACCGCCGACACTAGGGAGGCTTACCGGATCACGTAGACCCAAAAGGGCATACGCCCAACTGGGTCAAATCAGGCTTGGGTGGAGGGTGATGATAGATGTTCCAGAAGAGTAGTAAGGATGAAGTCCAAGGGCAGACAAGATGCTAGTGGGTCCCTCGAGATGGTGTTGGAAGGCGGATGGCAGTGTTGTATAATAGGAAGGAAAAAGGCCACATAGTGTGATTCCGTAAGACAAGTACCAAATTTATTAAAAAAGAGATACACTCACATGAATTCCTTAAAAACAACGCTGTAAAAGTATGGCGGCAGTGGGGTCCTATCCGACGCGTTTCGTCCTCTTAGACATCGTCGACGAAACGCGTTTGGTAGGACCCCACTGCCGCCCCTTCCTGTTCCAGCATGACTGCGCACCAGTATCCTGACCTCAACCCGATAGAACACCTTTGGGATGAATTAGAGTGGAGACTGCAACCTCACAAATGCTCTTTTTCCTTAGTTTAGGCCGATATGTATTCTTCTGCATATTTTTGGTAAAAAAACCCCGCAATAAGCGTATATTGATTGGTTTGTGCAAAAGTTATAGTGTCTAAACAATAGGGGATAGATTTATGGCATTTTTATTATTAATTTTTTTAATTAGTAATGGCGGCGATCTGCAATTTTTATCGGGACTGCGACATTGCGGCAGTCCCATCGGATAGTTTTGACACTATTTTGGGACCATTGTCATTTATACAGCGATCAGTGTTATAAAAATGCACTGATTACTGTATAAATGACACTGGCAGGGAAGGGGTTAAACACTAGGGGGCGATCAAGGGGTTAAATGTGTCCTAGGGAGTGATTCTAACTGTAGGGGGGCTACTACTGACATGACAGTGATCACTACTTCCGAAGACAGGGAGCAGTAGATCCTTGTCATGTCGCTAGGCTAGGCAGAACAGGGAAATGCCTTGTTTACATAGGCATCTCCCCGTTCTGCTGCTCCGTGACACGATCGGCGGGACACCGGCAGACATCGAGTCCGTGGGACCCGCAGGCATGCTCACGGAATACGCGGTGCGTGCGCGCCCCCCACAATGGCGCGTCTTAAAGGGGACGTACAGGCAGGGGCGTTTCTAGGTCTACAAAAGATCTGGGGCTAGAGCCCATAGCAGCGTAGTAAAGAAAGTCATTGCGCTTGGGCTGGCATACACATGTATATACAGTAATATATGTGTGTGTATATATCCCCAGAGACCTCCCCCTTAAAATCAGGGTTCCCAGAGAGCCTCCCCCTTGCATCAGGGTCCCCAGAGAGCCCCCCACTTACATCAGGGTCCCCAGAGAGCCTCCCCTCCCCTTGGGGACCCCTGCAGAGACTCGGGGCTATGGACTCCAGATTCGGGGCTATAGCCCCAAAAGCCACCCCCTAGCGACGCCACTGCGCACAGGTATGCCCATTTGCGCAGCCATGCCATTGTGCCGGCGTACATCGTCGTGCGCTGGTCGGAAAGCAGTTAAATTACAAGAAGTTCATCATTTTTAGAATTTGAGAATTGTTCCACATTCGAGCTGGCCCGATCTGCTGTGTGTGTGCGTGAATCACTCTGTTTGTTACGACTTGTCCCTTTGAAGGTCATGATACCGTGCGATTGTGGATTTTCTATAGATCTTCTATAGCTTTGCACTGCATGTTTGTTTATTCTGATTATTCACTAGTGATCCACTAGGATTGAGCGGCAGCACTCTTAATTGGAATCCACAATTGTTCATTGGTCTCTGTGGCACCGATTCCGATTTTCTTCCATGTACATGTAAAGGCAGGCATTCCAATACTTTTGGTAATATAGTGCAGGGCTTCTCAACCAGGGTTCCGTGGAACTCAAGGGTTCCTCCAATGGTTTCTAGGGGTTGGTTCCTTGAGCAATGAGGAATTCTTCCCTCTCAGATAAGTTCCCAGTGACACCAATGATCTTTTTTTTTTTAGCTATCTGTAGGGGGGAAATTCTTCCCCAAGACCACAGATGTAAGGAGCACTCTTCCACTGGCCATTACACCAATGTATCATGAGTTGTAGATATATATATATTTTTTAACAGAGGTTCCCTGAGACCGAAAAGGTTTTTTCAAGGGTGAGCTCAAGCTCTGTGTTGAAAAGGTTGAGAAAGTCTGATATAGTGTATGTGCAAACAATGAAAAAATGCTTCAGGAAAGAATTATGCCCCGTACACACGGTCGGACTTTGTTCGGACATTCCGACAACAAAATCCTAGGATTTTTTTCTGACGGATGTTGGCTCAAACTTGTCTTGCATACACACGGTCACACAAAGTTGTCAGAAAATCCGATCATTCTGAACGCGGTGACGTAAAACACGTACGTTGGGACTATAAACGGGGCAGTGGCCAATAGCTTTCATCTCTTTATTTATTCTGAGCATGCGTGGCACTTTGTCCGTGGGATTTGTGTACACACGATCGGAATTTCCGACAACGGATTTTGTTGTCGGAAAATTTTATATCCTGCTCTCCAACTTTGTGTGTCGGAAAATCCGATGGAAAATGTCCGATGGAGCCCACACACGGTCGGAATTTCCGACAACACGCTCCGATCGGACATTTTCCATCGGTGTGTACGCGGCATAACAAACATATACTGTAAAACATCACTTCCACTAATAAAAAATATTGAATAAATTAATAATAATTTCATAAATATAAATGTGATAAATATTTAATAAATAGGAAATTAGGATGTAGGAATTATATTGAATTTAGGAATAGGTCTACACCTTTCCTGGTGCGGAGCAATCAACTCTTGCACGTCTATCTTTTTTTCAGCCTCCCAAGATCTAATTTGCCGGCGTGGTAAATAGAGTTCTGAATATCCTACCAATCCTCTGATGTTGAGGCGGGTTGGCAGCCAGACACAGGCAAGGATGAAAAAGCCAAATGCTTCCTCCAGAGAAAGGTCCTGTTTAACAGAAACAAATTGCTGAGCACTTTTCCATGACACGACCAGAGGCGGGAGCACCTTCTACTCAGCTTGCATGGACAGTGCTTCCAACCTGCTCAGGGATCCGGTATCCCCCCCCACCCCCCACCCCAAGCCTTTGTTCACCCCGGTCCCCCCTGAAAAAACCACAGGGAATAGAGAGCGGTTAATTATTGTACTGGCAGCTCACACATAGGCCTGATGAAAAGTTCAGAGCACTAGCACCGGTAGTCAGCCTCTCAGCTGCAGGCTGTGCCCATGAAAGGCCGATCTGTCCCGACTCATTCATCCGAGCCCCGCGGGAGCCCCAACCATGAAAGACTCTTGTTTGCCTTGTACTCTTTAGTGCGGAAGTACAAAACTGAACATTCTACAACGACATCCGAGGTGGCCTGATCTGCTGTGTGTGTGCGTGAATCACTCTGTTTGTTACGACTTGTCCCTTTGAAGGTCATGATACCGTTTTTTTTTTTTTTCTTTTTTCTTTTCTTTTTTTTTTTTTCAGGTCCCTTCGTAGGCACTCATGCACATACTGCTTGAACGATGATTCACGGCAAATCAATACTTCCATTCCTCATCCTGACATCTGTATATACATAAATACATATATTTATACCTGCTACTTTTTTTTTTTTTTTTTCTCTTACGTAAAAAAGACATTTTCTAATATATATGGAGTGCCTGGCGAACAATGAATAATGAAGAGGTATTTTCTGAGAGGGCTGTATAGGCTATTGTGGCTCCTACATGAATACTAATTTGTGGCCCATTGTACAATAAACTGATCTACTTTAAAGTGGAACGCTATATTTTTTTTATTTGGTGTTATGTTGTATACAGTATACTACAGGCATACCCCACTTTTAAGTACACAATGAGGTTTATTTACTAAAGCTGGAAAGTGCAAATCAGGCTCACTTCTGCATAGAAACCAATGAGCTTCCAGGTTTTATTACCAAAGCTTAATTCAACAAGCTGGGGCTAGAAGCTTATTGGTTTCTATGCAGAAGTGAGCCTGATTGTGCACTTTCCAGCTTTAGTAAATAAACCCCCATTGTGTACTTAAAAGTGGGGTATGCCCGCAGAGCTGCATGATTCTGGTCAAAATGAGAAACACATTTTTTTTTTTTTTTTTTATAAACTTTATTTTCTGAATTATTCCGTTTTACACAACATATACATATACAACAATAACAAGAACTTCTTGGATATATTAAAATTACAATTTACATTCAATTCCTATATCTCTATCCTACATATGATTCCGTGCTTACATCTATTATTTTCTTAATCACTCTAATGCCCCGTACACACGGTCTGATTTTCCGATGGAAAATGTCCGATCGGAGCGTGTTGTCGGAAATTTCGACCGTGTGTGGGCTCCATCACACATTTTCCATCGGATTTTCCGACACACAAAGTTGGAGAGCAGGAGATAAAATTTTACGACAACAAAATCCGTTGTCGGAAATTCCGATCGTGTGTACACAAATCCGACGGACAAAGTGCCACGCATGCTCAGAATAAATAAAGAGATGAAAGCTATTGGCCACTGCCCTGTTTATAGTCCCGACATACGTGTTTTACGTCACCGCGTTTAGAACGATCAGATTTTCCGACAACTTTGTGTGACCGTGTGTATGCAAGACAAGTTTGAGCCAACATCCGTCGGAAAAAATCCTAGGATTTTGTTGTCGGAATGTCCGAACAAAGTCCGACTGTGTGTACGCCCTATAACAATCCAACACATACATACCTAACAATCATTCACTCAAACCCAAAAGAAAAAGAAAACGAGAAAGAAGAAAGATGAAAGAAGAAAAAATATAAAATATATAAGATTTTTTTGCTTAGAATAAAGATCACGATTCTCGCGGCTTAACATCATCTTTCACATTATACAAAAAAATTGGGCTAACTTTACTGTATATTGTTTTTTTTTTTATTCATTTAAGTGTTTTTTTTTCCCAAAAAAATGCATTCGAAAGACCACTGCGCAAATACAGTGGGAGATAAAATATTGCAACAGCCGCCACTTTATTCTCTATGGTCTCTGTTAGGAAAAAAAAAAAATATATATATATATATATATATTTATAGCACTAACTCACGGTGGAGCTGCTGATTTTTAGCGGACTGTTACCGTCACCTTTTTTACCTGTAATTTCACCAGTACCGGGTCTAGGGTCCCGTTGAGCTTATTATCAGTCAATGTAGGCACCAGTCACTTGAGTATTTTTTCCAATGCTTTAATGGGAGATAACTGGAAGAAGTAGCAGGAAAGAGGTAGAAGAAGAGTTGCAGGGAAGTTCAAATACCTTTTCTTGGCATAGCACTAAGGAATTTAAATCTTTGGGATGAATGTTTCCTCAGCTCAGGATTAGATCTTTGCCCGCCCGGATAGGTCTCTCTCACCAACTTAGCAGCCGGTACGCAGCACGAACAAAAAGTCTCTGCCACAGACTTGAGTGAAATAAAACCCGTACGATCCTCTGCCACAGGATGTAGTGGTTTTCGATGAACAGCAAACACAGTACCAGAACCTTTAAGCCGACCCGGCAGTACTTGTGCGGTAGGGTAGTTTAGGATACGTCCTCCAATTGAGTCACCAGGCCCTTCTTAAGACAAGCCTTGTATGGTCTCTGCCAAGATGGGTCCTCCCCTGGATCTTCCCGATTGTCCGGCTTCTTCCCGCAGGACAGACAGCACAGGACCATCCCAGCGATAGCAGACCCCAGACAGTCTTCTGGGTCTACCCGCACAGCGGCAGCAACGTAACCCTCCAGGCTGGAGGGCTACGAGGTAGAACTCACTGACGCATATCTCTAGGCCAGGAGGGCCACGAGGCGGAAAAAAAACACACTGGCGTCTGTGCCATAAATACCCTCTCCCAGAATGCAACTCGGAGGACCACCTCCACCGAGTTATCTCCGGGACAGAAGAGCACTCATACGCTTCAGCACGTTGCCTCTCCAACACCAGCCCATGGTGACAACGACACCCACAGGCACAGTGTGGAACTACACGCAACACAGCCAAACTGGAACAGAGGTTAAATCTTACAATAAACTGAATCTGAACTGTGTACAGAACAGATGACCCACTAAATTTACCTATAAGAGGTAGATTGAAAAATCTACCAGCGATACATATATATATATATAATGTTTAGGGGTTCTAAGTAATTTTCTAGCAAAAAATGATGATTTTTACTTGAAACCAACAAGTGTCAGAAAAAGGTTTAGTCTTTAACCCCTTCAGATCCGCGCTATAGCCGAATGACGGATCTGCTTTGCCGGGAGGCCGTTAATAGACGTCCTCCCCTTTGCACGCTTGCCACGCCCCCCCGAAGGGCGCCTGCTGTGATCACCCGAGTCAATGAGACTCGGCTGATCACAGATCAGAGTAAGGGGTCGATCCCGGGCCCTTACCACATGATCAGCTGTCAGCCAATGACAGCTGATCACGTGATGTAAACAGAAGATCGGTAATCGTTTTTTCTTCTTCTCACGCTGAAAGCGCGAGAAGAAGAAAAAGCCAATCACCGGCTTCTGTTGAAGGGCCTGAAGAGGAAGAGGTGAAGCAGCCTCATACGTGCCAACCTGTACCACCTGCCAGTGCCACGAATCAGGGCCCACAGTGCCACGAATCAGTGCCCACCAGTGCATAAGTGCCAGCAATTAGTGCCACCTATCAATGCCCACAAATGCCACCTTTCAATGCCCACCAGTGGTGCCAATCAGTGCCACCTAGCAGTGCTGCCTATCAGAGTCACTTACCATTGCCGATCAGTGCCCATCACTGCCACCCATCACTGCCACCTATCAGTGCCAGCTATCAGTGCCACCTATCAGTGCCACCTATTAGTGCCCTTCAGTGCCACCTATCAATGCCCTTCAGTGCCACCCATCAGTGCCACCTCTCAGTGCCCACCAATGCCACTTATCAGTGCCCACCAGTGCGATCTCAATAGTGCCCACCAGTGCCGCCTATTAGTGCCCATCAGTGTCGCCTTATCAGTCCCCATGAGTGTCGCCTTATCAGTGCCCATCAATGCAGCCTATCAGTGCCCATCAGTGTAGCCTCATCAGCGTACATCAATAAAGGAGAAAAATTACTTGTTTGCAAAATTTATCAGCAAAATATAAAACGGTTTTGCATTTTTAAAAAAACAAATCGGGCTTTTTGAATTTTTATAACACAAAAAACCCCCCCAGAGGTGATCAAATACCACCAAAAGAAAACTATTTGTGGGAAAAAAATGATAAAATTGAATTTGGGTACAGTGTTGTATGACCAGGCAATTGTCATTCAAAGAGCGACAACGCTGAAAGCTGAAAATTGTTCTGGGCAGGAGGGGGGGTTTAGGTGCCCAGTAAGCAAGTGGTTAAGTTGTTAAACTTCCCTCATTTACAGACCGAACTTCATTCCTTTGATCTTTTGCTTAGAATTAAGATCACGATTCTCGTGGCTTAACATCATCTTTCACATTATACAACAAAAATTTGGCTAACTTTACTGTATAGTTTTTTGGGGTTTTTTTATTCATTAAGTGTATTTTTTCCCCAAAAAATTGCATTTGAAAGACTGCTGCGCAAATACAGTGTGACATAAAATATTGCAGCAACCGCCACTTTATTCTCTATGGTCTCTGCTAAAAAAAAAACGTAACCCTCCAGGCTGGAGGGCTGCGAGGTAGAACTCACTGACGCATACCCCTAGGCCAGGAGGGCCACGAGGCGGAAAAAAAACACACTGGCGTCTGTCCCATAAATACCCTCTCCCAGAATGCAACTCTGCAGAAGAGCACTCATACGCTTCAGCACGTTGCCTTTCCAACACCGACCCATGGTGACAACGACACCCACAGGCACAGTGTGAAACTACACGCAACACAGCCAAACTGGAACAGAGGTTAAATCTTACAATATACTGAATCTGAACTGTGTACAGAACAGATGACCCACTAAATTTACCTATAAGCGGTAGATTGAAAAATCTACCAGCGATACATATATATATATATATATATATATATATATATATATATATATATATACATATATATATATATATATATATACATATATATATATATATATACATATATATATATATATACATATATATATATATATATATACATATATATATATATATATATAATGTTTAGGGGTTCTAAGTAATTTTCTAGCAAAAAATAATGATTTTAACATGAAACCAACAAGTGTCAGAAAAAGGTTTAGTCTTTAAGTGGTTAAACTTCCCTCATTTACAGACCGAGCTCCATTCCTTTGATCAAAAGAACAAAACGTTACAATGTAGGCCTCATGCACACTGGATGTTAAAATAACATTATAAAAACGTCAGTAGCTTTGCAGTGAGTATTTCAACTTTTTTCAACGTTTTTGCAATAGCGGTTTTTAGCCTTTATTAGCGTTTTTTAGCGTTTTTCCGCATTAGCGTTTTAGCGGTTTCTTTTTTAAGAAAACATTTTTTTTTTTTTTTTGCAATGGATTAAAAATGTTACAAAACGCTGGTGAGCGACGTTTTTTGAGTGATTATCGATGTTTATCAGTGTCAGAGCGTTTTTCTACAGCTGAAAAACATCTCTCAGAACCCACTAGTTTTGGGTGTTTTCTTTACTCCTCAAAAACGCCACTGCCCAAACCTGCTGATAACAGCCTATGTGTGCATGGACACATAGGACACATAGGACAACATGATGGAGAGTTTAATGACTGTAGAAAAAAAACGTCTACAGCCAAAAACAGCTGCTGTAAAAACGTCAAACGTCCAGTGTTCATGAGGCCTTATATAGTTAGCTCAGTGGCTGAGGAATGTTGTGATTCTTGGCCGACTGCCTGTTTTTTTTTTTGACAGCACAGAATTCTCTGCATAGAAAGAATCTGGAAAATGCTTTGTTAAGATCGCCAGGGGGAAAAAATTGCGATCTCGATTCTTAACGATTAATCGTGCAGCTCTACAGTATGCATTGCCTGTCCCTGTACAGCTGTACATTTAAGGTGGCTATACATGGATCGAAATTCGCACGGTTAACAGGAATGGATTAACATATCAGGAGCCTATAGGCAGAGAATTATTAAGAACCCCCCCCCCCCCCAAAAAAAAAAAAAAAAGACAGTAAGATCGACTTTTTTTTCTTGATAAATTAGTGAATTTTAAGGAAAACAAACGCCTACCCAAATATTTGCTAAAATATAAAGGTAGAGTTTGCACAGAGTAAATAGATACCCAACATGCCAAACCTTAAATTTGTGTGCACCCGTGAAATGGCGACATACTCAAAGTGGAAAATCCGGAGCTGACAGTTCAGCAGGGACCGGATGAATTTTGATCCATGTGTGGGCAGGCTGGTTGTACAGAAGTTCTTCCCAAGCAATCCGTGCTACTGGCTATAGCCGGCAACACTCATCAATGTGTTCTATCAGTGGGGAATCTTCCTCGCATATTTTTGATGTCATGTGAATGAGCCCTTAAAGGCACATTTGTTTTTTTTACAGAATTGTCTCAAAGATGCAACACAATACTAATAATTAATTATTATGGGCGGTTGTTCCCAACAGCTGTGTATCCCAAGTGCAGAAATACATTGACAGTTTACGTTGTTTGTTCAAAAGGCCTGAGAGGTGATTTCTCTTACTTTGGGGAGGTTTCTCCTCCAAATTTCTCCTATAGGTGTCTTCCTCAGCGAGCATAATATACAGGGGCATGGGAATTCTAATGCCGCGTACACACGACCGGACTTTTCGGCATCAAAGGTCCGACGGAACGCATCCATCGGACAATTTGATCGTGTGTGGGCCTCATCGGACCTTTTCTGACGAAAATTCCAACGGACCTTAGAAATAGAACATGTTTCAAATCTTTCTGACGGACTCCATTCCTATCGAAAAATCAGCTTGTCTGTATGCTAGTCCGACGGACCGAAAACGACGCTAGGGCAGCCATTGGCTACTGGCTATGAACTTCCTTTTTCTAGTCCGGTCGTACGTCATCACGCTCGAAACGATCGGACTTTGGTGGGATCGTGTGTAGGCAAGTCCGTTTCGTCGGAACTCCGCCGAAAAGTCCTTCGGAGTTCAGGCGGATGAGAAGTCCGCTCGTGTGTACACGGCATTAGAGGTTCAAACTTACACTAGTGTGGCCACTGGCCAGACATCCCCAGGTTTTGGTGACCGTCCTTGATCCTGGCCCATGAGCTGTGGGATAATCTATCTGGCAACATTTTACTTGGGAGAAACTGTGTGCTTTACCTACTTTTCACTTCTACACTCTATGCATTACATATTACTGACCGCTACACTACATTCTGTGCATTACATACTCCTGACCGCTACACTACATTCTGTGCATTACTTACTCCTGACCTCTATACTCTGTGCACTACTAACTTCTGATCTCTACACTCTGTGCACTACTAACTTCTAACCTCTACACTCTTTGCACTACCTACTTCTGACCTCTACACTCTGTGCATTACTTACTCCTGACCTCTATACTCTGTGCACTACTAACTCCTGACCTCTACACTACATTCTATGCACTACTTACTCCTGACCTCTACACTCTGTGCACTACTAACTCCTGACCTCTACACTCTGTGCACTACTAACTCCTGACCTCTACACTCTGTGCACTACTAACTCCTGACCTCTACACTCTTTGCACTACTTACTTCTGACCTCTACACTCTTTGCACTACTAACTCCTGACCTCTACACCCTTTGCACTACTTACTTCTGACCTCTACACTCTCTGCACTACTTACTACTGACCGCTACACTCTGTGCACTACTAACTTCTGACCTCTACACTCTTTGCACTACTTACTACTGACCGCTACACTCTTTGCACTACTAACGCCTGACCTCTACACTCTTTGCACTACTTACTTCTGACCTCTACACTCTTTGCACTACTTACTACTGACCGCTACACTCTGTGCACTACTAACTCCTGACCTCTACACTCTTTGCACTACTAACTCCTGACCTCTACACTCTTTGCACTACTTACTTCTGACCTCTACACTCTTTGCACTACTTACTACTGACCGCTACACTCTGTGCACTACTAACTCCTGACCTCTACACTCTTTGCACTACTTACTACTGACTGCTACACTCTGTGCACTACTAACTCCTGACCTCTACACTCTGTGCACTACTTACTACTGACCGCTACACTCTGTGCACTACTAACTCCTGACCTCTACACTCTTTGCACTACTTACTACTGACTGCTACACTCTGTGCACTACTAACTCCTGACCTCTACACTCTGTGCACTACTAACTCCTGACCTCTACACTCCTCTGTGCACTACTAACTCCTAACCTCTACACTCTTTGCACTACTAACTCCTGACCTCTACACTCTGTGCACTACTAACTCCTGACCTCTACACTCTTTGCACTACTAACTCCTGACCTCTACACTCTTTGCACTACTAACTCCTGACCTCTACACTCTGTGCACTACTAACTCCTGACCTCTACACTCTGTGTACTACTAACTCCTGACCTCTACACTCTTTGCACTACTAACTCCTGACCTCTACACTCTTTGCACTACTTACTACTGACCTCTACACTCTTTGCATTACTAACTCCTGACCTCTACACTCTGTGCACTACTAACTCCTGACCTCTACACCCTTTGCACTACTTACTTCTGACCTCTACACTCTCTGCACTACTTACTACTGACCGCTACACTCTGTGCACTACTAACTTCTGACCTCTACACTCTTTGCACTACTTACTACTGACCGCTACACTCTTTGCACTACTAACTCCTGACCTCTACACTCTTTGCACTACTTACTACTGACCGCTACACTCTGTGCACTACTAACTCCTGACCTCTACACTCTTTGCACTACTAACTCCTGACCTCTACACTCTTTGCACTACTTACTTCTGACCTCTACACTCTTTGCACTACTTACTACTGACCGCTACACTCTGTGCACTACTAACTCCTGACCTCTACACTCTTTGCACTACTTACTACTGACTGCTACACTCTGTGCACTACTAACTCCTGACCTCTACACTCTGTGCACTACTAACTCCTGACCTCTACACTCCTTTGTGCACTACTAACTCCTAACCTCTACACTCTGTGCACTACTAACTCCTGACCTCTGCACTCTGTGCACTACTAACTCCTGACCTCTACACTCTTTGCACTACTAACTCCTGACCTCTACACTTTGTGCACTACTAACTCCTGACCTCTACACTCTGTGCACTACTAACTCCTGACCTCTACACTCTTTGCACTACTAACTCCTGACCTCTACACTCTGTGCACTACTAACTCCTGACCTCTACACTCTTTGCACTACTTACTACTGACCTCTACACTCTTTGCATTACTAACTCCTGACCTCTACACTCTGTGCACCACTTACTCGGGACCTCTACACACTGAGCATTACTTACTCCTGACGCCTGTACTTCTATGCATTACTTACACCTGACCCTTGGATTCTATGCGTTACCCCCTCCAGACGCCTGCACCCCGTACATTACAAATTCTTGACATCAGGGAATTCTCAGGGAAGCCTGGGCTCAGATTTTTCTGAACCACACCCCTTTAAACCCCTCCTATTGTTAGCACAATTTGGCCATACACACTACTCGTCGCAGCACATTTTTACATGCCGCTATTAGCCCCACTCATTAAAAGTGACCATTGTCAGTAGGGTGTCCCTGGATTTCATTTGAAAAATCTGGTCACCTTAACACACACACATACAGTGGGGACGGAAAGTATTCAGACCCCCTTACATTTTTCACTCTTTGTTATATTGCAGCCATTTTCTAAAATCATTTAAGTTCATTTTTTTTCCTCATTAATGTACACACAGCACCCCATATTGACAGAAAAACACAGAATTGTTGACATTTTTGCAGATTTATTAAAAAAAGAAAAACTGAAATATCACATGTATATCCCTGTACATACATTGGTTGAACTGGATGAACTTCTTTTTTTCAGCTCCATTACCTACCTAAGATTTCCACCCACTTCCTGTTGTGCCTACAAGAAAGGAAGTGAAGGGAAATCTCTTGGATGGAAAACAACCGGTTTACCCTTTCCTACACTAAGATATATATACAAAGTTGTTTTTTTTTTTTTGCTTTAATACAGTATGCTTTAATTGTCTGTTGCTAAACGCTGGCATGGCTGTGCCTTCCTTTGTATCGCATACAAAGGGACACAAATGTACAGCAAAGATTGTTCCATTGTCCTATTCATTCTGGCTCACAATGGCAGAATGACCTTATTGATTTGCTATAAGTCATTGGCGTTGGATGCAATGTGCCGGGTAGATTAGGGCCCGACACTGCCTTTACTGCTCGTGCTCGGCACGTGCGCTCCTAGCTCTTCCTCCTGGAACTGTCATTTGCGGCGAGTTTTATATGATCAACAACGAAATCAATCACGATTGATGGCGGACATTAGTTTCTGAGATCACTTATGGATCTTTGATGTCGGCAGGGCTTATGGACAAGAACAGCGATGAAGCCTCTTTAGATTGATACAGTAAAAAATATCAATTTGCTGAATCTAACACGTTCATCATTGCATTTTAAAACCAATCTATCTTTCAGCGGCCATCTAGCTGCAGCGGCCTTCTGGAAGACGTATATATTTATATAGAGGGGAAGTGACATACAGTAAAAGGATGAGGCTTTAGAAATAATGAAATTTAGAAATCTGGTTTTCTTATGTGCTGGTCGTGTAACTCCTACGCTGTATTATAACTTTAATAGGTAGGACATTACAGATAAGGTAGCTGCCGGCTTCTGAAAACTGGTTCAGTTATTTTCGGAGTGAAATTTCTGTGTCATTTTGGCACATGCGCTTTTAGCGCAAATACAGTATCTCACAAAAGTGAGTACACCCCTCCCATTTTTGTAAATATTTTATTCTATCTTTTCATGTGACAACACTGAAGAAATGACACTTTGCTACAATGTAAAGTAGTGAGTGTACAGCTTGTATAACAGTGTAAATTTGCTGTCCCCTCAAAATAACTCAACACACAGCCATTAATGTCTAAACCGCTGGCAACAAAAGTGAGTACACCCCTAAGTGAAAATGTCCAAATTGGGTCCAAAGTGTCAATATTTTGTGTGGCCACCATTATTTTCCAGCACTGCCTTAACCCTCTTGGGCATGGAGTTCACCAGAGCTTCACAGGTTGCCACTGGAGTCCTCTTCCACTCCTCCATGATGACATCACAGAGCTGGTGGATGTTAGAGACCTTGTGCTCCTCCACCTTCCGTTTGAGGATGCCCCACAGGTACAAAAAAAGAGGAAAGTGCACCAAAAATAAGCCACGTCCATAAATCATTGAGGATACAAAATAAGGTAGTACTGAGTATTACCAGGGAGGCTGACTTTTTAGGCTAAAAAATATAAATTTATTGAAAAATACAATATCTAAAAAACAATGACAATTGTAACATATAGCATCTATGATTATTGTGCAGTGAGACATACAAGGGCTCACTGCACAATAATCATAGATGCTATATGTTACAATTGTCATTGTTTTTTAGATATTGTATTTTTCAATAAATTTATATTTATTATACTGCTATATCTTCTCCACTGTTTCTTAGCCTAAAAAGTCCGCCTCCCTGGTAATACTCAGTACTACCTTATTTTGATGTCCCACAGATGCCCAATAGGGTTTAGGTCTGGAGACATGCTTGGCCAGTCCATCACCTTTACCCTCAGCTTCTTTAGCAAGGCAGTGGTCGTCTTGGAGGTGTGTTTGGTGTTATCATATTGGAATACTGCCCTGTGGCCCAGTCTCCGAACGGAGGGGATCATGCTCTGCTTTAGTATCTCACAGTACATGTTGGCATTCATGGTTCCCTCAATGATCTGTAGCTCCCCAGTCCCGGCAGCACTCCTGTAGCCCCAGATCATGACACTCCCACCACCATGCTTGACTGTAGACAAGACACACTTGTCTTTGTACTCCTCACCTGGTTGCCGCCACACACACTTGACACCATCTGAACCAAATAAGTTTATCTTGATCTCATCAGACCACAGGACATGGTTCCAGTAATCCATGTTCTTAGTCTGCTTGTCTTTAGCAAACTGTTTGCAGGCTTTCTTGTGCATCATCTTTAGAAGAGGCTTCCTTCTGGAACGACAGCCATGCAGGCCAATTTGATGCAGTGTGCAGCGTATGGTCTGAGCACTGACAGGCTGACCCCCCCACCCCTTCAACGTCTGCAGCAATGCTGGCAGCACTCAGTCTATTTCCCAAAGACAACCTCTGGATATGACGCTGAGCACGTGACCTCAACTCCTTCGGTTGACCATGGCGAGGCCTGTTCTGAGTGGAACCTGTTCTGTTAAACCGCTGTATGGTCTTGGCCACCGTGCTGCAGCTCAGTTTCAGGGTCTTGGCAATCTTCTTATTGCCTAGGCCATCTTTATGTAGGCCATCTTTATCTTTATGTAGAGCAACAATTCTTTTTTTCAGATCCTCAGAGAGTTCTTTGCCATGAGGTGCCATGTGGAACTTCCAGTGACCAGTATTAGAGAGTGAGAGCAATAACACCAAATTTAATACACCTGCTCCCCATTCACACCTGAGACCTTGTAACACTAACGAGTCACATGACACCGGGGAGGAAAAATGGCTAATTGGGCCCAATTTGGACATTTTCACTTAGGGGTGTACTCACTTTTGTTGCCAGTGGTTTAGACATTAATGGCTGTGTGTTGAGTTATTTTGAGGGGACAGCAAATTTACACTGTTATACAAGCTCTACACTCACTACTTTACATTGTAGCAAAGTGTCATTTCTTCAGTGTTGTCACATGAGAAGATATAATAAAATATTTCCAAAAATGTGAGGGGTGTATGCAATAAGCGTTTATTGATTGGTTTGCGCAAAAGGTATAGTGTCTACAAAATAGGGGATAGTTTTATGGCATTTTTATTAATAATTTATTTTTTACTAGTAATGGCGGTGGTCAGCAATTTTTATCGTGACTGCGACATTATGGCGGACACATCGGACACTTTTGGTGCTATTTTGGGACCATTCACATATATACAGTGATCAGTGCGATTAAAAATGCATTGATTACTGTGTAAATGTGACTGGCAGTGAAGGTGGTTAACTAGGAGGGGGTGCTGCAGGGGTTAAGTGTGTCCTAGGGATGTGTTCTAACTGTGGGGGGGATGGGCTACGTGTGACACTGATCACCGCTCCCGATTACAGGGAGCGGTGATCAGTGTCACTAGGCAGAACAGGGAAATGCTTGTTTACATCAGCATTTCCCCGTTCTACCCCTCTGTGAGACGATCGCGGGTATCCCCGCGGACATCGAGCCCGCGGGACCCGTGATCCCACTCACGGAGCTCGCGGCAGGGTCGCACACGCGCCACCGGCGGCGCGCACGCGACCACTCGGCGGCAAATTTAAAGGGACATACCTGTACACCCATTTGCCTGTCCGTGCCATTCTGCCGACGTATATGTTACATGCGGCGGACGGCAAGTGGTTAAGGCAAACTCCGCAGACAAAAATAGAACTAGGCAGACAGCCATACAGAACGAGGGCCTTTAAGCTGAATGCAGCAATCTGTATCTTGTGGCAACCGCTGTCTCCTATAGCAACAAATTCTCTCACTGTATCCTACTGTAGATCTTCCAGTTTAACTCACAGTAACCCACTGTAGGTCCTTAACCACTTGCTTACAGGGCACTTAAACCCCCCTCCTATCCAGACCAATTTTCAGCTTTCAGCGCTGGCGCACTTTGAATGACAATTGCGCGGTCATACAACACTGTGCCCAAATGAAATTTTTATCATTTTTTCACCACAAATAGAGCTTTCTTTTGGTGGTATTTGATCACCTCTGCAGTTTTTACTTTTTGTTTAAAAAAATGTAAAAAACTGAATTAAAAAAAAAAAAAAAATTTAAATTTTTTTATATTTTGTTATAAAAAATTTAAAACAGGTAATTTTTCTCCTTCATTGATGTACGCTGATGAGGCGGCAGTGATGGGCACTGATAGGCGGCAGTGATGGGCACTGATGGGCGGCAGTGATGGGCAGCACTGCCAGGTGGCACTGATTGGCACTACAGGTGGGCATTGATAGGTGGCACTTGTGGGCACTGTTAGGTGGCACTTGTGGGCACTGTTAAGTGGTACTGTGGGCACTGTTAGGTAGCACTGTGGGCACTGTTATATGGCACTATTAGGTGGCACTGATGAGGCAGATGTGCCTCTTCCACTTGGGGACCGATGTCCCTCACATCCGAGCCGGTGATCGGCTTTTTTTTCTAGAAAAAAAAAAACGATTACCGATCTTTTGTTTACATTATGTGATTAGCTGTCATTGGCTGACAGCTGATCACATGGTAAGGGGCCGGGACCGGCCCCTTACTCGGATCGGTGATCAGCCGAATCTCAGTGACTCGATGATCACAGCGCGCTCGGCGCGCGCCCTACAGGGCGTGCGCCGGGAGCGTGCACAGGGGAGGCCGTCATGTGACGGCCTCCCGGGAATTCAGGTCCGCGCTGTGGTCGTCATTCGGCCATAGCGCGGATGTGTAGTGGTTAAGCTCAGCTCCCCATCTTTCACTAGACTTCTCGGAATCTCAGCCACCCGCTGGATTCCCCGAGCTTCATCCACAGCTAACCGCTGTACTTTATCTTCAAGCTTTACTTACAGCCACCCGCTGCCTTTCCGGATAAGTCTCTACTGAAGCTTTCCCCCTAACTCCTGGCCTCTGTTTAAATCTGGTATGGTGCTGTGACGTAGCTGTGGACCATGTTCACTTTTAGGGCAAATGTAAATTAGAGTCCTTCTTCAAGATGTTCTAAGTGTGCTCCTGGTTTGTAATATCCAAGTTCAGCTTATAAAGAGTAGGGGGGGGGGGGGTTAATTTAGATTAGAATTAGAATTTTATTCTAATGTAAATTCAGATGAAAATTTTTTTACACAGTTAAAGCCTTTCAGGGGCCAAACCTTGCTTCATCAGAGGTCTAAAGGTGTGAAAAGTTTTATGTGGACAACAAAAAACCTAGCAAATGTTTGAACTAGTGTCTTGGATAGGCACAAGATTTCCAGCAGCTGGTTGTTGAAGCCAATGGTGAGAGAGGAACTTATGTAGTGCTTATCATACTTTAGTCTTTCCCCTTGAAGAGTGAAGGGTTAGAACATTCTTGTAGGGAGATTTTCCAGCAAGAAATGAAAAAAAAAAAAAAAAAATTCACAAGCATTGCTCAAAACTGTGAACATTATTGCTTTTATTTGAAATGTCTACGGCCAGCTTAGTTAAATCGATGTACTGTATATGTATTGAAAACTTGCTAAAGTATGTTAAACTCCATGCCCAATAGAGATGAGCAAATACAAGACCATCCACTCCACTCACTGTTGATTCATCATAGTCATTTCCATGACTTGCTCTGCCTGGTGAATATTCAGTTCAGTACAGAAGAGGGGAAGATCAGCACAACCCAATCAAGGCTCATTTGCTTTGGAGGGGGATATTCGGATGCCCTAAACCAGGGGTCTCCAAACTATGGCCAAATCTGACCAGCCTTCAGAAGGGGTCCCATTCCCTCTGTGATGGGGACATTTTTTCACCCTAGTGACATCACTGCCCGTATATATATATATATATATATATATATATATATATACATATATATACACACATGCCCATATTTAGCCAATCACAGGTGTGCCCATAGAACACTGACATCACCAGCCCCTTTGTTTACTTGTGTTGTAGGGCCGGGAATGATTGAGCTGTTTGGGGGTGAAAAAAACACGACTTGGAAGTTCAAAGATAAGCTCAGAGGAAGCCCAAGCTCATATCTAAGGTAACCTTCTATATTCAGTTTTTGTTCTTGGGTTTACGTATGCTTTAACCACTAGCCGACCAGCCGCTGTCATTCTGCTGCCGCAGGTCGGCTCTCCTGCGAAAATCGCTGTAGCTGTACGTCAGCCCTTTAAACAGCTATAGCAGGCGCGTGCAATGTCGGGGACCCAATGCTCGTGGCCAGCAAATGCGATGTCCACCGGTCACGCGCGATCGCGGGCACGAGAGCCAGAATGGGGATTGTGCGTGTGTACACACACACTTCCCTATTCTGTCAGGAGAGGAGAGACAGATCGTCTGTTCCTAGTACCCTGTTTCCCCGAAAATAAGACCTAGCGTGATTGTCAGTGATGGGTGCAATATAAGCCCTACCCCCCAAATAAGCCCTACCCTGTTTCCCCAAAAATAAGCCCTACCCTGAAAAGAAGACCTACAAGGACTTTAACTAGGGCTTATTTGGGGGGTGGGGCTTATATTACAGCCATCACCAACAATCACGCTAGGTCTTATTTTCGGGGAAACAGGGTAGTTAGGAACAGCAATTTGGCTCCTCCTCTAGTCAGTCCCCTCCCCCCACACAGTTAGAGACACACACGAGGGAACTTACTTAACCGCTTGATCGCCCCCTAGTGTTAACCCCTTCCCTGCCAGGGACATTTACACAGTAATCAGTGCATTTTTATAGCACTGATCGCTGTATAAATGTCATTGGTCCCAAAAATGTGTGAGAAGTGTCTGTTCCTAGTAGTTAGGAACAGCAATCTGGCTCCTCCTCTAGTCAGTCCCCTCCCCCCCCCACAGTTAGAGAGACACACGAGGGAACGCACTTAACCCCTTGATCGCCCCCTAGTGTTAACCCCTTCCCTGCCAGGGACATTTACACAGTAATCAGTGCATTTTTATAGCACTGATCGCTGTATAAATGTCATTGGTCCCAAAAATGTATGAAAAGTGTCCAATCTGTCCGCTGCAATGTCGCAGTCCTGATAAAAATTTGCCGATCGCCGCCATTACTAGTAAAAAAAAAAAATAATAATAAAAATGCCTAAATATAGCCCCTATTTTGTAGACGCTATAACTTTTGCGCAAAGCAATCATACGCTTATTGCGATTTTTTTTTTACCAAAAATATGTAGAAGAATATATATTGGCCTAAACTGATGAAGAATTTTTTTTTATATATATTTTTTGGGGGGGATATTTATTATAGCAAAAAAGTAAAAAATATTGCTTTTTTTTTTTCAAAATTGTTGCTCTTTTTTTGTTTATAGCGCAAAAAAAAACAAAAACCGCATAGGTAATCAAATACCACCTAAGAAAGCTCTATTTGTGGGAAAAAATTTGCGTCAATTTTGTTTGGGTACAGCGTCTCGCGACCGCGCAATTCTCAGCTAAAGCGGCGCCGTGCCGAATCGCAAAAAATGGCCCGGTCAGGAAGGGGGCAAATCCTTCCGGGGCTGAAGTGGTTAAGCTGAAGCAATGATAGTCTTTGATAACAATGATATTTTTTTTACTCAGATTTTAGTTGACAGCAGATTGGTTGTTACGGCTTCCTGCACATCGCCGTTTGTCCTGAAGCAGTAAATGCCATCATTAACAGACCCCCAGTTCTTAGTTTTCTGCTTAAGTCAATATGGTCATAAATATAAAGGCATTATAATTAAGTAGTGACCTGGTCAAAGTCTAGTGAGACTAATTGAATGAGTTCTAATTAGTAAAGTAAATAAGCATAATAAAGTACAATCACATATACAGAACTGTACTATACAGCATAATGTTGCGGGAATGATGTAATTAGTTCTAATGCAATGGGCCCAGCTGTATTTTTTACCCTCGATGTGTCTATACATCTGGCAGGCTAGGCTAGTGATCGTCTGGATCTTATGGTGTGGGGAAATGTATACAAGCAGACACAGAGGATGGGGCATGTTTTATAATAGTGATTGGGGAATCAACTCACAAATAAGACACAAATTTCACTTTTTTATTTGTCTAAATATATGGGAAAAATCCTAGAAATTTTTAGAATGGCTTTATACTTGTAGAATTTCTTTTGAATAAATAAAGTATAAAACTTCCTCATCTGAATATTCGATGGTGCTTTCATGCACTTGACTAATAGGGATGGGCCGAACACCCCCCCCCCCCACCTTGTTCACAGCAGAACTCCCAAACAGGGGAAATGTTCTAACCCGAACGGCGAACCCCACTGAAGTCTATGGGAGTCAGAAAAAAATCAGAAAAAAATCAAAAGTGCCCATTCTGAAGGCTTATATGCAAGTATTTGACCACCAAAGGGGTATGAGGGTCTGGGTACTGCCCTGGGGGACAGGTATCAATTTAAATAAATAAAAAAAAGGGATTTTTTTTTTCAGGAGCAGTGATTTTAAATATGTTTAAAGTTCAACAATAAAAATGAAAAATTCCTTTAAATATAGTGTCTGGGGGTCCCCTTAATGTGCCTGTAAAGTGGCGCATCTGTAACATGCATAAAACATGCAACAGCAAAAATTACATTTTTAAAGAAAAAAAATCCTATTTAAAATGACTCGCGATTACAATTGCCGACACCCGGCTATTGAAAAAATAAAGAAATAAAAACAGCGTGGGGTCCCCCTCCCCAGGCCATCCCAGTCCCTTTGGGTCTGGTATTGATTTTAATGCCAAGCTTGAAAAAAAAAAACGGTGTGCCCCCCCCCCCCCAAATCCATACTAGACCCTTATCTGGGCATGCAGCCTGGCAGGTCAGGAAAATGGGGCCCCCCCCCGAACCATACCAGGCCACATGCCCTTGACATGGGGGGGTGGGTGCTTTGGAGCGGGACCCACAACAGCAAACCTGCCAAGAGATGGCCGCACACCAAAACTCACGGAACGGGCAAGGAAGGCATTAATCAGAGAGGCAGCACAGAGACCTAAGGTAACCCTGGAGGAGCTGCAGAGTTCCACAGCAGAGACTGGAGTATCTGTACATAGGATGACAATAAGCCGTACGCTCCATAGAGTTGGGCTTTATGGCAGAGTGGCCAGAAGAAAGCCATTACTTTCATCAAAAGACAAAATGGCACGTTTTGAGTTTGCGAAAAGGCATGTGGGAGACTCCCAAAATGTATGGAGGAAGGTGCTCTGGTCTGATGAGACTAAAATTGAACTTTTTGGCCATCAAAGAAAACGCTATGTCTGGCTCAAACCCAACACATCACATCACCCAAAGAACACCATCCCCACTGTGAAACATGGTGGTGGCATCATCATGCTGTGGGGATGTTTTTTCAGCAGTCGGGACTGGGAAACTGGTCAGAGTTGAGGGAAAGATGGATGGTGCTAAATACAGGGATATTCTTGAACAAAACCTGTAGCACTCTGTGTGTGATTTGAGGCTAGGATGGAGGTTCACCTTCCAGCAGGACAATGACCCCAAACACAATGCTAAAGCAACACTTGAGTGATTTAAGGGGAAACATGTAAAATGTGTTGGAATGGCCTAGTCAAAGCCCGGACCTCAATCCAATAGAAAATCTGTGGTCAGACTTAAAGATTGCTGTTCACAAGCGCAAACCATCCAACTTGAAGGAGCTGGAGCAGATTTGCAAGGAGGAATGGGCAAAAATCCCAGTGGTAAGATGTGGCAAGATCATAGAGACTCATCCAAAGTGACTTGGAGCTGTGATAGCCGCAAAAAGTGCCTCTACAAAGTAGTGACTTTAGGGGGGTGAATAGTTATGCACATTGACTTTTCCTGTTATTTTGTCATATTTGTTGTTTGCTTCACAATAAAAAAAAAAAAAATCTTCAAAGTTGTGGGCATTTTCTGAAAATTAAATGATGCAAATCCTTAAACAATCCATGTTAATTCCAGGATGTGAGGCAACAAAACACGAACAATGCCAAGGCACTAAATATATATCTATCTATTATATATATATATATATATATATATATATATATATATATATATATATATATCTCTATATATATCTATCTATATATATATATAATAGATATATAGAATATCTATTATATATATCTATATCTATCTATCTATCTATCTATCTATCTATCTATCTATCTATCTATCTATCTATCTATCTATATATATATATATATATATATATATATATATATATATATATATATTTATATATATAATATCTATATATCTCTCTATATATTTATAGAGAGATATATAGATATTTTATATATACATATATATATATTTATATATATATATATATATATATATATATATATATATATATATATATATATATATATATATATATATATATATATATATATATATATATATATATTTATTTATTTATATATATTTATAAATACATGTAAACAAACATTTTAAAATGTACTAAAACATGGACGGTTTAGTGTCACTTTCAATTCAATATTTCTACAAGAAAGGGGTAGGTATTGAATTGTTGCGTACCGTATGAGAAAAGGTGAGATGATTTTTTTTTTAATTTACAGTAAGGTGATTACGGTAGTGAAAACAAAATTCACTTTCGGCACTCTAAACATTTCTCCAACATCTAACCATTCCCTCCAGCTTTATTGCAATAAATGTTAATCTTTTCAGCAACTTAACAATGTATTTTCCACTTCACTTCCAAGCCACTAAACGGTGCTTCCTCTTGTAGCAATCTGTTGTTGCAGAAGATTTCCCAGTGGATATTGGTAGCGTGTGTCACTTGTTTGAGGGAATCTAGAGGTCTCATCTCTTCCACTTTCAATTATGAAGTCACTCTGCAGCTCCCAACTGTCACTTATTAGCCTGTTGCCTTTCAGCTGACTGCCCTCCGGCATTTGATTGGCTGCGGTTGCCTGTGCTATATGCAAGTGTATGCTGTAATGAGAGGATGGATTAAAGTCTCAAGCTGCCCTTTGTGTAACAGAATTCAGGATAATCCTTTGCTTAATCTTCTTTAGCTCAAAGCAGCATCTTGGGGTAAAGTGATACTCCTGGGAGCTGGCTGGGCTTCCTCTATTCTTCCAGTTTAGTAGATGGAAAAAAAAAAATAGAGCAAGGCTCTGGCTACTGCATTTGGCGTTATCTGACGTGTCTGCGGTACAATGGTGCGATTGCGTTGGGTCAAGTGACTCCTCGTATGAGACTTCTTGATTGGATTTAAATAAAAGTCTCATAAATGGGCCAAGAAAGTTTGTTTTTTGACCTTCTTTTGGTATTTGGGCTTCTCTGAGCTACACGGTATAATATCAGACAGCCATAATGGAAGGTGCCATTGTACAAGAGATACGGTACATGCCACTTCGATTGTCCCCTCCAGGCAAAGCATCCATTTAGTGCCGTTGCCTAATGTCCACATTCTTGGCCAGAGCTTCATCACCATGTATAGTTACATCTCCCAACTGTCCCCCCCCCCATTTGAAACCAAGTCCTTGTGTCCCTCTGTCCTCCTCAAAACACCCAATTTTTGGTCTGATGTATAGACCTATATAAAATAATGCACTATATAATTACCCAATGTATAATAAACATGTGCGATTAGTTTCGTATGAATCGAAAATTTGTACGAATTTCCGTAAATTCTGTACATTCGGGAGGATCCGAAATACGAATTGCTATGCTTCCGAATTTTGTACGAAATTTCGTTTATGAATTTCGCATCCAAATTCCTAACGAACATTCGTAATCGTTACAAAAAGTTAACAAACCTAAAAGTTAAAAACCCCAGGAAGTCAGCACAGGGATGGTGGGGGCCCCTCATAATGACCACAGTACAGGGATGGTGGGAGCCCCTCATAATGGGCACAGCACAGGGATGGTGGGAGCCCCTCATAATGAGCACAGCACAGGGATGGTGGGAGCCTCTCATAATGGGCACAGGGATGATGGGAGCCCCTCATAATGGGCACAGGGATGATGGGAGCCCCTCATAATGAGCACAGCACAGGGATGGGGGGAGCCCCTCATAATGAGCACAGCAGAGGGATGGTGGGGGCCCCTCATAATGAGCACAGCACAGGGATGGTGGGAGCCCCTCATAATGAGCACAGCACAGGGATGGTGGGAGCCCCTCATAATGAGCACAGCACAGGGATGGTGGGAGCCCCTCATAATGGGCACAGCACAGGGATGGTGGGAGCCCCTCATAATGGGCACAGGGATGGTGGGAGCCCCTCATAATGAGCACAGCACAGGGATGGTGGGAGCCCCTCATAATGAGCACAGCACAGGGATGGTGGGAGCCCCTCATAATGAGCACAGCACAGGGATGGGGGGAGCCCCTCATAAAGCGCACAGCACAGGGATGGTGGGAACCCCTCATAATGAGCACAGCGCAGGGATGGTGGGAGCCCCTCATAATGAGCACAGCACAGGGATGGTGGGGGCCCCTCATAATGAGCACAGCACAGGGATGGGGGGAGCCCCTCATAATGAGCACAGCAGAAGGATGGTGGGAGCCCCTCATAATGAGCACAGCATGGGGATGGTGGGAGCCCCTCATAATGAGCACAGCGCAGGGATGGTGGGAGCCCCTCATAATGAGCACAGCGCAGGGATGGGGGGAGCCCCTCATAATGAGCACAGCAGAAGGATGGTGGGAGCCCCTCATAATGAGCACAGCATGGGGATGGTGGGAGCCCCTCATAATGAGCACAGCGCAGGGATGGTGGGAGCCCCTCATAATGAGCACAGCACAGGGATGGGGGGAGCCCCTCATAATGAGCACAGCACAGGGATGGTGGGAGCCCCTCATAACGAGCACAGGGATGGTGGGAGCCCCTCATAATAAACACAGCGCAGGGATGGTGGGAGCCCCTCATAATGAGCACAGCGCAGGGATGGTGGGAGCCCCTCATAACGAGCACAGGGATGGTGGGAGCCCCTCATAATAAACACAGCGCAGGGATGGTGGGAGCCCCTCATAATGAGCACAGCACAGGGATGGGGGGAGCCCCTCATAATGAGCACAGCACAGGGATGGTGGGAGCCCCTCATAATAAACACAGCGCAGGGATGGTGGGAGCCCCTCATAATGAGCACAGCACAGGGATGGTGGGAGCCCCTCATAATGAGCACAGCATGGGGATGGTGGGAGCCCCTCATAATGAGCACAGCGCAGGGATGGTGGGAGCCCCTCATAATGAGCACAGCATGGGGATGGTGGGAGCCCCTCATAATGAGCACAGCACAGGGATGGTGGGAGCCCCTCATAATGAGCACAGCGCAGGGATGGTGGGAGCCCCTCATAATAAACACAGCGCAGGGATGGTGGGAGCCCCTCATAATGAGCACAGCACAGGGATGGTGGGAGCCCCTCATAATGAGCACAGCATGGGGATGGTGGGAGCCCCTCATAATGAGCACAGCGCAGGGATGGTGGGAGCCCCTCATAATGAGCACAGCATGGGGATGGTGGGAGCCCCTCATAATGAGCACAGCACAGGGATGGTGGGAGCCCCTCATAATGAGCACAGCACAGGGATGGTGGGAGCCCCTCATAATGAGCACAGCACAGGGATGGAGGGAGCCCCTCATAATGAGCACAGCGCAGGGATGGTGGGAGCCCCTCATAATGAGCACAGCACAGGGATGGGGGGAGCCCCTCATAATGAGCACAGCACAGGGATGGTGGGAGCCCCTCATAATAAACACAGCGCAGGGATGGTGGGAGCCCCTCATAACGAGCACAGCACAGGGATGGTGGGAGCCCCTCATAATGAGCACAGCACAGGGATGGTGGGAGCCCCTCATAATGAGCACAGCAGAAGGATGGGGGGAGCCCCTCATAATGAGCACAGCATGGGGATGGTGGGAGCCCCTCATAATGAGCACAGCACAGGGATGGTGGGAGCCCCTCATAATGAGCACAGCGCAGGGATGGTGGGAGCCCCTCATAATGAGCACAGCACAGGGATGGGGGGAGCCCCTCATAATGAGCACAGCACAGGGATGGTGGGAGCCCCTCATAATAAACACAGCGCAGGGATGGTGGGAGCCCCTCATAACGAGCACAGGGATGGTGGGAGCCCCTCATAATGAGCACAGCACAGGGATGGTGGGGGCCCCTCATAATGAGCACAGCAGAAGGATGGTGGGAGCCCCTCATAATGAGCACAGCAGAGGGATGGTGGGAGCCCCTCATAATGAGCACAGCACAGGGATGGTGGGGGCCCCTCATAATGAGCACAGCAGAAGGATGGTGGGAGCCCCTCATAATGAGCACAGCAGAGGGATGGTGGGAGCCCCTCATAATGAGCACAGCACAGGGATGGGGGGAGCCCCTCATAATGAGCACAGCACGGGGATGGTGGGAGCCCCTCATAACGAGCACAGGGATGGTGGGAGCCCCTCATAATGAGCACAGCACAGGGATGGTGGGGGCCCCTCATAATGAGCACAGCACAGGGATGGGGGGAGCCCCTCATAATGAGCACAGCACAGGGATGGTGGGAGCCCCTCATAATGAGCACAGCACAGGGATGGGGGGAGCCCCTCATAATGAGCACAGCACAGGGATGGTGGGAGCCCCTCATAATGAGCACAGCACGGGGATGGTGGGAGCCCCTCATAATGAGCACAGCACAGGGATGGTGGGAGCCCCTCATAATGAGCACAACACAGGGATGGTGGGAGCCCCTCATAATGAGCACAGCACAGGGATGGAGGGAGCCCCTCATAATGAGCACAGCACAGGGATGGTGGGAGCCCCTCATAATGAGCACAGCACAGGGATGGTGGGAGCCCCTCATAATGAGCACAGCACAGGGATGGTGGGAGCCCCTCATAATGAGCACAGCACGGGGATGGTGGGAGCCCCTCATAACGGGCACAGCACAGGGATGGTGGGAGCCCCTCATAACGAGCACAGCACAGGGATGGGGGGAGCCCCTCATAATGAGCACAGCACAGGGATGGTGGGAGCCCCTCATAATGAGCACAGCACAGGGATGGTGGGAGCCCCTCATAATGAGCACAGCACAGGGATGGTGGGGGCCCCTCATAATGAGCACAGCACAGGGATGGTGGGGGCCCCTCATAATGAGCACAGCACAGGGATGGGGGGAGCCCCTCATAATGAGCACAGCGCAGGGATGGGGGAGCCCCTCATAATGAGCACAGCACAGGGATGGTGGGAGCCCCTCATAATGAGCACAGCACAGGGATGGTGGGGGCCCCTCATAATGAGCACAGCACAGGGATGGTGGGAGCCCCTCATAATGATAAATTCATCAAAACGAACATTCGTAATTTTTTACCAAAAGTTAACGAACCTAACGAAAATTCGTATTTCGTACGAAATTTCGGACACGTTTTACGAAATACGAATTAATTCCAATACGAAACGGAACGAAACGAATTTATTGACGGCGCACATGACTAGTTTCTTCCTCCTAATTTAGCTGGTCCCCTCCACGCTATCACCGCTCTCCGGTTTTTGGGTGACTCGATAGCCTTCCATGGTCCCACTGAGCCACCCTTATGTGTGTCCGCCCAGGAAAAAGAGATTTTAAAATGATTGTATACCTCAGACATGAAATAGGAGCAAAGCATATCACTCAATAGTTTGTACTTGTCTCAAATAAGAGCACTAAGTGTAATTTCTGTCTGCTGTGTCATTCCTCTGCTATCAGCATTTATCACTTCTGACAAGTTTTCCTGACACCAAAAGAAAAATGGTGACAGAGGAGGGGGAAGGAGTTGATCGCCAGCTGATTGACAGCCTAGGCCAGTGATGGCGAACCTTGGCACCCCAGATGTTTTGGAACTACATTTCCCATGATGCTCATGCACTCTGCAGTGTAGATGAGCATCATGGGAAATGTAGTTCCAAAACATCTGGGGTGCCAAGGTTCACCATCACTGGCCTAGGCCCTAGGCTCTGTTCCTGTGTGCTGTGTGAAGGAGGGTGTGTTCTCCTCACTGAGTTCTGCAGAGTGCAACTTTTGCACCAGCCCCCCATTTTTTTTTCTGACAGCTCAGACAAGCTTTATAAATTCTGCACTTTGAAGGGATGTAGAGAAGAGAAGACCTCATATAAACAGATACAACTTACATAGGAGGATTTGTTTAATCTACGTGTGTCACCCTGAGGATAATCACTTCACTGGGTACATGTGAGGGTTTAGAAGCCCTTTGAGTGTCTAGAAGTTCAGGGAAGTGGTGCACAGGAACTGTGGTAAAGTTAATATATTGTATTATATTGTACTTATATATATATAAGTGTTTCTGACCTTTTTGTAAGCAATGGCATTATGGTCTTCTGCTTAATTGCTCCATACAAATGTAAATGTGAAGTTTTAACACTACATAAAAAAGCAACAGTAAAGGAAAGTAACAGGAAAAATATCATTTTTGAGCTCAGCCAATCATTTTTTGCTGATTAATTCTTTTTGGTCCACGTAAAGTAGCTGGTGGGGTGACAGTGGTCTGTTTTTATTCTAGATACTTTGTGCTAAAAGGTGTTTTGCTTTCTGAAGCCTCGTACACACGATCGGATTTTCCAACGGGAAATGTGTGATGACAGGCTGTTGGCAGAAAATCTCACCGTGTGTACGCTCCATCGGACAATTGTTGTCGGATTTTCCGCGGACAAATGGTGGATGGCAGGTTTTAAAATTCTCCGCGGACAAATGTGTGTTGTCGGATTTTCCGAGCGTGTGTACACAAGTCTGTCGGACAAAAGTCCAAAGTACAAACACGCATACTCGGAAGCAGAAACGGTCGGTCTTGTAAATTAGCGCTCGTAATGGAGAATTCACATTCGTGACGCGGCAAATAATGTAATCTCCAAATGCAGCGCACAATTCTCTTCTTCTTTAATGGGATAATAATGAAGCTGCTTTGCTGGTGATACTGATGGAGTTATTGCAAACTAATTTTCAAAGGCTTTTTTTTTTCTAGTGATATCAAAAATAATATTATTATGTTTTTTAAATTTTTATTTGGGCAAGTTACCACAACACCATTATTATCCTGTAGTTTTTAGGATCAAAGATACAACTATGTTGGTGTCACTTGTCAATTTTACATTGTATTTTTTTAAATGTAACTGCCGACTCCCAAACTGTCATTTGAAGTAAAACACAAAGCCAAGTATTATTCTACACATTTTTTTATTGTGCATTAAAAAAAAGAAAACAAATAAAATTAGACATGCTATCTGCCAATAGAACTTAACCAAAAAGTGCATTCTATGTATCCAAAAATATAGAAAATATACCAAATCAAATCATTATTATTATTCAACCAAAAAATAAAATAAAAGCCTCATGCATGTCTCCTGCTTCTTAATATAGGGGGTCACCAATGCCAAGAGTTGGTGAAAGCCGGGGTCCGTCATCAGGAGATAATTCCGAAAATCATCCGGATTATTCTCCTGGAGCTCCCACAGCAAAGGCATATGACATAATTGGTCACCATAAATAAAGCAACCAATTTTTTAACCAAGAACTCCTCCCCCTCCTGTTCCTGGACTGGACTTGGGTCAAAGCAATAACTCCAAGGCCAATAATAAATAACACGTTATCTCCTCCGATTCCACAACATGTCTGGTTGATGAGCGGCCGTTCAGAAACAAACTGAAAAGTGCGAATCAACACTCACCAAACTTCTACTAACACGAAATTAACAGAAGGAGCCCAAAGGGTGTTGCTAAAGAGTTGAAAAACCACGTAGTACGTCACTACGTTTGTGTTTGTTGGCTGACAATTCCTTGCCATTTGTATGCAAGACAAAATCCAGGCACACGCCTTCGGAAAAAAGTCAGAGGTTTTGACTGCGGAAAATCCGATCGTGTATTCGAGGCTTAAGGCTCCATTCACACTTGTGCAGGTTGCAGTTTGCATATTGCAGGTGCATTTTGCATTTTTCAATACACATCTTTAAACCATTATTAAAGTCTATGGAACTAAAAACCAGAAAAAAAAACCCTGGCCCTTTCCATAAAATGCACACATGTGAACTACATCCATAGGAAACCATGTTGAATGGACTGTAGGTTGTTTCTGCAAAACTGAAAATACACTAAAAAATGCATAGGTGTGAACCAGGCCTTAAAAGTGGTTGTAAACCCTTTACAACCACTTTAACCTACAGGTAAGCCTAGATTACAGCTTACCTGTAGGTGCAAGAAATATCTCCCAGACCTGCACGGTCCATTTAACATGGTTTCCTATGGAACACGTTCTGTAGTGCAAATCTGCAAAATGCAAAAAGCACTGAAAATGCATAGGTGTGAATCGAGCCTAAGGCCTGATTCACACCTATGCATTTTCAGTGCTTTTTGCATTTTGCAGAGTATACATGTTGCTTTTGAGCGTTTTTGGAGTTTTTTTTGTCATGCTTGCCACGTTTTTGAGCAGCGTTTTTGTAGCGTTTTTACAACGTTTGTGCTGCATTTTTGCCGCGTTTTGCGTTTTTTTTTTTTTTTTTACAGTTTTTTTTTGACTGTATACAGTCAAAACAAAATAAAAAAAAAAACAAACAAAAAAAACCCAGCAAAAACGCATCAAAAACGCTGTAAAAACGCTGCACTTGCGTTTTTGATGCTGGTCCATTGAATTCTATTACATGCAAAACGCTGCATTTTGCATGAAAAAAAGTCCCTGACCCTTTCCAAAAATGCAGAGGTACAAAAAGGCATTGATGTGAACATGTTCCATAGGAACCCATGTTAAAAAATTCCCATGCATTTCTGCAAAATGCAAAATGCATCAAAGAACGCGCTAGTGTGAATGGAGCCTTAAAGGCGGCTCCCGCGCACATGTGCAGGAGTGACGTCACACGCCGTCATGCGACTCCGGCCAGTCACAGAGCGGGAGTTTGCGGCCCCAGAAGGAAGAGGGGTGAAGAATGCTTGCTACCAGTGAGGAAGACCGGTACATCGCGGGCTTCTCCTGCAGGTAAGTGTCACATAATGGTCTCCTATGCAATGCATAGGAGCCCATTATGCTTTACCTTTGCAGGGGAACAAAGAGGAAGTAACACCCATCAGGGTTTACTTCCTCTTTCAGGCTCTATTCACACTAGCGCGTTTTTTGATGCGTTTTGCATTTTGCAGAAATGCATGGGAGTTTTTTAACATGGGTTCCTATGGAATATGTTCACATCGATGCATTTTGTGCCTCTGTGTTTTTGGAAAGGGTCGGGGACTTTTTTTCATGCAAAATGCAGCGTTTTGCATGTAATAGAATTCAATGGACCCACATCCAAAAACGCAAGTACCGCGTTTTTGCCACGTTTTGCATTTTTTTTTCCTTTCATTTTTTTTTTAACACTGTACACAGTATAAAAAAAAAAAAACGCAAAACGCGGCAAAAATGCTGCAAAAACGCATGTTCAAAAACGCGGCAAGCACCGCAAAAAGCACTGTAGAAACGCTCAAACGGAACATGCACAGATGTGAATCGAGCCTAAGGCTCGATTCACACCTACGCATTTTTAGTGCTTTTTGCATTTTGCAGATTTTCACTACAGAATGTGTTCCATAGGAAACCATATTAAATGGACTGTAGTGCAAATCTACAAAAAAGCACTAAAACTGTATAGGTGTGAATCCATCCTTAAGGCTGAGGTCGGGACCCAATCACACTTGAACTGACACATCTTCGTTTTTTTTCCCCCAAACTTTTGTTGAGTGTTTGTACAAAAGATTTTGTGCATTTTTGCATGCATTTCAGGCTTGAGCTTTTTTTTTTTTTTTTTTTTTCCTATTTTAGCTTTTACTAAGCATGAAAATGCACAAAATGCTGTTTTTTCACAATTTTGAGAAGTTCCCATTGATGTATATTGGGGCTAAAACGCATGACAAAAAAGAAGCTTGTGCTTTTTTTTGAGCAATGAGCTTTAAACGACAGTGCGCTCAGGTATGAATGGGCGTCATTGAATATAATGGAAATCCTAGTGCAAAACTTCGAAGCGCTTTTGGTGAAGATTAAAAAAAAAAAAAAGAGTACCGTAGCATGAATAATATCTCTTTGCAGGAGTCAGGAACAGTCACTGGGACTGGATAGAGGCCACAACTGTGACAGGCAACAGCCTCCCTGTTCCCCTATAACAGTGATGGAGAACCTTGGCACCCCAGATGTTTTGGAACTACATTTCCCAGGATGCTCACCTACACGGCAGAGTGCATGAGCATCATGGGAAATGTAGTTCCAAAATATCTGGGGTGCCAAGGTTCACCATCACTGCCCTATAATATTTAAATACAATAAGATGATTCGGGATGAACATATAGTGTCGGCGTGTTCATTCAATTAAGCAAAGGACAATAACCACAACCAACCAGCCTTTATTTTTCTCTGATCTGACTATAGTATAATAAAATATGGTTGATAGCTGTGGGATACTCCACTTTGCCATTCTACCTTCCTCTCTGCATTTCTGCTCTGAATAAGGCTAGATGTATTAGGATTATTATTATATAAATGTTCGGGGATGTTCCTGAGAATTCGGAGAATGAGTCCAGCGGAATGTGAATAACTACTATTAGTTATACCATGACCTGGATAAATCAGACCCTTATCAGACTATTAATAATACTAATAATGAATTTATTAATAATTAGAGATGCACCGATACTTTTTTTTTTTAGTACTCGCCGATACCAATTACCGATACCTACCGCAACTGTTTTGTTTTCACTTCAGCTGTCAGCAATGGTACAAATCATTGAAAAGCTATATACAAATGAAATATTTGTTTTTAATTTTGAGCTTTTTCAATGTGAAATGTGTAAATATATGTTAATATATATATATGTGCAAAAATATTCACTAACAAAGCAAACAAACAAACAAACAAAAAAAAAAAGCAGGAAAATAATAATTATATGGAGGAGAGTAGGGAGTTATTTAAGGCTGATTAGAGTAAATGAAGGGTTATCAAGGGGTTAAACAGAGGAACATTTGTTAATCCCTTTGATCTGCAGATGAAGAAACAGAAATATACAAAAAGAAACAATGTTTCTTTTTTATTTTAGTGTTTCAGGGCTGAGCAATGTTGCTTTTTTTTTCACAGCTCCAATTACCGGACTTCTTTAACACTTTAGCTGTCAACAGGGGAGACCGACTGACAGCTCAAAGAACAGAGCCTGAAAGTATCGGTTTTAGGTATCGGTGTATTTGTATGAGTACTTGTGCGGCGCAACCCTATTAATAATAATACTAATAATGAATGTATTAATAATAATAATAATAATAATAAATGTATTATTAATAATGATAATACTAAAAATGCATTTATTATTAATACTAATAATGAATGTATTATTAATAATAATACTAAAAATGAATTTAATAATAACAACAATAATACTATTAACCTCCCTGACGGTATTCCCGAGTGTGGCTTTCAGTCCCATTAGCGGGACCCCGGAGCCACACTCGGGATTACATTGCAGGATCCTGGTGCAGGTTACTTACCTTGTCCCCGGGATCCTGCGATGTCCCCCCCGCTGTGTCCGCGGGCTCTGTCTCCTCTGAAGCCTCTCCGTGCCGGGCTCCATTCCCTGCTAGCATCGCGACGCGCGGGGGGCGGAGCCTGGCGGCAAAGTCAAAAAAATTTACAAACCATAACACATACAGTGCTGTAATCTTACAGATTACAGTACTGTATGAAATCATTTCACATCCCTTTTGTCCCCAGTGCTTTGTCCAATGCCCTGCATGTAGTTTTATATGATATATACTGTTCTTTCTGCCTGGAAACTGGAGATTGTCCATAGCAACCAAAAAGTGTCCCTTTACGTCAAAAGTGGTTTTAGACCAGCTAGAAAACAGCGATTAGTAAATTAGAACACTTGCAGAATTGAGCGATAGTGAATCGTGGGGAAATTTATTTTATTATTATTATATTGTTATTTTTTTTTAATTATTTATATTTATTTATTATATTATAATTTATGTTTTTGTGTTTCAAACTTCATCATACCCGGGATATCTACTAGACTCTTGTTTGGACAGATTTAAGTGTGTTATTGTTAAGAATTACAGACCTACAATATAAAACGCCAAATTTCCATGCAAAATAATTGTACCGCTTTCAGCACCTAAAATCCAAAATAATCATACCACCAGGGAGGTTAATAATAATAATAATAATAATAATAATAATGTAGTATTATTATTATTATTATCAAAATCTATACTTTTACAATATATGGAAAAGCAACAATGTAGTGGTCTTTTCTCTGGTAAATAGCATGGCATGCAGTAATGCATAGCAACCAGATCCGTTTTTCAATACTAAATAAAAATAACAGAAATGAAATCTGGTTGCTATAAGTTACTGCACTTTTTGTCCTATTTATTAAGTCTGTATTTTTTATACTTTAGTTCATATCTGAGATTCAGCTAGACAGAAATTGTGGAACGCAGGGCCTAGGCTGCCATCTGATGGCGAATGTCAGTGTTGCACTTTACTAGGTTCTAAGTGAAATCAAAGCACCTATTGAATTGACTCGGTTTAACTTCAAAAGAAAGCATCAAAATGCAAATCTAGCCAATAATACTTCAGTATGCCAGAAGAATGGCGATGCTTCCGCCCCGATCCCCCGTTTTTGTGGTTCTGCCCAATACCTGGTCTTCGAGGTCAATCAGGCAAGCACCTTTTTTTTTGTTGTGTCTCTCCAATTTCCCCCCTTTTTTTCTTTTAATTCTTTTTCTCTCCCCTCTCTAAGATACATGTATATACCTGTTAACCACTTAAGGTCCAGAAAATTTACCCCCTTAATGACCAGGCCATTTTTTTGCAATACGGCACTGCGTCGCTTTAACTGACAATTGCGCGGTCGTGCGCCGATGTACCCAAACAAAATTGATGTCCTTTTTTTTCCCATAAATAGAGCTTTCTTTTGGTAATATTTGACCACCTCTGTGTTTTTTTTTTTTTTTTGCACTTTAAAAAAAAGACAGACAATTTTGAAAAAAATTAAACAATATTTCTTACTTTTTGCTATAATAAATATCCAAAAATAAATAAATAAAAAACAAATTTCTTCATCAGTTTAGGCCAATATGTATTCTCCTACATATTTTTGGTAAAAAAAAAAAATTTGCAATAAGCGTATATTGATTGGTTTGCGCAAAAGTTATAGCGTCTACAAAATAGGAAATATATTTATTTATGGCAATATTATCCTTTTTTTTCTTACTAGTAATGGCGATGATCAGCGATTTTTAGTGGGACTGCGACATTGTGGCGGACAGATCGGACACTTTCGTGTCCGAAAAAAAAAAAAAATCTTTATCAGTTTAGGCTGATATGTATTCTTCTACATATTTTTGGTAAAAAAAAATTGCAATAAGCGTATATTGATTGGTTTGCGCAAAAGTTATAGCGTCTACAAAATAGGAGATATATTTATGGCAATATTATCCTTTTTTTTTCTTACTAGTAATGGCGATGATCAGTGATTTTTAGCGGGACTGCGACGTTGCGGCGGACAGATCGGACACTTTTGACACTTTTTTGGGACCGGTGACATTATTACAGTGATCAGAGCTAAAAATAGCCACTGATTACTGTATAAATGTCACTGGCAGGGAAGGGGTTAACTCTAGGGGGCGATCAAGGGGTTAAGTGTGTCCTAGGGAGGTGTTTCTAACAGTGGGGGGGGCGACTGACTCTAGGAGGAGAGAGATCGCTGTTCCTGATCACTAGGAACAGCAGATCTCTCTCTACTCCCCTGACAGAACGGGGATCTGTTCGTTTACATTGACAGATCCCCGGTCTGGTTCTCTGTGGAGCGATCGCACACCTCACAACTTTTTGAGATGGGAATAAGGGACACCTCTTAGCAAAAGTAGGCAGGCATAGGACACACCCCTGGCCACACCCCCCTTAAAGGAGAACTGTACAATAAAAAAAAACAAGATTAGTTAAATCCACAAGTGCTTTTTTTACCACTTTATATTGGCTTTTGGAATTTACAAATGCAGCAATTTAGAAATCAGATGAAAGGTTTAGCGCTGGAAAACACTTTTTGATCGATAAAAAGTGCATTTTATATACATCTATATAGATCAGACCAAAATGAGGGACAAATGAGGAGGAATGAGGGACAGAGGGACATTGCTCCAAATCAGGGACAGTTGGGAGCTATGTGATCACGGGTGGCCCGGTGGACATTGCGGCCGCTGGCCACGTGCATCGGCTCCAGCAGCACATGCGCATGCCTGCTATAACCATTAAAGGGACCAACGTACACCTATGGCGATTTGCGCAGCCGAGCCAACCTACCGCTGTATAACTGTGTCTGCTGGTCGGCAAGCGGTTAAGGTGGTAATTAAACTCACTCGGTGCCTCTACATTAAATTAGCCTCAGAACCTGTGTAATTCATATGTGTTCGGGTTTAGAGGGATGAGGTGCCAACCCTAGCTGGGCTGCCTGCGCTTGCAAACGAACCTCCCATAGTCTTGAATTGGATGCTGTTCCTGCTTTTGGGGTACGTCCCATTTAAGTCTATGGGAGGTTGGTGCACAGGTGCGGGCACAGCCTGGCGTAGCAGATGTCGCAGCCTTCGGACCTAGTAAGTACGGGATCCAGCTGGTTGTATTGAGGAAGTTAGGGAGATGGGGAGGGGCTGGGTGGACTTTGTCCTAAACCTGTACTTATACTCTAAGTACTAGCGATCCATTGTGCTGCTTTAACATGTGTTTTTACAAGAGTTAATGTGCTTTGCATTAAGGCAGCCCATTAATTATGAATGGGCTGCCAATGGGCGAAAAAAACAGACATGATTCTTTTCTCATAATGCAGAACACAACACCACAATGCATGGTATGCACATTACAGTGCGCTGTGATGGATCAATCGTTGAACCCTACTGTATAATGTGTTTGGCTGCTATTTACGATGAATGGCACCCCAAAGCCCCGCACATGGAGCAGGGGCATCACCATGCTTTGTGGCAACTTGAATTAATGCGCACACTGTGGTATGTGTTGCTGCAACTCATAAGTGTGATCAGTGGCGGCCGGAGATTTTATTGGGGGGGTTGTGGCATTTCAGCACCCCCCCCGCACTTACTCCAGCAAGCCCCGGTGGGCAGGTTGCGGGCTCTGGCGGCAGTGCCGGGCTTCGGCGGGCAGCAGCGGGTTTTGGGCTCCGAAGGGTTGCGGGCTCTAGCGGGTTGCAGCTCCGGCGGCAGCAGGCTTCTATGGACGGAGGTCGGACTCCTGTGTCTTCTGTGTGGCTCCTCCCTTCTTCTCCTAGGCATCCAATAGGATCACCTGTCCTTTCAGCCAAACGTGTGATGGTATCAGACCTGCTTCCCGATTGGCCAGGAGGAGGATCAGTGTTGCAACAGTGAATATTCATTCGCTGTTGCAACACACTAGGTGGGCTCCGGATGCAATGCTCTGCACCCCGAGCCCATCATAATTTGAAGCCTATTAGAGCCTCTGGCTTTAATCAGTGCTTCAAAAAACACACCCCTGCCCACCCCCGCCATAGGAATTCATGTGCCGGGCGTCCTGAAAAGGGCTGGGCGCATGGATAGGGAGGATGGCAGCATGGATAGTGGGGGCGGCGCCCGTGCACCCTCAATGGATGGGGGGCTGCCCCTGAGTGTGATTGGGCCCTTAATACACTCTGTGCACAATTAGGGAAGTTGTATTTCTTGAGGATTCATTTCATTATTGACAACTACAGTGCTCTTAGTCAATCCAAAATGTTAATAAACCTCAAACCGGGATATTTAAAGAAGTAAAAAAAGTGAGGTTTTGGCTTTATTAGGAGAATATCTATGTGTGCACAACTCTTGGGCAAATATTAGTGTGCAGAATTATTATGCAACTAAGACCCCTTTCACACTGAGGCGCTTTTCAGGCACTTTCACGCAAAAAAAAACGTCTGAAAACTGCTTCCCATTCATATCAATGGATGTTTCACACCGGGGCGGTGCGTTGGCGGGGCAGTGAAAAAAGTCCTGCGAGCAGCAACTTTGGAGCGCATTTTAAAAAACGCCTCTCTATTGAAATGAATGGGAAACACTTTTAAAAGCGCCTGAAAATTGCACAAAAAGCCGCAAAATGGTTCTTTTGAATCAAGCGACCTTAAAAAAAGCGCTCCGCTAACGCCTCAAAAGTGCTTGAAAAGCGCCCAACGTTTAATGGGCAGTTTAAGTGAAAAAAAACAAACATTTTCCCACCTGACTTTTCATCTGTTAAAGTGAGAATAATAACCAAACAACTCAAAATTTACAAATAAACATTTCTGAATAACCAATATAGCCACCCTTCTTTTCAATTAGGCTCACACTGGGGCGACTTCGGAGCGGCTTGCATTGACTTCTATTACAAAAGTCGTTCGCAAGCCACGTTGAAGTCGCGCTGTGCGGGGAGGCCTCAGAGTCAGGCGACTTTGAAGCCGCCCCAGTGTGAACTGAGACTAATGCCCCGTACACACGATCTGACTTTCCGACAACAAAACCGTGGAATTTTGTTTGAAGGTTGTTGGCTCCAACTTGTCTTGTATACATACGGTCACACAAATGTTGGCCAACAATTACGAACGTAGTGACGTACAAGACGTACGGCGAGCCGAGAAAAAGGAAGTGCTATAGTCACGTGATATCTCCATTATGAACGCCAGTTTTACAAGACTGAGCGCTTCCGGCTCGTACTCGATTCCAAGCATGCGTGAACTTTTGTGCGACGGACTTGTGTACACACCATCGGAAAGTCTGACAACAAAGTTTTGAGGACCTGCTAGCCAACATTTTTTGGTGGAAAGTCCAACAACAAATGTTCGATGGAGCGTACACACGGTCGGACTTTCCACCAACAAACTCACATCCAACATTTCCCATCGGAAAGTCCGATTGTGTGTACGCGGCATAACAATCATAAGCCTTCCATTCATGAAGTCTGTCAGTTTCTTGATCTGTTGACGATGGATTGAAAACTGGCTACAAGGGCGAGTTCAGAGGGTGGTGATAAATGGGGAGTACTCAGAATGGTCAGGGGTGGGTAGTGGGGTTCCCCAGGGTTCTGTGCTGGGACCAATCCTATTTATTTTGTTTATAAACGACCTGGAGGATGGGATAAACAGTTCAATCTCTGTATTTGCAGACAATACTAAGCTAAGCAGGGCAATAACTTCTCTGCAGGACGTGGAAACCTTGCAAGATGATCTGAGCAAATGAATGGGGTGGGCAACTAGATGGCAAATGAGGTTTAATGTTGAAAAATGTAAAAAAAATGCATCTGGGTGGCAAAAATATGAATGCAATCTATACACTGGGGGGAGAACCTCTGGGGGAATCTAGGATGGAAAAGGACCTGGGGGTCCTAGTAGATGATAGGCTCAGCAATGGCAAGCTGCTGCTAACAAAGCAAACAGAATATTGGCATTAAAAAGGGGATTAACTGTAGAGATAAAACGATAATTCTCCCGCTCTACAAGACTCTGGTCCGGCCGCACCTGGAGTATGCTGTCCAGTTCTGGGCACCAGTCCTCAGGAAGGATGTACTGGAAATGGAGCGAGTACAAAGAAGGGCAACAAAGCTAATAAAGGGTCTGGAGGATCTTAGTTATGAGGAAAGGTTGCGAGCACTGAACTTATTCTCTCTGGAGAAGAGACGCTTGAGAGGGGATATGATTTCATCTTATAAATACCGTACTGGTGACCCCACAATAGGGATAAAACTTTTTTGCAGAAGGGATTTTATAAAGACACGTGGACACTCACTAAATTTAGAAGAAAAGAGGTTTAACCTTAAACTACGTAGAGGGTTCTTTACTGTAAGAGCGGCAAGGATGTGGAATTCCCTTCCACAGGCGGTGGTCTCAGCGGAGAGCATCGATAGCTTCAAAAAACTATTAGATAAGCACCTGAACGACCACAACATACAGGGATATACAAGGTAATACTGACATATAATCACACACATAAGTTGGACTTGATGGACTTGTGTCTTTTTTCAACCTCACCTACTATGTAACTATGTAACTTTTTGTGCAGCAGCAACCACAGCCTCCCAGACACTGTTCAGAGAGGTGTATGCTTTTCCTTTAAATATCCCGTTTAAGAAGTGCCCACAAGTTCCTAATAGGATTTAGGTCAGATGAGGAAGGGGGCCATGTCATTATTCTTTCATTTTTAAGGCCTTTACTGGGTAGCCACGCAGTAGAGTACTTTCGTGCATGCGATGGAGCATTGTCCTGGATAAATATTATGGTCTTCTTGAAAGATGCAGACTTTCCTGTACTGCTTGAAGAAAGTGTCTTCTAAAAAATGGCAGTAGGTTTGGGAGTTGATTTTGAGTCCATCTTCAACCCGAAAAGGTCCAACTAGTTCATCTTTAATAAAAGCAGCTCAGTCGAAGTGAAGCTTTGTGCCTGTTACTGATCCAGCCACAGGCCGATCCGTCTGGTCCATCAAGAGCCATTCTCATCTCATCAGTCCATAAAACCTTTGAAAAATCTGTCATTAGATATTTCTTGGCCCAGGTTTGATGTTTCAACGTATGTGTCTTGTTCAGTGGTTGTCGGGTTTCAGCCTTCCTTACCTTGGCCATGTCTCTGAGCACTGAACACCTTGTACTTCTGGGCACTCCAGGTAAGGTTGGCAGTTCTGGAATATGACGGCACTAGAGGATAATGGGTCCCTGGTAGCTCCACGTTGGATTCTTCTCAAACCTTTGGCAGTTTATATAGGCGTCTTTTTTTTCTCAAAACGTTTCTTGCGACCCCGTTGACTAATTGCAACAAAACGTTTGATGGTTCTGTGATCACGCCCCCAATATCTTAGCAATTTCAAGAGTGCTGCATCCATCTAAAAGACTACATTTTTCGACTATTCAGAGTCAGTTAAATCTCTTTTTTGGCCGATTTTGTCTGAGGCATAGAAGCTGCTTAATAATTATATGTAGCACTAACTCACGGTGGAGCTGCTGGTTTAAGCGGGTCTGTTACCTTCACTTTGCTTCCCTCTGTTTCACCGGCACCAGGTCTAGGGGTTCCATTGAGTTTACTGCTGGACGATACACGCACCAACACTGGAGTACGTTTTCAATGCTTTATTAAACAGTCAAACTTTAGGAAGTAGCAGGAAAGAGACGGAAAAGGAAACCTTTAGGAGAAACTCAAATATCTTCTTACAAGATCTTAGCGACAAATGTCCCGGTAGAATTCAGATAATTATGTGGAATGCGCTCCCATCATGGGACGCACTCTTTGCTCGTCTGGATAGGTCTCTCTCACCGGTCTAGCAGCCAGTACGCAGCACAAATCTAAAGTCTCTGCCACAGACTTATTTGGGGGGGTAAATTTACACGATCCTCTGCCACAGGATGTATCAGATCTTCTGCAGTGAACAGTCAGTCACAGTGCCTGAACCTTTAAGCCGAACTGGCAACACTATGCTGTAGAATTACTTCTTTTGGATACGTCCTCCAACCGAGTCACCAGACCCCTCTATAGACCAGCACGCTGCGTGATCTCTCCAAGACGGGTCCTCCCCTGGGATCTTCTCGGCTGTCCAGCTTCATCACACAGGACCGACAGCTCAGGACCATTCCTCAGCCATGGTGGTAGGCCCAAGACAAGCCTCTGGACCCACCCCTACGCCGCAGCATCGATCGGAGGACCACGAGGTAGCTCCTTAACGCATGCCTGTCGGCCAGGAGGGCCAGAAGGTGGCTGCAAAATGACCTTAGAACATGGCGTCTGTCCCATAAATACCCCCTTCCCAGAATGCAACTCGGAGGACCACCTCCACCGAGCTTGTCTCTGAGACAGAGGAGCATCCATACACTTCGACACGTTGCCCTTCCAACACTGACCAATGGTAACAGCGACACCCACCGGTCAGCACGGAAACACACACAACGTCAGCCAAGCTGGAACAGAACCAAACTTTTAACCTTCCTAACACCCAATTTACTAAATTTACCTAACCTGCTGTAGATTGTAAATCTACCAGCGCTACATATGCACACCTTGATATAGAGCACCCTCCTTGATTACACAAATACACATCACCTGATATGCTCAAATCCAATAAGCATTGAAGTTTATGCAGCTCGGAGTTGGACAATATGCAAAATCATGCAATCAAATGATGATTTGGTCAAAATACTCACTTCCCTAATAATTGTGCACACAGTGTATAAGTAAAAAAGTCTGGTTCTTCTATATATTGGAAAGAAAGAGAACCCTCATATATGGGACTTGAAATGGCAATAAATGACCGTCTATAATATATATTAATTTATTGCCATATAACCGCTTACCGACCAGCCACTGCAGTTGTACTGCGGCAGGTTGGCTCGGCTGCGCAAACCGCCGTAGGTGTACGTCTGTCCCTTTAATTGCGATACCAGGCGTGCCGGCGGCACGTTGCTGGATCCGATGTGCGTGGCTGGCGGCAGCGATGTTCGCCAGCCACCCGCGATCGCTCCACAGAGAGTCAGAATGAGAGAGTCTATCAATGTAAACAAACAGATCCCCGTTCTGACAGGGAAGTAGAGAGAGATCTGTTGTTCCTTGTGATCAGGAACAGCGATCTCTCTCTACTCCCAGTCAGTCCTCTCCCCCCACATTTAGAAAAGCCTCCCTAGGGAACACTTAAACCCTTGATCGTCCTCTATTGTTAACCCCTTCCCTGCCTGTGTCATATATACAGTAATCAGTGGCTATTTTTAGCTCCGATCACTGTAATAATGTCACTGGTCCTAAAAAAGTATCAAAAGTGTCCGATCTGTCCGCCGCAATGTCGCAGTCCCGATAAAAATCGTTGATCACCGCCATTACTAGTAAAAAAATATATATGAAAATTCCATAAATATATTCCCTATTTTGTCAACGCTATAACTTTTGCGCTAACCAATCAATATACGCTTATTGCAATTTTTTTTTACCAAAAATATGTAGAAGAATACATATCGGCCTAAACTGATAAAGATTTTTTTTTTTTGTTCGTGGGGGATAATTATTATAGCAAAAAATTTTAAAATATTTTTTTTTTTCTAATTTTCGCTCTTTTATTGTTTATAGCATAAAAAATAAAAACCGCAGAGGTGATTAAATACCGCCAAAAGAAAGCTCTATTTGTGGGGGAAAAAAAAGGACATCAATTTTGTTTATGTACAACGCCACACGACCGCGCAATTGTCAGTTAAAATGACGCAGGGCCGTATTGCAAAAAATGTCCTGGTCATTAAGGGGGTAAATCCTTCAGGGGCTGAAGTGGTTAAAGTCTCATATATGAAGGTTCTCTTTTTATTTAGTATACAATTAAGGGATGCGGGCAATCAATCAGCTACAACGTATATGGTTCTGCTGTGTACAGTGCCTTGCAAAAGTATTCACCCCCCTTGGCATTTGTCGTGTTTTGTTGCCTCACAGCCTGGAATTAACATGGATTGTTTGAGGATTTGCATCATTTCATTTACAGAACATGCCCACAACTTTGAAGATGTTTTTTTTTTATTATTGTGAAGCAAACAACAAATAGGACAAAATAACAGAAAAAGTCAATGTGCATAACTATTCACCCCCCTAAAGTCAATACTTTGTAGAGCCACCTTTTGCGGCTATCACAGCTCCAAGTCGCTTTGGATAAGTCTCTATGACTTGCCACATCTTACCACTGGGATTTTTGCCCATTCCTCCTTGCAAAACTGCTCCATGTCCTTCAAGTTGGATGGTTGGCACTTGTGAACAGCAATCTTTAAGTCTGACCACAGATTTTCTATTGGATTGAGGTCTGGGCTTTGACTAGTCCATTCCAACACATTTACATTTTTCCCCTTAAACCACTCAAGTGTTGCTTTAGCAGTGTGTTTGGGGTCATTGTCCTGCTGGAAAGTGAACCTCCGTCCTAGCCTCAAATCACACACAGAGTGGTACAGGTTTTGCTCAAGAATATCCCTGTATTTAGCACCATCCATCTTTCCCTCAACTCTGACCAGTTTCCCAGTCCCGACTGCTGAAAAACATCCCCACAGCATGATGCTGCCACCACCATGTTTCACAGTGGGGATGGTGTTCTTTGTGTGATGTGATGTGTTGGGTTTGCGCCAGACATAGCATTTTCTTTGATGGCCAAAAAGTAAAATTTTAGTCTCATCAGGCCAGAGCACCTTCCTCCATACATTTTGGGAGTCTCCCACGTGCCTTTTCGCAAACTCAGAATGTGCCATTTTGTTTTTTGCTGAAAGTAATGTCTTTCTTCTGGCCACTCTGCTATAAAGCCCAACTCTATGGAGCGTACGGCCTATTGTCGTCCTATGTACAGATACTCCAGTCTCTGTGGAACTCTGCAGCTCCTCCAGGGTTACCTTAGGTCTCTGTGCTCCTCTCTGATTAATGCCCTCCTTGCCCGGTCCGTGAGTTTTGGTGTGCGGCCGTCTCTTGGCAGGTTTGCTGTTGTGCCATGTTCTTTCCATTTGGTTATGATAGATGTGATGGTCCTCCTAGGGATCATCAAAGATTTGGATATTTTTTTATAACCTAACCCTGACTTGTTCTTCTCAACAACATTGTCAACAACATTGTCCCTTACTTGTTTGGAGAGTTCCTTGGTCTTCATGGCAGTGTTTGGTTAGTGGTGCCTCTTGCTTAGGTGTTGCAGCCTCTGGGGCCTTTCAAAAAGGTGTGTCTATGTAATGACAGATCATGTGATACTTAGATTGCACACAGGTGGACATCATTTCACTAATTATGTGACTTCTGAAGGTAATTGGTTACACCAGAGCTTTTTATGGGCTTCATAACAAAGGGGGTGAATACATACGCACATGCCAATTCTCAGTTTTTTATTTCTGAAAAATAGTTTTATGTATTTATTTTTCTAATTTTACTTCACCAACTTAGGCTATTGTGTCTAATATAATTCAGATTAAAAAAAAACATTGAACTAAAGGCTGTAATGTAACAAAATGGGTAAAAAGCCAAGGGGGGTGAATAGTTTTGCAAGGCACTGTAATTCATACTTAGCTTTAAGTTCAGAGTTCTTGCTGGTTAATTTAGCAGTGGAGTTGAAATAAGTCCCTGGACAAAACTCGACTTCACCTGAAATATTGAAATAATTGTGTCTTCTACAGTACTAAGTAACGGCTCACTTTGGAAGCAAAGGAAAAAAAAAAAAAATAGCAGATGAATTTGCATTTAAATGATATTCTTAAGCGTGGCTCAATTGTGATTTGGCCTGAAACGATGAAGTAGCAAATTAGAGCAGAAAATTGTTCTGAACAATCAGATGGAAATGTTCAAGAATGACGGAGCTTTTTCGTTAAAACATTTTCCTAAAATCAAATGCAATGTGCTGGAACTAATGTAACCGGAAAATACCATTGAGACATCCCTTTTAATGGAAGTCTGTGAAATGAAAGCCGACATTCCATTGGCTAACACATGGTTATTGGACTTCTGAGCTTACACATTTCCATACCTTGCTTTGTGCACTGGTCCAAATCCTTTGGTGAATGAATGAATGAATGACTTGTATAATGAATGAATGACTTGTATAATGAATGACTTTGGTGGAGGGGGGATTATGATGTGGGGTTGTTTTTCAGGGGTTGGGCTTGGCCCCTTAGTTCCAGTGAAGGGAACTCTTATGCCCTGTACACACGGGTGGACTTTTCAGCATCAAAGGTCCGATGGTCTATCCGACGGACTTTCATTGGAGTTACGACGGACTTTCATTGGAGTTACGACGGACTTTCGAACAACCGGACTTGCCCACACACGAACGGACTAAAGTTCGTTCCAAAGTCCGTTGGTTTGAACGTGATGACCTACGAAGGGACTAGAATAAGGAAGTTCATAGCCAGTAGCCAATAGCTGCCCTTGCGTCCTTTTTTGTCCATCGGACTAGCATACAGACGAACGGATTTCTCATTAGGAACTGGGTCCGGTGGAGAAACATGTTCCAAATCTAAAGTCCGTCTGATTTTCGACAGAAAAGGTCCGCTGAAGGTCTGATGAAGCCCACACACGGTCGGATTGTCCGACGAATTTGTTCCGTCGGACCAGTCCGGCCGAACAGTCCCCTCCGTGTGTATGCGGCTTTAAGGCGTCAGCATACCAAGACATTTTGGACAATTTCATGCTCCCAACTTTGTGGGAACAGTTTGGGGATGGCCCCTTCCTGTTCCAACATGACTGCGCACCAGTGCACAAAGCAAGGCCCATGAAGACAATGGATGAGCGAGTTTAGGGTGGAGGAGTCCTGACCTCAACCCGATAAGACCAATGTTTCTCAACTCCAGTCCTCAAGTACCCCCCCCAACAGGTCATGTTTTCAGGCTTTCCATTATTTTGCCCAGGTGATTTGATCAGTTTCACTGCCTTACCAAAGCCGTTTCATCTGAGGGAAATCCTGAAAACATGACCTGTGGGGGGTACTTGAGGACTGGAGTTGAGAAACATTGCGATAGAACACCTTTGGGATAATTTAGAGCGGAGACTGAGAGCCAGGTCTTCTCGTCCAACATCAGTGCCTGACCTCAGAAATGCGCTTCTGGAAGAATGGTCAAACATTCCCATAGACACCCTCCTAAACCTTGTGGACAACCTTCTCTGAAGAGATTAAGCAAAGGGTGGGCCAACTCAATATTGAACCCTATGGACTAAGACTGGGATGTCATTAAAGTTCATGTGCGTGTAAAGGCAGGCGTCCCTTTTGGTAATATAGGGGGTTATTTACGAAAGGCAAATCCACTTTGCACTGAAAGTGTACTTGGAAGTGCAGTCGCTCTAAATCTAAGGGGAAGATCTGAAATGAGTGGAAGCTCTGATGATTTCATCATCCAATCATGTACAAGCTAAAATGCTGTTTTTTATTTTCCTTGCATGTCCCCCTCGGATCTACAGCGACTTTACTTCCAAGTGCACTTGCAGTGCAAAGTGGATTTTCCTTTAGTAAATAACCCCCATAGTGTATGTTGATGTGAGTAGCACAGAGTGATTAAGGTGGATTTATATTATCACGTATAGTTCTTTATCATATCACATGATACATATTTTTCCATTATTTATATGTTTAACGGAACAGGGCACCAGTTTGTTAATATTATTGATAGAGTGATCGAGTACACTTGGTAGGTGGTTGCAGCAGATCTGTTTATTGACACAGTCACATTCATTTATATCTTTAGCAGCACATGAGTTTATTACTAAAATTTTTAACCATTAACAATTAATGGCATCGCTGCACTTCTGCTAAAGGGCAGCGCATCTCTGCGCGTGTTGGGAAAGTGCGCGATTTTGTATGCGTTCTTAGATATGAACTTAAGCCTAAGCCCTGGTTCACACCGTAGTGATTTGGCATGCAATTTCGGACACAGTGCCATTGCCGGCAGTAGGCGCCGATTTGCCGATTGCCTACTGCCGGCAATGGCACTGTCTGAATCGGTGCGACGCCACATTCGCGGCGCCGCACCGATTCCCAAAAGTCGTTTCTGTACTAGTTTTGCCGATTTCGGGGTGTGATTTCAATAGACATCTGTGCAGAAACCCTCACAGATGTCTCTGAAATCGCCCCCAAAGAGTTCAGCTGAACTCGCACAATTTTATTCCCGCTGTCAGCGTGGACCTAGGCTCTTAAAAATACTGGAAAGAAATAATGTGCTACTCTATATGAAAAGCTGATACAAAAAGTGTTTTACTAAAGTGTTTTATAGCAGTTTGTCTTGATGGTTTTATCTTACATGGCTTCTGGAGATCAATAAAACAATATTAAATTAAAGAGACTCTGTAGAGAGTCACAAATATGGAAATGAACAATGCAGAGTGGTAACAAGCACAAAAGATGTTTGTTCTTACCAATTCAATATTTCTTTCACCACTAGAGTTCAATACAAAAAACAGTACTTCTATATGGGGGGGGGGGGGGGGGCATACAGTGCCTTGAAAAAGTATTCATACCCCTTGAAATTGTCCACATTTTGTCATGTTACAACCAAAAATGTAAATGTATTTTATTGGGATTTTAAGTGATAGACCAACACAAAATGGCACATAATTGGGAAGTGGAAGGAAAATGATAAATGGTTTTAAACATTTTTTACAAATAAATATGTGTATTCAGCCCCCCTGAGTCAATACTTTGTAGAACCACCTTTCGCTGCAATTACAGCTGCAAGTCCTTTTGGGGATATCTCTACCAGCTTTGCACATCTAGAGAGGGACATTTTTGCCCATTCTTCTTCTTTGCAAAACAGCTCAAGCTCTGCCAGATTGGATAGAGAACGTATGTCAACATCAATTTTCAAGTCTTGCCACAGATTCTCAATTGGATTTAGGTCTGGACTTTGACTGGGCCATTCTAACACATGAATATGCTTTGATCTAAACCATTTCATTGTAGCTCTGGCAGTATGTTTAGGGTCGTTGTCCTGCTGGAAGGTGAACCTCCGCCCCAGTCTCAAGTCTTCTGCAAACTCTGAAAGGTTCTTCTTCTGTATTTGGCTCCATCCATCTTCCCATCAACTCTGACCAGCTTCCCTGTCTCTGCTGAGGAAAAGCATCCCCACAACATGATGCTACCACCACCATGTTTCATGGTGGGGATGGTGTGTTCAGGGTGATGTGCAGTGTTAGTTTTCCTCCACACATAGCGTTTTTGCTTTTAGGCCAAAAAGTTTAATTGTAGTCTCATCTGACCAGAGCACCTTCTTCCACATGTTTACTGTGTCCCCCACATGGCTTCTCACAAACTACAAACAGGACTTCTTATGGCTTTCTTTCAAAAATGGCTTTTTTCTTGCCACTCTTCCATAAAGGTCAGATTTGTGGAGAACACGACTAATAGTTGTCCTGTGGACAGATTCTCCCACCTGAGCTGTGGATCTCTGCAGCTCCTCCAGAGTTACCATGGACCTCTTGGCTGCTTCTCTGATGAATGTTCTCCTTGCCCGGCCTGTCAGTTTAGGTGGACGGCCATGTCTTGGTAGGTCTGCAGCTTTGCCATACTCTTTCTATTTTCCGATGATGGATTGAACAGAGCTCCGTGAGATGTTCAAAGCTTGGGATATTTTTTTAGAACCCAACCCTGCTTTAGGCTTTTTTCAGACTGGGGCGTTGTGAGTGTATATTTAGTGCCACTTTACCGTCGTTTTAGCGGCGCTATTTGGCCGCTAGTGGGAGGGTTTACCCCCCGCTAGTGGCCGAAAAAGGGTTAAAACCGCCCGCAAAGCGCCGCTGCAGCGGCCCTTTGCCGGCAGGTTTGCGGTGCTGCCCCATTGTTTTCACGGCTGAATACACGGCTCCTATAGAGATGCATAGATGCGGCTTGCAGGACTTTTTTTCCCCTCCTGCAAGCACACCGCTCCAGTGTGAAAGCACTTGAGCTTTCACACTGGAGACACAGGATTACAAATGTACGCCACGCTTTTCACATATTTACTTGTAAAGAATTTTGAAAAACATTTATCACTTTCCTTTCACTTCACAATTATGTGCCACTTTGTGTTGGTCTCTCACATAAAATCCCAATAAAATGCATTTACGATTTTGGTTGTAACATGACGAAATGTGGAAAATTTCAAGGGGTATGAATACTTTGGCACTGTAACACTCCCGCATAACACTCCTGCATTGCTAAGCCGATTGTCTTAAAGCTGAATTTTTAAAAGCAGATATAAAATGACACAAATAATTTATCTCTGTAATTTTTTAACGCATCATTAAATGTAAGTACCTGAATTTGTGTGTGAGGAACAAGAAGCCAATCATGACATGTGCTGACAAGAAGCATGCTGATAGGAGGAGAAAGAAGAGTGACAGAGCGATGAGCTCATCACTGTGCCGCTTCTCCTTTCACTGTCCATTCACAGGCTGGGACAGGTCCAGGATGACCTGGGCTCAAACAAAGTGGGTTGAATGATGTTGTCCATCAGACTGAGAACATCTAGTGGGGAAATAAAGTACTGTGTGGGGGGGGGGGGGTGGATTGAAGGTAAACTTTTCAATAAAATCTGATTTTTGTTCATTTTAGCTTTTAATTAGCTATTCATTGTAGCTTGTTATATTTGGCTGGAGATTTGCGCTTAACGCCCAGCTTCACATCCTGCCCAAAATGGAACAAACTATTGGGGAAGAAAGGATTTTGAAATACTGTTCGAAAATTGGGTTTGAACAGAATTATTTCAGTATGCAAAACATACACCAATCACAGGCTGATATATGAACAGTTTTAAGGGGGATCTGAGATTTTTTTAGGGTATTTAAATCACTTCTACTTGCCATGGTGACCTGCTGCAAAACTGCCATGAATTTAATGCTTTCAGAACGCAAATCACCTTGACTCTCTCCAGTGGATTTTTTATTACAAGACTTTAATCAGAGACAAAAATGCAAGTTCCTAATAAGAAGGCTTTTGTTTGAGCAGCATTTAATGTAATGTGATGAAAAGGGAGAAGAATGAGCAAGTGAGTGATAGATGGATAGCCGAGAGAGAGATGGATGTGGAGCAATCACTACCTGGGCCAGCACAGACATAAACCTCCAAGAAATACGGTTACTCTTTTATTCTTGTGCCTTCGGTATGACTTCAGAGGTGGTTTCTTAATTTTTTTAATTTAAACTTGTCCATAAATTAATGTAAAATCAGATTAAATGTACACCCCAGTCATACTGAAAATGAAAAATTGAGTTCATATGGGAAGAACAGCTCACTTTCATCCAGCTAGTGCTGTACTTCATATACTGGCAGAAGGACCTACCTAGCCAGCCAGGTTCACCACCTGCTCTCATAGGTCCATGTGCAGGGCCCTCAGGAGTCCAGGTGTGGGGCCCTCATGGGTCCAGGTGCGGGGCCCTCAGGGGTGCAGGTGTGGGGCCCTCATGGGTCCAGGTGCGGGGCCCTCAGGAGTCCAGGTGTGGGGCCCTCATGGGTCCAGGTGCGGGGCCCTCAGGGGTCCAGGTGCGTTGCCCTCAGGGTTCCAGGTGCGGTGCCCTCAGGTGCAGTGCCCTCAGGGGTCCAGGTGCAGGGCCCTCAGGAGTCCAGGTGTGGGGCCCTCAGGGGTCCAGGTGTGGGGCCCTCAGGGGTCCAGGTGTGGGGTCCTCAGGGGTCTGGAGGCAGGGCTCTCAAAGGTCTGGGGGCGGGACTCTCAGAGGTCCGGAGGTGGGGCTCTCAGCGCTCCTACTCTGACCTCTGCTCCGAGCCTCCAAGCATACAGAGCGGCAGTGGAGCTCCCGGCCCTGCCCTGCTGCTTGGAATACATAGCTACCAACTGTCCCTGATTTGGAGGGACTGTCCCTGATTTGGAGCAATGTCCCTCTGTCCCTCATTCCTTCTCATTTGTCCCTCATTTTGGTCCGATCTTTATAGATGTATATAAAATGCACTTTTTATCTATCAAAAAGTGTTTTCCAGCGCTAAACCTTTCATCTGATTTCTAAATTGCTGCATTTGTAAATTCCAAAAGTCAATATGAAGGAATAGTAGAGGTTAAAAAAATGCACTTGTGGGTTTAACCAATCTTGTTTTTTTGTACAATTCTCCTTTAAGGGGGCGTGGCAAGGGGTGTGTCCTATGCCTGCATACTTTTGCTGATAGGTGTCCCTCATTCCCATCTCAAAAAGTTGGGAGGTATGGGAATACACCGATGTGTTTCTCTGCGCTCAGCAGTGTTATCACGGGACCCCAATTTGCAGGCAGCGTGGGCTCAAGGGGCAGCTGCTTTGGAGCCCCCCCCCCAGACAATGACAGGGCCCAGGGCAGCTGCCCCTTTTGCCCTGCGTTAAAGATGGCCCTGCATATACACTATATTACCAAAAGTATTGCCTGCCTTTACATGCACATGAACTTGTAATGGTACCCCTGTAGGGGCTGCTGGTTGTTATGGTCCGCCTGTCATCCCGCCCAGCCAGGCACCCAATCCTCAAGCATCCAGAAGATATGAAACAGTCCAAGCATTTTGGTTTTTTTTTTCTTCTTTATTTTATTGGGGGAATTCAACTTGGATGGGGATAGGGTAGCTAGGAGATGCTGAGTTGATCAAAAGACAATGTAGGGACTGAAACTATATACACACTCTGTATATACAACTTCTTCTCTTCCTCCAGCACATCACTTGATTCCTTCCAGGACCAGCTAGCACTTTACATTAGGCCTGACACTGGCTCCACCAGGCCTTAGCAAATGCCCTTTGCAGGCAGGGACCGTGGGCCCTTTCGGTGTAGCAAAGAAAAAAAAGTTGGTAGTAATAGTATTAGCTGCCCACATGGCTATTGATCACCAGTTCCACATCTGCAGGCACTGCCAGCCCTCCTGGCTGCAGCTGCCTCTCTCCACAGCCTGTGACACCACAGTCCACTCCACCGGCTTTGCACCCATCCCAGACTGCACTCTCCCAGTCCTCCTCTCAAGCATGCCTCCCCAGTCCTCCTGACTGTGAGCCTCCCTGGAGACTTGCCTGGCAGTGCTCTCCTGCTGTCCTCTCCTTGCTCCCATGCCACCTGTCAAGGACACCTCCTTGGGTTCTGAGAAGGCCCTGTCTGCACCCGAGCCCAGTTCCAAACCCCCCCCCCCCCCAGACTGGGGAGCCTCCTCCAAGGCCACCACAGCCTAGCACTCCACCTCCAGCTTCCACCCCGAACAACTCCTCCCCAGCTGGGCTGACCCTAAGTATTTGAGGAGGCCTGCCCCCTGCCAATCCAGGTTAGGGATTGGTCAGGGCTCCTCAGAATACTCCAGGCAGCTCCACCTCTCCTCTCCTCCTTCCTTTCCAGAAGATTCCAGCATGTTCTGGAAAGAAGTGGGAGGTCTCAGTGATGCTGCCTGTGAGTCACCCAGCTCTGCCTGAGTCACTCCCAGTCCAGATCAAAACAAACAGGCTTGGCTGCTAGCCAAGCCTGAAATGTACCAACACTACAGAAAACCTAACTACTGTAGCAGCCTAACAACACTGGAGGGTGCTACAAACTTTCATGGCATCCCAGTCTTAGTCCGTAGGGTTCAATATTGAGTTGGCCCACCCTTTGCTGCTATAACAAATTCAACTCTTCTGGGAAGGCTGTCCACAAGGTTTAATTTTTTGTGTGTCTATGGGAATGTTTGACCATTCTTCCAGAAGCGCATTGACACCAACGGTGTTTTATCAGGTTGAGGTCAGGACTCTCTGCATGCCAGTCAAGTTCCTCAACCCCAGGCTCACTCATCCATGTCTTTATGGACCTTGCTTTGTGTACTGGTGCGCAGTCATGTAGGAACAGGAAGGAGCCATCCGCAAACTGTTCCCACAAATTGGGAGCATGAAATTGTCCAAAATGTCTTGGTATACTTCGTATCCCTTCACTGGAATTAAGGGGCCAAGCCCAACCCCTGAAAACCAACCCCACACCATAATCTCCCCTCCACCAAGTGATGCGTTTGGCCCCTTTCAGGACGCCGGGCACATGAATTCCTATGGCGGGGGTAGGCGGGGGGGTGTATTTTGGAAGCACATGATCAGAGCCAGAGGCTCTAATAGGCTTCAAAATGGGGTGAGCTCGGGGCGCAGAGCATTGCGTCCAGAGCCCACCCAGGTGTGTTGCAACAACGATCCTCCTCCCAGCCAATCGGGAAGCGGGTCTGATATCCGTCACTCGATTGTCTGAAAAGACAGGCACTCCTATTGGACGCCTAGGAGGAGGGGAGGAGACACACAGCGGAAGCAAAGAGGAGAAGAGCCGCGGCCGATGCCTGAATGCTTGGTGCCCCGATCCCCACTGCTCCTCGGATGCCCTATCCCTGGCGCAGCTTGGTGCCCCAATCCCCGCCGTTTCTCGGATGCCCACCGATGCCTGATCCCCGCCGATGCCCGCCACCTACATGGGCACAGCGAGGGGGGGTTTAGGTGCCAAGGGGAAGACCACCAGCCGCCACTGATCCCAGCACAGACCGGTAGTCGATCATGTGACCACTATGACAGCCAATCACAGTGGTCACATGATCAATGTTCCTTCCCACCCCCTGGGTATTTTGAACTTTTTAAAGGGACCCTGGGGTGGGAAGTTAGGTGTCCAAACTGTAGGGCTAAAAATATTTTTTTTAGCTAAACTTGAGCTTTAATGGTAAATAATATCAAATATAGTGACAGGTATTCGCTTTACTTTGTAATATTTAGAGGAAGCAATTTTAATTGGACATTCTGTTTTAAATGCTCAGCAGATTATACTGTCCAAATGGACAAACTGTTGTGGGAGAAACCATCTGAATATTGGGTTTGAATAGTTTTACTTCTGTATGCAAAACATACCAGGCGCAGGCTGATAAGTGTACAGAAAGCAATTTGTATTAAAGAGATCTAATCACTTCTACTTCCTATGGTGTTCTTTGTGCTCTGCCTTTCATGCTTGCCAGTAAAGCAGATAATAATTCATAAAAAAATAAAATGAATGCATTTTAATGCAACTAGCATGGATTTTTTAATTTTTTTTCGTTTACAATATTTTTATTGTTTTTTTCAGAAAACAAGATTACATATTAAGCTCACCATTAAATAGGTGATCAGGTATAAGGAAAGACATAAACGTATATGCAACCGACAATTTTCTTAACAGTAATGATATCATGGAAGAACATCCACCCAATCACGTGAACATCATACGCACTGGAGTAACATGAGGTTTAGTAGCCTTGAGCTCCCAGATATTCCTTTCAAGACCTGTGGGAAGATATCACCTGGCCACCAGCCTAAAAGATAGAAGGAAGCCTACCCCGGTGTTGCCAGACGTCAGACGCCAATCCTGCCACCCCAATAGGAACTCACTGCGGACAAAATGGCTCCGGTCTTCCACACCAGATAAGATATAGAGCTGGATGGACAGACCGGTGAGACCACTCCCATCTATTTTGGCTACCAAGCGGTGGAGATCTGAAGGCCGGATTTTCTGGGTGTCCAGGATGAAAGAATACCCTGGTCACCTAGACCAGTGTTTCTCAACTCCAGTCCTCAAGGCACACCAACAAGTCATGTTTTCAGGATTTCCTCAGATGAAACGGCCGTGGTAATTACTAAGGCAGTGAAACTGATCAAATCACCTGTACAAAATAATGGAGAGCCTGAAAACATGACCTGTTGGTGCGCCTTGAGGACTGGAGTTGAGAAACACTGACCTAGACATCCATGGTCTGCATTTTAACGCTCTACTCCACGATATGGAGATCCGTATCTACTGGAGTGGTTCAAAGATCACCAGAAAAGGTCCATCTAGATGGAGATCAACCAGAAAGAGATGGCTTGTCTCCGGTTGGAAAGGAAAGAAGGGGGGAGAGTGAGGAAAGAGACGAGAAAAGGAAGGAAGGACACCTAGGGTCAGGGCTTTTTTTCAGCTTGAACTTGGAGGAACTCAGTTCCACCACCTCTGATTTAGGCCCTCTGCTCCCTGCTCACCACTATCACTTTTAAACACAGGAGTCCGTCTTCGGTGTTTACCAGTGATAGCTTGTCTCCCAATGGCTTCCACAGATCTTATCTCCTGAGCAGCTCCCACTAAGTGCAGAATGGGAACAAGGGAGATGCAGGTGCCCGGGGTGCATGGCGGATGCAGACACGGTGTGGTTGAGTTCCTGCATCTATTTTCTGAGAATAAAAGCCCTGCCTAGGGTTATGATACAGGGGCCGTACTGCTGCCTGGATGCAGCGGAGTATTAGTGAACGTAGCCCAAGGATCCCAGATTGAATCAAACCTACTGGTTTTGTCTTGGAGAATGCTTACTATCTTCTCCTGGGCCATGATCCAGGAGATTTTGCTTTTTCCTGCAGAGAGCGGTACCGATGGCCTCTTCCAGTTTCTGGCTATGGTAATTTTGGCTTCCAGGAGCATGTAGAAGATCAGAGATTGGGTATTTCCTCAACTTTGTGGTTAAGGAGAGCTATTTCAGGAACTTGTGGGACCGAAACCTCTGTGACCCTCAGTAGCAAGTGGAAGAATCTGTTCCAAGAGCTTTCGTGGGCATTGCAACGCCACCAGATGTGGAATAGAGAGCCCAAATGATCGCAGCCCCTGAAACACATAGGAGAAGCGTCTGGATATATTTTAGCAAGGATAGAGGGGACTCGGTACCAGTGTGTGAGAATTTTAATGTTGGCTTCCATCAATGAAATGTTCGAGATGCCTTTGAATGAACGTTGGAAGCATTGATACCACTTGTCCAGGTCCCAGCATGGATTCTTTCATTTGTGTCAATGTCACTTTCCTGTAATCGACAGCATTACTCAGACTGAGAAAAGGAAAATCAGCACTGGCAGCCAATCAGACTTGGCTTCATGCACAGCGTGCTAACACTGGGGAACTTGCTTGCAGGGGAGAGAGCTGAGGCAAAAGTGGGGTAATCTTATTGGCCTGCAGCAGCTGCTTTATTGTCCAATCAGTAAGCTGGGGTGTGGTTTGCCCAGTGTTCCCAAACACTGGGCAAACTTGCTCCTGCAGTCAGGCTTCGTTCACACCTAAGCGTACTGCAGCGACACCTGCTGTGCCGCACCTTTTTCAGCTTTTTTTTGCGCGTTTTCACTGCGCATTTTTGGAGCGGCACTATTTATTTCAATGCCCCCCCCCACTCCAAAAATGCACCAAAGAATCTCATGTATCAAATTATGGCACAGAACCAGGCGTGTTGGTGTTGCATTATTTTGCTGTGATTTTTGTGTGTTTTGTCGCACGACAATTGCGTCAAAAACGTGCCGTGTTTGGATGCTTGCATAAACAAGGCATTTCCTCGTTCTGACAGGAGACATGACAGGAAACTACTGTTCCCAGTAAGCCCATCCCCTCCACAGTTATAAACACTCATAGGGAACGCACTTAACCCCCTGATCGCCCCCTAGTGTTAACCCCATTCCCTGCCAGTGACATTTACACAGTAATCAGTGGCTATTTATAGCTCTGATCGCTGTATAAATGTCACTGGTCCCAAAAAAGTGTCAAAGGTGTCCGATCTGTCGGCCGCAATCACGATAAAAATCACAGATCACCGCCATTACTAGTAAAAAAAATAATAATAATCAAGATGCCATAAATCTATCCCCTATTTTGTAGACGCTATAATTTTTGCACAAGCCAATCAATATATTCTTATTGCAATTTTTTTTACCAAAAATATGTCGAAGAATACATATCGGCCTAAACTGATGAAGAAATATTTATTAAAAAAATAAATGTGGGGTATTTATTTTAGCAAAAAGTAAAAAATATTGTTTTTTTTTCAAAACTGTCGCTCTTTTTTTAGTTTATAGCGCAAAAAATAAAAACCGCAGAGGTGATCAAATGCCACCAAAAGAAAACTCTATTGCCCTGTACACACGGTCGGACTTTGTTCGGACATTCCGACAACAAAATCCATGGATTATTTCCGACGGATGTTGGCTCAAACTTGTCTTGCATACACACGGTCACACAAAGTTGTCGGAAAATCCGATCGTTCTGAACGCGGTGACGTAAAACACGTACGTCGGGACTATAAACGGGGCAGTAGCCAATAGCTTTCATCTCTTTATTTTTTAGGAGCATGCGTGGCACTTTGTGCGTCGGATTTGTGTACACACGATCGGAATTTCCGACAACGGATTTTGTTGTCGGAAAATTTTATAGCCTGCTCTCAAACTTTGTGTGTCGGAAAATCCGATGGAAAATGTGTGATGGAGCCCACACACGGTCGGAATTTCCGACAACAAGGTCCTATCACACATTTTCCGTCGGAAAATCCGACCGTGTGTACGGGGCATATTTGTGGGGAAAAAAGGACGTCAATTTTGTTTGGATACAAGGTCGCACGGCCGCGCAATTGTCAGTTAAATCGACGCAGTGCCGCAGTGCTCTGGTCATTAAGGGGGTAAAACCTTCCGGGGCTGAAGATATAATGGCATCGCAAACGCATCCCGCATTTATGGTTTCTGACATATACAATGTGGAAATCAATATATTATTTTACATTTTGACCATAGATAGGCTTTAAGAATTTTAGAGCTGCATTCATTTGTGCCTTTTTTTTTGCCTCTAAGCTATTTTAAGATTTCTCCGTTGCCCGGTATGCAATGGCATTTTGATTGTCACAATAATACGATCTGTTATAATAACCACAAGAGATGTTTTTTGTTGTAACATTTATGGTAACAGATGAATGAGCCCATTGTAAACATCCTAATCTTCTCCTGTTCAGCAATCCGCCATAAATTCTTGTGCGCTTTGCCAAGTCGTGTCTGTAGTGGAAAACTTTCCCCAAACAGAGCGAGTTTTCAATATAAATATTTGCATAACATCAATGCCGTTGTCACCAAGTCAGCAGACTGTCACTTCCCTTTTCTAGCCTTTGAATAGTTCTATTGTTCGCTGATCTGCTCAGAACTTATGACTCCATCGTTTCTTTAAATGCGTGCATTGATGAAAAGATTGAGCACTTCTTTTCAAAGGCACACGCTCTATAATTCTGTGTTTTGGGTAATTAGTGGATGTTTTCAATATAAATGGGAGGGTGTGTGTCCTTTGACTGTCTCACAAATGTTCCTTTCTCACAGAGCCGATCTCAATGGCTTATTGGGACAACCAGGTTGGACTGGGCTTTGCTTGTGTTTTATGACAAATGATTGTGCAGCTTGTCATAGTTATCCTTAGAGTAAATGTTAACGCTAGCTTAATGACATTTGTATCGTAAACAACTGCCATTATTAAAACTGAGCTGCTTGTTTTACCTTGTTTCATCCTTTGTTGTTTTTGATCCCCTGCGATCTCTTTGCAGGCACTTCCAGTTTATTAGGCATGCTAACGCTGACTTACGGGGGGCACAAGACCCACAATTTCTTGCTCAGTTTCCCAGTAACAGTTTTACGTATGGAGATAAATCTTTTGCACAATTTGAAATGTTTTAACAAGGTTCCGTATACTGTCAAATGCCTTAAATTAAAAATTTTTGATATATTTCCCTAGAATTAAAATCCCCCTGAAGAAGACCAGAAATGAAAGGGTCGAAATACTTTGGGGTATTCATGTGGATAGTAATGTTGTAAATGTAATTGGCAAACCATGTTTTTCCTTGGGGTTTTTTTTTTGCCATGAGTGATGTTTTATGTTATTGTTCGTGTCAAAAACCAGAGCTTGTATTTTAAAATTAAATTTATTGTATATCTGAATTTATCATTTATTTCCTGACTTAATAAAAAGATGTTTACATAATTACCCTCTTAGAACGTTTTTGCTGCCTAAAAAACCCCCTGGAGAAATCTTTCCATTTTTGGTATACTCTTGTGTTGTGCAGCCCCGTAGACTCTCATATATGTGTTCTCCTATTCTAGTTTACCAGTAACATTTTTTTTTTTAACTACTTGCCATCCAGGGCAATTCTGGCACTCCACTCCTAAATGTAAAAATCAACATTTTTTTGCTAGAAAATTACTCAGAACCCCCAAACATTATTTAGCAGAGACCCTAGGGAAAAAAAAACTAGCGGTTATTGCAACTTTTTATGTTACATGGTATTTGCGCTGCAATTTTTCAAACGCGTTTTTTTTTTTTGGGAAAAAAATAAACAGTTTCATGAATTTAAAAAACACTAAAGTTATCCCAATTATTTTTGTATAATGTGAAAGATGCTGTTATGCCGAGTAAATAAATACCTAACATGTCGCGCTTTAAACTTGCGCATGCTCTTGGAATGGCGCCAAACTTCGGTACTTAAAAATCTCCATAACACTTTAATAATTTTTACAGGTTACCTGTTTAGAGTTACAGAGTAACTCTAACGTTTGCGGTGATACCTCACATGTGTGGATTGAACGCCGTTTTACATATGTGGGCGCGACATATGTATGCGTGGGCTTCTGCGTGCAAACACGCGGGGACGAGGGCGCTTTACTTTTTTTTATTGTTTATGTTATTTTAATTTTTTTTTATTTTTACACTTTCCCTTTAAATTGATTTTTTTGAATCACTTTTATTCCTATTACAAGGAATGTAAACATCCCTTTTAATAGGAATAGGACATGACAGGTCCTCTTTATAGACAGATCTGTGGTCAATAAGACCTCACATCTCACCTCCAGGCTGGACAGCCTGAGATCAAAAAAACAAACCAAACAATCTCGTCTTTCCAGCTGAGTACACGGCAGTATTTACAACTGCCAGGCCGGACTTGACATCATAACGTCATGCCCGGCACTCCAAGAGTCATAGAGACTGCCGGGGACGATCTGGTCTACGACTTTCTCTATGGTGAACATCGGCAGCGGATTCCTTATTCGGCTCGCCCGTGCTTGACTGCTCACCTCTGTGCTTGGCTGTAGAGATGGTGTTCTTAGGGTCACAATCAGCATTTTTCTTTCCCCAAACACAGTGAGTCCCCCTCCTCACGAAGGTACATGTACAGTCATGCCAATGAACATTAGAAGTAAAATTAGAAGAAAAGAGGTTTAACCTTAAACTACGTAGAGGATTCCTTACTGTAAGAGCGGCAAGGATGTGGAATTTCCCTTCCACAGGCGGTGGTCTCAGCGGGGAGCATTGATAGCTTCAAGAAACTATTAGATAATCACCTGAATGACCGCAATATACAGGGATATGTAATGTAATACTGACATATAATCACACACATACCCTGTTTCCCCAAAAATAAGCCCTACCCTGAAAATAAGACCTACAAGGACTTTAACTAGGGCTTATTTGGGGGGGTAGGGCTTATATTGCAGCCATCATGACAATCACGCTAGGTCTTATTTTCGGGGAAACAGGGTAGGTTGGACTTGATGGACTTGTGCCTTTTTTTCAACCTCACCTACTATGTAACTATGTAACATCTAAATGATTCAGAGAAATCACAGACAATCTGCCCACAAACATCCCAAAAAAACTGTCTATATTCTATATGGCTTTTTATGCCAGAAAAACAATTCTGCTCCGATGGAAGGCAGCAGAACCACCCCACCTCGGGTCTCCACCTGGCATGAATTAGTGAACGCTGCCCTACCCCTTTATAAATTGACGTACATGGGCCGTAACTGTCCCAAGAAATTTCATAAAATATGGTCGCCATGGGTGGAGGCCAGACGTCTCACGGTGTAGAAAACGGGTAGAGTTCCCTCCTCACTGCTTCCATCCTTACCACTGTGGGGGATCCCCCCTTAGCGCCCCCCCTGTCCTGTGAACTCAGATGGTGCCAAGAGTGTCCCCCCTCCCGCTCCCTTCCTCTGTGCCCCCCCCACCATCCTTTCTCCCCCACCAACTTTATCAATAGTTTCCGCTATTTTGAACCATTTAGCCTTGACAGGAATACCATACCCAGTGTCTAATTTTACCAAATAGGATAAGGTTCCCTCGGGCTTGATTTTGGCGTTAAGCACAGTCTGAGACCATCCTGAGATATAATTCGGAGGTAACATACTCAATGGCAGCTCTGTTGCCTGACCCTTGTGAGAAGTTATATTACATATTGATTCTTATTGTAATCTGTAACACTTGATATGCATACCATGTAACTGATTGAATATTTCAATAAAAATTCCTTCTGTTAAAAAAAAAAAAAAAAAAAAAATGATTCAGAGAAGGATTGGGAGAAAGTGCTGTGGTCAGATGAGACCAAAATTGAGCTCTTTGGCATTAACTTGACTTTCTGTGTTTGGAAGAAGAAAAGCAGAGGTGGAAACATGATCCTTTGGGGCCGCCTTAATGGGCCAATGGATGGGGCCATGTATTGTAAAATCTTGAATGAGAAACTTCCTCCCTCAGCCAGAACACTGAAGATGGGTCATGGATGGGTTTTCCAGCATGGCAATGACCCAAAACATACCGACAAGGCAACAAAGCAGTGGCCCAAGAAGAAGCACATTAACGTCATGGAGTGGCCTAGCCAGTCTCTTGACCTTAATCCTATAGAAAATTTATGGAGGGAGCTGAAACTTCGAGTTGCCAAGTGACAGCCAAGAAACCTTAAGGATTTAGAGAAGATCTGTAAAGAAGAGCGGACCAAAATCCCTCCTGAGATGTGTGCAAACCTGGTCACCAACTACAAGATATGTCTTACCTCTGTGCTTGCCAACAAGGGTTTCTCCGCCAACTACTAAGTCATGTTTTGCTTGGGGATCAAATACTTCTTTTACTCGCTGAACTGCAACTTAATTTATAGCATTTGTTTTATGTGTTTTTTTTTCTGGATTTTTGGTTGATATTCTATCATTTAAAATACACCTATGATAAAAATTATAGACCTTTTATTTCTTTGTAAGTGGGCCAACTTACAAAATCTGCAGGGGATCAAATAATTATTTTCCCCACTGTAGCTATGTCCATTTTTCTACTGCCGCGTACACACGAGCGGAATTTCCGTCGGAAAAATCTTGGATGGTTTTTCCGACGGAATTCCGCTCAAGCTTGGCTTGCATACACACGGTCACACAAAAGTTCGCTGAACTTTCGACCGCCAAGAACGCGGCGACGTACAACACTACGACGAGCCGAGAAAATGAAGTTTCATTGTTTCCGAGCATGCGTAGGAATTTTGCGCGTCGGAATTGGTACAGACGATCGGAATTTCCGGTTGGAACTTTTTCCGACCGAAAAATTGAGAACACGCTCTCAATCTTTTGCTGGCTGGAATTCCACCAGCAAAAGTCTGATGAAGCATACACACGGTCGGAAATTTCCAACCAAAAAGCTCTCATCGGACTTTTGCTGGCGGAATTTCCGCTCGGGTGTACGGGGCATTACACTGCAAACTGTGGGGCCTGCTTGTCTTCTTCATGTACAGTATATGTCCCTATTTTTGCTAATTATAAAGGTGGTGGGATGTATCTTGTCACCCCATACCTGGAAATGCTGAAACAAGGACCTTCAAAGCAGAATCTCCAGGTAATAAAGTGTAACCATACCGTTGGTGCAGTCCTCCGTGCCCCCAGCCCTCCCTCCCAGTCTTCTATTTACTTGTCCTCGATCTGGAAAGATATTGCTCCCTATATTTCACAGCCATTTGTTAAAGACTTCCTGTGCATGTGACTTTCACTCCCATTCGTTCCTATAGACATCCAAGTGGGAGGCGTTGTTACACTTTAAAGTTTACTCAGGAGCCGCTTGGTAATTGGGATTCTCTGTTCTGCATCTCGACTCCAAGAACAACCTCTGCCCCTCTGAAACACCTGGTTGAAAGAAAGTTACTGAAAGCGCTTATAGGGACACCATTATAGATACCTTTATCTCGACTGTGAATTAGTACCAGGAAATAGACAGAAGACTGTTAAGTTGTAAAAGAACACTATGGGGTTGATTTACTAAAACTGGGAGAGTGCAAAATCTGGTGCAGCTGTACATGGAAACCAATCAGCTTCCAGGTTTTAGGCCGGTGTCTTGTCGAATACAGTCCCCCATCATATAGTGTCCTCCCTGTACTGCGCAGGCGCAGTACGGAGGACAAACGAGACGCCGAAAGTCTCCGAAGTTCAACAGCTGATCGTCAGCTGTACACGGCGCCTGCGCTTTTATTCTCACCCTATGTCCAGGTTCATTCCCTACTATCCAAGTGGACATAGAGTTAGAATAAATAGTTGCCGAACGTAGCCGTGCCCGAAGCGTGGCGAGCGAAGCGAGCCCGCGAGGGGCCCTCTTACACAGCCATCGCTAAGAAGTGCCCAAGCGCCGTGTACAGCTGATGGTCAGCTGATCAACTTCGGACACTTTCGGCATCTCCTTCTCCTCCGTACTGCGCAAGCGCTGCGCCTGCGCAGTACGGGGCAGACACTATCCGATAGGAGGACAGTTTATGTCAGAACACCGGGTTCACACTGGTACGACACAACTGTTGTACAACTGCCGAACCGACTTTGCCCTGCGACATCGGTCCTACATCGGTCCTTCTTCCATCCGACTTGAATGAACAGGATACGATTTTGCTCCGACTTGTCCTTCGACCAATCAAAACAATTCCAGCGTGACATAAATTCCTTTTCCTGCTGCTGTAATCACCATGTTGGACGTCACAAGTCGGATGGTGAGGATGAGGATCCGACTTTAATCCGACTTCAATGATGTTGAATGGGCTGAAAACGGACCAGAGTCAAACCAAAGTTGTGCAGGAACCTTTTTCGAAGTCGGACCGGCTTGTGTCGGACCAGTTAAGATGGCTCTCATAGGGGACCATTGATTTATACACGTCATGTGACATGCGCTCCCAGTCGATGCGTTTGTCCCACCAGTGTGAACCCGGCCTTTTTGTCAGAGCTTAATTGAACAAGCTGAAGTTAGAAGCTGATTGGCTACCATGCACAGGCTGCACCAGATTTTGTACTCTCCAGTTTTAGTAAATCAACCCCAATGTATTTGTATGGGTTATGCCCCGTACACACGGTCGGATTTTCCGACGGAAAATGTGTGATAGGACCTTGTTGTCGGAAATTCCGTGTGTGGGCTCCATCACACATTTTCCATCGGAATTTCCGACACACAAAGTTTGAGAGCTTGCTATAAAATTTTCCGACAACAAAATCCGTTGTCGGAAATTCCGATCGTGTGTACACAAATCTGACGGACAAAGTGCCACGCATGCTCAGAATAAATAAAGAGATGAAAGCTATTGGCCACTGCCCCGTTTATAGTCCCGACGTACGTGTTTTACGTCACCGCGTTCAGAATGATCGGATTTTTCGACAACTTTGTGTGACCGTGTGTATGCAAGACAAGTTTGAGCCAACATCCGACGGAAAAAATCCTAGGATTTTGTTGTCAGAATGTCCGATCAATGTCCGACCGTGTGTACGGGGCATTACAATTAATGGTGACTTGAGAATAAATGAACACACAGAAGGTAGGTTCAGCTAGACAGTATGCCAAGAAAACTTAGAATAGAGTTCTGTACCACTAGACTGGGATTCCCTCATGAATCAGCAAAGTCAGCAATAAACAGATAAAACTCATCGGGAGTTCTAGTCCTTCTCCCACATTATTGAACCGCTTGCCGACCAGTCGCCGTCATTTTACTGCGGCAGGTCGCAACGATCCCGCGAACCGTCGTAGCTATATGTTGGCTTGCGGGATAGCAGGCACACGCACGCCGCTGGAGGCCAGTCCCCTCCCCCTTCAGTTAGAAACACACACAGGGAACACAGTTAACCCCTTGATCGCCCCCTAGTGTTAACCCCTTCCCTGTCAGTGACATTTTTACAGTAATCAGTGCATTTTTATAGCAGTGATTGTGTCCCAAAAATGTGTCAGAAGTGTCCGATGTGTCTGTCATAATGTCGCAGTCCCGATAAAAATCGCAGATCGCCGCCATTACTAGTAAAAAAAAAAAAAAAATAATAAAAATGCCATAAATCTATCCCCTATTTTGTAGACGCTATAACTTTTGTGCAAACCAGTCAATATACGCTTATTGCGATTTTTTTTTTTCAAAAATATGTAGAAGAATACATATCGGCCTAAACTTAGAAAAAATTTGCCTTTTTAAAAAAAAAATGGGGATATTTATTATAGCAAATAGTACAAAATATTGTTTTTTTTTTTCAAAATTGACGCTCTTTTTTTGTTTATAGCGCAAAAAATAAAAATGAAAGCTCTATTGGTGGGAAAAAAAGGACGTCAAATTTTGTTTGGGTGCAACGTGCAATTGTCAGTTAAAGCGGCGCAGTGCCGGATCGCAAAAAATGGCCCGGTCTAGGGCTGAAACAACTAATCGATTAATCGACAACGAATCGATTATGAAATGAATCAATTACTATTTTCATAATCGATTAATCGGCCAGTAACATAATGGGGTTAAAAATAATAAAATTAGCCCTTTATAGTACAAAAAGAGCAAATAATCGCTACTGTAAATATTACTTTCACAGTTCTACAGTAAAAAAATTAACCCCTTACAGTAGCGATTATTTGCTTTTCTGTACTATAAAGGGCTCATTTTAGTTTTTTTTAACCCCATTATGGTTCACATCTTTGTGTTTTTCGGCACCGGCGGCGCCATTTTCAAATCGCGGACCGCGATTTTGAAGCCCTGGAAGCAGGGACAGGGGATACCAGGCTGCACTGGGGCAAGGCTGCACTGGGGAAGGCTGCACTGGGGAAGGCTGCACTGAGGAAAGGCTGCACTGGGGAAGGCTGCACTGACGAAGGCTGCACTGGGGAAGGCTGCACTGGGGAAGGCTGCACTGGGGAAGGCTGCACTGACAAGGCTGCACTGGGGAAGGCTGCACTGACAAGGCTGCAATGAAGGGCATTTAAATGTAAGTTTTTTTCCCTTCAACTTCCCTCCTAAAAGTTTTTTTTCCTTAAAATTCCCTCCTAAATTGGGGTGCGTGTTATACGCCGGTAAATACGGTAATTCGTTTTTGCAGCAATTTGTATTTTTTAATCTGCCCAACAACAAATTGGCCAAAAAACTGTATTGCTCTTCTAACAGTGTATACAGTATATCTCCTCTTATAGTATATACAGTATATCTCTTCTGTCTGTTATTCTCAGATTGGATTCAATATTTTGCTCCCTAACCATATAGTTGGTTGCAGGGGCGGACTGACTATTGAGCCACTCGGGCACTGCCCGAGGGCCCTGGGCCACTAGGAGGCCCCATCAGGGTTGCCAGCCTCAGTAAAACCAGGGACAGTATGTATAAATCTGTGTTTTTTTTTACATCTGTCTGTGTATACTGTGTGTACATGTCTGTGTATACTGTGTGATTGTATACAGTGTGTGTTTATACTGTGTGGCCCCATAATCTCTGATTGCCTGGGGGCCCCATTTATCCTATTGCCGGGGGGCCCCATGAGTTATCAGTCCGCCCCTGGTTGGTTGTTTATATTTACCACTGCATAGAGATATTTAAGAGTAAATTGCTTTTTTTTTTTTAAACTTTACATATTAACTAAATTATACACCACTTTTTTTTTTTAAGGTTATTAACCGATTAATCGAAACAAAAATCGACCAACTAATCGATTATGAATATAATCGTTAGTTGCAGCCCTAGCCCGGTCATTCAGCAGCTAAATGTTTCAGGGGTGAAGGGGTTAAAGCCAAAATTAAAAGTTTTTGGCTTGACATACACTTATATATTAGTGGTTGGGGTAACATATAGTTTGAATATTATATATTGTGTCGGGATTATATATATCCCTCCAGTCTGGAGCCTCACCCTTCCTGTGCTAACATACCTTTACCTGCCATTAGCAATGCTTTGGGATATCACATTCGATCAGAAAGCAGGCGGCACTCTAGAAGGAGTCTTGTCTGCTCCGCTCGATGTTGTCTACGGGAGGTTTGAACTTTATCAGATATACTGGGGATTACAGGTAGCTCGATCTTGCCACAATAGAAGAGACCGTTTTGATTGTCCAGTTGGATAGTCCGGCATTTAATCAGAGTCTGGCTGGCTCCCCCCCCGGCACGGCACAGCCTAATCTCCAGTAGGGGTGTTATAGACTTCAAGGGCCACAGCCTTCCTACCGTCTAATCTCGGTAAAAAGGGAAAGCAGTGTTTGCTGAAATCAGAGGAACATTTTGTTCGAAACCAGAGGCTAATCCTCTTCCATTTAATGGTTTGAGTGGAGTGACTATGAAAGTAAACAGTCACGCAGATTAAACGGAGAAACTTAATTGGGCGTAACCAACACCATAGACTTCAACCCAGCCTGAACCCTTTAAAGAGCCTCCTTCTTAAGTCCTAAGCCTGCACTGAAGTCACTTCCATTGACTATTTTATCACATTTCAGGCTTTAGGATTGTGGTATCGGGCCCAGCCATCAGGACGCTTAGAAAAGAAAAAGGACCACCACCCCTCTTTCTTAACGGTAGACAATACCCAGTTTGTATGACTACCGACTGCACTGTGAATCTTTCCAAGTGGACATAAGGAAGTCTGCCACAAAGTAAAATACCTGTGTGAGAAGCCTCTGATGACTGCTGTCTTCTTCTGGGTCCAAGAAACATACTGGTTCTAGTCAGGGCTTTTTTTTCAGCAGGAACTAGGGGGGAACTCAGTTCCACCACCTCTGGCTCAGGTCTTCTGCTCACCACTATCACTTGGTAACACTGAAGTCCGGCTTCTGCATTTACAAGTGATAGCTTATCTCCCAGTAGCTCCCACAGGTCAGATCTCCTGCGCAGATCCCACAGAGTGCCGGACAGGGACAAGGGAGATACAGAACAGGTGCCCAGGGTTCAGTGCAGTCGTGGGCAGGAGAGGGTACGTGGTAGGCTGCACCCTCTTTGGTCTCCATTTTTTCCCTGGTGACCAGTTGTTGATGCTCCTACTGCATGATCTCCCTTGCACGTGACTGTAGTATAGTATAGTATGCTGGGAGGTAATACAGCCAGATAGGTGCTCCAGCCTAATATTGCAACAAAGGTAAGCCATATGACAGATGGTGGAGCTTTTAAGGAGGGGGGAGAAGATGAGGGCAGCGGAGCTACTATTTGATGCCATTTGGCAGGTATGTGAGTGTGGCGGACATGGCTGAGTTCCTGTACCTTTTCTCTGAGAAAAAAAAGCCCTGGTTCTAGGAGAGGCAAAGCGGGAGCCTTGTTACATCCCAATGACATACACTATATTGTCAAAAGTATTGGGACATGTAGACAAGTGTGATAATATCCGCGCTACAAACAGTAAAGGCATACAGAAAGTACATGGATACACATTAGCAGCTATCATAAATATTGTCGATGGCAATATAAAATGTATAAAAAGAGTTCATATGCATCGCTTGGAGAAATAAGCCTGAAGGGAATGGAATCCGGGGAAGATGGTGTGTAGAAAAGGTGATGCCTTGTGGACACAAGCACGCTACGAGCCGCGGCCACACTATCTTTTTAAAGCTCGTTTTTTAAACTTTGTCCTGTGAGTTTTTTTGCAATAAATTTAACATTTACCCAAACAAGCTTCACCGTGTGCTTCCTTATATCTATTTTTGGGCGCATTTCCGTTATTGGATAACTGATCTTGCAGTCTCCACTCTAATTCATCCCACAGGTGTTGTATCGGGTTGAGGTCAGGACTCTGTGCAGGCCAGTCAACTTCCTCCACCCCAAACTCACTCATCCATGTCTTTATGGACCTTTCTTTGTGCACTGGTGCGCAGTCATGTTGGAACAGGAAAGGACCATCCCCAAAATGTTCCCACAAAGTTGGGAGCATGAAATTGTCCAAAATGCTGACACCTTAAAAGTTCCCTTCACTGGAACGAAAGGGCCAAGCCCAACCCCTTAAAAGCAACCCCCCACCATAATCCCCCCTCCACCAAATGATTTGGACCAATGCACAAAGCAAGGTCCATAAAAACATGGATGAGTGAGTTTGGGGTGGAGGAACATGACTGGTCTGTACAGAGTCCTGACCTCAACCCGATAGAATACCTTTGGTATGAATTAGAGCGGAGACTGCTAGGCAGGCCTTCTCGTCCAACATCAGTGTCTAACCTCAAAAATGCGCTTCTGGAAGAATGGTCAAACATTGCCATAGACACACTCCTAAACCTTGTGGACGGCCTTCCCAGAAGACTCGAAGCTGTTATAGCTGCAAAGGGTGGGCCAACTCAATATTGAACCCTACGGACTAAGACTGGGATGTCATTTAAAGTTCATGTGCGTGTAAAGGCAGGCGTCCCAATACTTTTGACAATATAGTGCATGTCACCGTTCCCAAGCTACTAACTCACCAAAACTCAAAGCCCATTATTCACTATTGCAATCTACCCCAACCATGGTTTTGGTTCCTAACATCTACTGGAGTGCAGAAGGACAAAATAAAAGTCTAGTGCAAACTTAAGGATAAACTTTTTTTTTATAGTTTTGGATAGAGTGGAGAGGGATTAGAACCCCTGTCAGGTTTTTATAATTACCTGTTTTCTGTGCTCAATGAGAAATGTCCCTTACTGCTGCTGGCAGAGGTTTTACTTCAATCCTCTGCTCATAATCTCTCAGTGCTGCGGGGGTTAATATAAGCTGAGGGACCTGTCATAGGTACTCATCAAAAGTGCTGACTATGCCTTACCTTTCCACCCCCCTCCTTCATCCATAGAAGTTCTTATAACCTCAGTCAATGAAAACCATCTCTATCAATTGACTTCAGTACAACCGGCCTGTTGAGTTTTTTTTTTTTGTGCAATCACTGCCGGTGGCAATACCCGCCAGCAGTGATCATAGTGTTCTGACAGCAGGGAAACCTCCCAGAATACAATAGCACAGTGGGGAAGATTCCCCCCCGTCATCACTGACTGTGTTGATGGGGGAATCAAGCGATTTATTTTCCTTCAGCCAGTGGTTGAAGGAAAGAAGGTTGCATAATCTATGGCTAGCCTTAGTATTTATGTGTGTACAGTATCGCACAAAAGTGAGTACACCCCTCACATTTTTGTAAATATTTTATTCTATCTTTTCATGTGACAACACTGAAGAAATGACACTTTGCTACAATGTAAAGTAGTGAGTGTACAGCTTGTATAACAGTGAAAATTCGCCGTCCCCTCAAAATAACTCAACACACAGCCATTAATGTCTAAACCCCTGGCAATAAAACCCCTAAGTGAAAATGTCCAAATTGGGCCCAATTAGTAATTTTCCCTCCCCGGTGTCATGTGACTCGTTAGTGTTACAAGGTCTCAGGTGTGAATGGGGAGCAGGTGTGTTAAATTTGGTGTTATCGCTCTCACTCTCTCATACTGGTCACTGGAAGTACAACATGGCACCTCATGGCAAAGAACTCTCTGAGGATCTGAAAAAAAGAATTGTTGCTCTACATAAAGATGGCCTAGGCTATAAGAAGATTGCCAAGACCCTGAAACTGAGCTGCAGCACGGTGGCCAAGACCATACAGCGGTTTAACAGGACAGGTTCCACTCAGAACAGGCCTCGCCATGGTCGACCAAAGAAGTTGAGTGCACGTGCTCAGCGTCATATCCAGAGGTTGTCTTTGGGAAATAGATGTATGAGTGCTGCCAGCATTGCTGCAGAGGTTGAAGGGGTGGGGGGGTCAGCCTGTCAGTGCTCAGACCATACGCCGCACACTGCATCTAATTGGTCTGCATGGCTGTCATCCCAGAAGGAAGCCTCTTCTAAAGATGATGCACAAGAAAGCCCACAAACAGTTTGCTGAAGACAAGCAGACTAAGGACATGGATTACTGGAATTGTGGCTGTGTGTTGAGTTATTTTGAGGGGACAGCAAATTTACACTGTTATACAAGCTGTACACTCACTACTTTACATTGTAGCAAAGTGTCATTTCTTCAGTGTTGTCACATGAAAAGATAGAAGAAAATATTTACAAAAATGTGAGGGGTGTACTTACTCTTGTGAGATACTGTGTATATATATATATATATGTAGAGAGAGAGAGAGAGAGAGAGAGAGAGAGGAAGAGAGATCTCTCTCTCTCTCTCTCTCTCTCTCTCTCTCTCTCTCTCTCTCTCTCTCTCTCTCTCTCTCTCTCTCTCTCTCTCTCTCTATATATATATATACACACACACATACATACTAAGGCTAGCCATAGATTATGCAATCTTCTTTCCTTCAACCACTGGCTGAAGGGGGAAAAAATCGATTGATTCCCCCATCAACACAGTCAGTGATGACGGGGGAATCTTTCCCACTGTGCTATTGTATTCTGGGAGGATACTGTGTGTGTAGATGTATGGTAAGCATGCAAGATAAGCACCTTAGATTGTAAGCTCCTTGACAGTAGGGACTGATGTTACTTTGCATTATGTAAAATGCTGCACAAATTGTGAGCACTATATAAATACTTGCAATAAATATATGTTTTACAACCCTTTCTATTTTAGCTCTATAGCTCAGCTTCCTAGACTCATCTCCAGCGTGTAGTTTGCTCTTCTCTGAACTGTTGTACTTGTATTGGCAGAACATTTGAGGATGAGATTGCATTGGTTTTCTCTTATTGTATTGGGTGATTACACTACATTGTGTGTACGGGTTTGCTAAATGTTTCCTTGTTATTGTTATACAAGAAATGAAGGACTGGCAAGCTATGAAAAAAATTGAAGTTGTCCAACCTTCTGATAATAGGTACAAGTGCCACACTGCCTCCTACTGGATGTAATAAGGAAGGCAATGGTTTGTTTTCATTATTACTAATTATTTTTTTTTTGTTTTTTGTTTTTCTTTTTTTTTTGTTTAGTTAAAATGTTTAGTTTAGAGATGTATGGTGAGCTGTACACTGTTATGCACATGGCTATGTGCACCAATTGGCCCGGGGTATGCCCCAAAGGCCCTGTTTTGTACTTTCACAGTGAAAATTTTTAATAAAAAGTAAAAAAGAAATATATATATATATATATATATATATATATATATATATATATATATATATATATATATATATATATATGTGTGTGTCAAAACAAACAGAATTACTACACAAAATCAATGGATTCCAAAACTGACCATACACTACACAGTCTGCAAATACAATCTAGATCTACTGACAACTATGCAATGTAAGGTAAGGGGCTGTGCAAGTCAATAAAATTAAATTAAAATTAAAATTTTAAAGGGGTTGTAAAAGTTCAGATATTTTTTTTCAAATAAAAATAACAAACATGCTATACTTAGCTCCTCTGTGCAAGAGTTTTGTAAAGACCAGCCCCGATTCTCCTCTTCTGGGGTGTCCCCCCCCCCCCCGGTGGCACTCCTGTCTCCTCCCCTTCGTCGGGTGCCCCCAGGGAAAGCTGCTTTCCCCAAGGGGGGGGGGGCATCAGTGCAGGCGCACTCCTGAGTCCCACTGCTGCGCCTATTGACACTGACTCGGCCCCGCCCCCCATGTCACTGTATTTGATTGACAGCAGCGGGAGCCAATGGCTCCCGCTGCCATCAATCTATCCAATGAGGACCCAAGACAGCGGCTGGAGCTGCTGGGCTCGTGCACATCGCTGGAACGGATGGGCTCAGGTATGAAAACAGGGGGCAGCTGCAGCAAAGGTTTTTCACCTTAAAGTGATTGTACAGTCTTTTTTTTTTTTTAGATAACAAACATGTTATACTTACCTCCTCTGTGCAGTTGGTTTTGCACAGAGCAGCCCCGATCCTCCTCTTCTCGGGTCCTGCATTGCTGCTCTTGGCCCCTCCCTCCTTTGAGTGCCCCTCCGCTAGCAGCTTGTTACAGGGGGCACCCAAGCCAAGTCACAGCTCTGTGTATCCATTCAGACATGGAGTCCCGACCCCCTCTCTCCCCTGATTGGCTGGCTAACTTTGATTGACGGCCGTGGGAGCCAGTGGGGCCGCTGCTCTGTCTCAGCCAATCAGGAGGAGTGTCCTGGATGGCTGAGGGGATCGTGGACATCACTGGAGAGAGATGGGGCTCAGGTAGGTAATTGAGGGATGCTGGGAGGGCTGCTACACACAGAAGTTTTTTTTTTATCTTAATCCATAGACATTTTTAGACTATGCACTTTGCAAAGTGGAGTTGCTCCAGAGCTTTGTAAATGAGCAGAAGCTCTGCTTACTTCATCCAATCATGTGCAAGCAAAATTGCAGTATTTTTTTTCCTTGCACGTGATTGTTTTATTTTTCCAAAAGTGAAGCTTTACTCAATATACTTAAAGCGAACCTTCGGTCATTTTTTTCTTCTTTCCATCTATTGAATCTTCTGCCCTTCTTGTTGTTTTAACTTTGGAGAGTAAAACATTTTTTTTCTGCCAGTAAATACAGCCCACTTCTTGTTTCTTGTCTGGTCATTAGCCTAGGCTTATGATATCATGCACAGCCCAGATGAATCATAAGAGGGACAAGGAGAGCTGCATGGCTGGAGGTGTGTGTCTGTTTGTCTGTGTAAATCCAGGAAGTAAACAGGCAGCAGCTCCAGCTGCCCACAGTTAAAATGGCTGCAGCCAGACTCAGTGGAGGGAGATTTCTGCAGCATATTTGGCAAGTACAGAATCACAGTATATATACAGTGCCTTGCAAACGTACTCACCCCCCCCCCCCCTTGGCATTTTTCATGTTTTGTTGCCTCACAGCCTGGAATTATAACTATTCACCCCCCTAAAGTCACTACTTTGTAGAGACACCTTTTGCGGCTATCACAGCTCCAAGTCGCTTTGGATAAGTCTTTATGAGGTGCCACATCTTACCACTGGGATTTTTGCCCATTCCTCCCTGCAAAACTGCTCCAGCTCCTTCACGTTGGATGGTTTGCGCTTATAAGCAGCAATCTTTAAGTCTGACCACAGATTTTCTATTGGATTGAGGTCTGGGCTGTGACTAGTCCATCCCAACACATTTACATGTTTCCCCTTAAACCACTCAAGTTTTGCTTTAGCAGTGTGTTTGGGGTCATTGTCCTGCTGGAAGCTGAACCTCCGTCCTAGCCTCAAATCAAAACAGAGTGGTGCAGGTCTTTCTCAAGGCTATCCCTGTATTTAGCACCATCCATCTTTCCCTCAACTCTGACCAGTTTCCCAGTCCCGACTGCTGAAAAACATCCCCACAGCATGATGATGCCACCACCATGTTTCACTGTGGGGATGGTGTTCTTTGGGTGATGTGATGTGTTGGGTTTGCACCAGACATAGCGTTTTCTTTGATGGCCAAAAAGTTCAATTTTAGTCTCATCAGACCAGAGCACCTTCCTCCATACATTTTGGGAGTCTCCCACATGCCTTTTCAGAACGTCCAATTTTGTTTTTTGCTGAAAGTAATGTCTTTCTTCTGGCCGCTCTGCCATGAAGCCCGACTCTATGGAGCGTACGGCTTATTGTGGTCCTATGTACAGATACTCCAGTCTCTGCTGTGGAACTCTGCAGCTCCTCCAGGGTTACCTTAGGTCTCTGTGCTGCCTCTCTGATTAATGCCCTCCTTGCCCGGTCCGTGAGTTTTGGTGTGCGGACGTCTCTTGGCAGGTTTGCTGTTGTGCCATGTTCTTCCCATTTGGTTATGATAGATTTGATGGTGCTCCTAGGGATCCCCAAAGATTTGGATATTTTTTTATAACCTAACCCTGACTTGTACCTCTCAACAACATTGTCCCTTACTTGTTTGGAGAGTTCCTTGGTCTTCATGGCAGTGTTGGGTTAGTAGTGCCTCTTGCTTAGGTGTTGCAGCCTCTGGGGCCTTTCCAAAAAGGTGTGTATATGTAATGACAGATCATGTGACACTTAGATTGCACACAGGTGGACATCATTTCACTAATTATGTGATTTCTGAAGGTAATTCATACCTCCAAACATTTTGAGATGGGAATGAGGGACACCTACTAGCAAACGTATGTAGGCATAGGACACGCCCCCTGCCACACCCCCTTAAAGGAAAATAACCACAAAAAAAAGTCAATTTAATCCACAAGTGCTTTTTAACCACTACTATTGCTTTATATTGGCTTTTAAAATTTACAAATGCATCAATTTAGAATTTAAAATTTAGATTTAGCACTGGGAAACACTTTTTGAAAGATAAATAGTGCATTTTATATACAACTATATGGATCAGACCAAAATGAGGGACAAATGAGGAGGAATGAGGGACAGAGGGACATTGCTCCAAATCAGGGACAGTCCCTTGAAATCAGGGACAGTTGGGAGCCATGAGTAATTGGTTGCACCAGAACTTTTTTATGGGCTTCATAACAAAGGGGGTGAATACATACGCACATGCCAATTATCAGTTTTTTATTTCTGAAGAATAGTTTTATGTATATATTTTTCTAATCTTACTTCACCAACTTAGACTATTGTGTTCTAAACCATCACATATAATTCAGATTAAAAAAACATTGAACTAAAGGCTGTAATGTAAGAAAATAGGTAAAAAGCCAAGGGGGGTGAATACTTTTGCAAGGCACTGTAAAATAATATGCAAAGTGGTTGGAGGGAAGCTTCAGAATGGCAAAGATGTTTTTATTACAAATGATGTGAGCAGACTGCAGTTCTTCTTAAGCTCTGGAGCAACTGCAAACTTTGCAAAGTGCCCAGTCTATTTGCCTTTAGTAAATCAACCCGTAAGTCAGTGGTTCTCAACTCCTGTTCTCAGGACCTTCTAACAGGCCAGGTTTGCAAGATAACTGAAATACATGACAGGTGATCTCATTTGCTGCTCAGTGATTGCCGTATTCTTTATTTTTATTTTTTTAAGATTTAACGTCTTTTATTAAGAGATCTTTCAGTACAAAGGATAAACATCACAGTACATTGCTCAGTACAAGTGATTGCCGTATTCTAGTCTGCATCTCTCCAAGGTAATACCTAAAACCTGGCCTGTTAGTGGGTCCTGAGGACAGGAGTTGAGAACCACTACCCTAAGTGTTCTCTGATTGGACGGGGTGAAGCGGTGGGGTGGTGATGTCACAAACAAAAATAATGCGACCACCACATACATTTAGGATTGATAGGCTATTATATATTACTTTTTGTTTTGGGGTTTAGCAACACATTCAGAAACGGAATGGTGTCCAGAAGGGGGCGCTCTTGGATCACAAGCCCCCCCCCCCGGTATTACTGGAACTCTGAAGCTGAAATGTGATTTATATATAGTGTAAAAAGCAGCATTGAGCCAGACTGCTCAGGTTCCACTTCCACTTGTAAGTTTTTAAAGCTTCAGCATCTTAAGAAGGCATTTATTTCAGTTGCTCCCTGGCATGTGTGGCTTTGGTCCAGTGAGGCTCCAATGCTAGTAGGGTGATTAGCATTACAGCAATATACTGTACAGGCTGACAGCCTACAGATGGCACGTCTCCTGTCTCATTAGATGCCTAAGTGAGTGGATAGGTTTGCTTAGAAGGGGAACGTGTTTGCTTGTCTGTGTTCTGCACACACAATTATGGAAATCGCCTTCTGATTATATAACTGGGTTAATTGCATGCAAATGGAAGCATGAATATGCATGAGAGATAGGCTAAAAAAAATCTGTTTCCTAACCATCCCAGCCCAATGGTTTATATAAGAGAAAGCTTGGCATCAATAAACACAAGTCATCAAATTAAAGGGGAAACTTTTATATTTTTAGATAAATGTGAAAGAAATACATTTAATGCATATGATCCAATCAACATCTGCTAATGTATTAAAAAAGCTTGCGGCTCTGTATATTTTTTAATTATACAAGTGAAGTAGGGCAGCCATTTTTAGCCAATTACATATGAGGGCTGATTTCTTAAAGTGGAAGTAAACCCATAAATAAAACAGCTTCATTTCCGGCACTTGCCGGAAATGTAACACTCCCATTGGTTGTGCTCTCAACCAAACTGTCAAACCATCCAATGGCTGGTGTCATAACTGATCACATGTGCAGCTTCATGGCAGTTGTAGATTGAACAGAGGCAAAGATGGCAGCTTCCTTGGCTGAAAACGATAGGAGGGTTTACTTACACTTTAAGCCTTGTACACACGATCGGATTTTCTGCAGACAAAACCTCGGACTTTTGTCCGAAGGCGTGTGCCTGGATTTTGTCTTGCATGCAAATGGCAAGGGATTGTCGGCCAATAAACATGAACGTAGTGACGTACTACGTGATTTTTCAGCTCTTTAGTGCCACCATGTGGGCTCCTTCTGCTAATTTCATGTTAGTAGAAGTTTGGTGAGTGTTGATTTGCGCTTTTCATTTCGCGCTTTTCATTTAGTGCTTTTCAGTTCGTTTCTGAACGGCCGTTCGTCAACCAGACATGTTGCAGAATCGGAGGAGTTATTTATTATTGGCCTTGGAGTTATTGCTTTGACCCAAGTCCAGTCCGGGAACAGGAGGAGGAGGAGTTCTTGGACCAAGAATTGGTTGCTTTATTAATTGTGACCAATTATGTCATATGCCTTTGATGCGGGAGCTCCAGGAGAATAATCCGGATGTTTTTTTGGAATTATCTCCGGATAACGGACCCCTGCTTTCACCAACTCTTGGCATTGTTGATTCTCTATATTAAGAAGCAGGACACATGCATGAGGCATTTTATTTTATTTTTTGGTTGAATAATAATGATTTGATTTGGTATATTTTCTATATTTTTGGATGCATAGAATGCACTTTTTGGTTAAGTTCTATTGGCAAATAACATGTCTAATTTTATTTGTTTTCTTTTTTTAATGCACAATAAAACAATAGTGTAGAATAATACTTGGCTATGTGTTTTACTTCAAATGACAGTTTGGGAGTAGGCAGTTACATTTAAAAAAATACAATGTAAAATTAACAAGGGACACCAACATAGTTGTATCTTTGATCTTAGAAACTACAGGATAATGGTGTTGTGGTAACTTGCCCAAAAAAAAAAAAAGTATAATAATATTGTTCTTGATATCACTAGAAAAAAAAGCCTTTGAAAATTTGTTTACAATAAACTCCATCAGTATCACCAGCAAAGCAGCTTCATTATTATCCCATTAAAGAAGAAGAGAATTGTGCGCTGTATTTCCAGATTTTATAATTTGCTGCGTCACGAATGTTAATTCTCCATTACGAACGCTAGTTTACAAGACCGACCGCTTCTGCTTCCGAGCATGTGTGTTTTGTACTTTGGACTTTTGTCCGACGGACTTGTGTACACACGCTTGCAAAATCCGACAACACACATTTGTACGCGGAAAATTTTAAAACCTGCCATTCAACATTTGTCTGCGGAAAACCCGACAACAATTGTCCGATGGAGCGTACACACTGTCGGATTCTCCGCCAACAGCCTGACATCACACATTTCCCGTCAGAAAATCTGATCGTGTGTACGGGGCTTTAGTGCCCTGTTGATTCGCTTTCACTGCAGGTCTGTCTAGCTAAAAAAAAATAGATTCACTGCCTCTGTATCTAATGATGTGACCACTCACAATTCTCCTGGGGTAGCCAGAGACCATGTGACGCAGGAGGCTTTAGGGGACCGAATGCACAGCCCAATTGTGCGTTCTGGGAGCACTGACAAGCCTGTCACTTTGTATACATCATGACCTAAACGCATTCCAAGCTGGCTACTTTTGTAACGTCTTTCCACCAAGGCATACAGAAGTGGAACCGCTGTCAGAGTTCTGTATAACATTGTTTGTTTATTAAATACATTGTACCAATTTTATTGTTAGAATGTATTATTTTTTAAATTCTTTTTGGACCCTTTTACACCAGCGGACCAATCGGGTCTGCCTGTCAGCTTTTCTGGTGGACCCGATCGGACCACCCATTGTTCTTTATGGGGCCACCAGGGGGCAGCCCGTCCATAGGTGCACTATATGACTCTATCCCTGGCCTCCACCGACACCCCCTATTCATGCGTCCGGCCCCTTTCAGGGCACCGGGCACATGAATTACAGCAGCCAGGGTTTTTTTTTTTTTTTTTGAAGCACCAGATTAGAGCCAGAGCCCACCCAGTTGTGGTACAACAGCAAATGAATATTCATTCGCTGTTGCAACACTGATCCTACTGCCGGGCAATCGGGAAGCGGGTCTGATACCCGTCACCCGATTGGCTGAAAGGACAGGCGATATTGGACGTCTAGGAGGAGGGGAGGAGACGCACAGCAGAAGCGAGGAGGATTAGAGCCGCTGGCCAATGCCTGGATGCCCAGTCCCCGCCGCCGCTCCTCGGATGCCCGATCTCCGCCGCTGCTTCTCCGATGCCCGCCGCCTAGATGCGGTGGACCGACCGGCAGACAGTGGGGTGGGGGGGTTTGAGTTGCCGCTGGGGGGGGGGTTCGGTTGTTTGCCACCTCCCCCCAAACAAAATAAACACCCGCCGGGCATCCGATCTGATAAAATCCACTAAAAACAGACATATAGATATGTTCCCCATTTGTCCAGCGGATTAGTCCTAAATGGATATGCAGTCAGTTTCTAGTAAACAAGTTGCAGTGGCCCAAAACCACCACTAGATGTTAGCATACTACAAAAAATAATAATCAGATGTAGCTCAACACAAAAAAAAATCACATAAAAGTAGGGCAGAAAAATTCCAGTAACATACAAAAACTATACGGTCCTACAGTATATCAAAATATGCCCAACAGTGGCACTAACTATACAATACTATGAGCGAGGGTGCACCTACCTGTGCAGCAATTACCAATGAGCTAAAAACTTTAATTTTCTTACTTTAAATTAAAATTATTACACAATAGTGCCCTATAAATGCCAAGTTGAGCGAGAACCTATACACCCCAAAAGTGCTATCCCACCATATGGCTCATATAACTGGTCTATAAATATCCACATCTAAAAAAAGCAGCAAGACTGTGGACAATGGAGGACAATGTTTGCCCCCCTGTAGGCTAATAAAGGGCTTTGGCTCCATTCAATGAGGTACTACGGACTCTAATGCCGCGTACACATGAGTAGGCTTTACGGCAGACTTTGCTCGGCGGACGGACTAGGTGACGGACTTGGACACACACGATCATTTCAAAAGTCCGCTGGTTTTGAAGGCGGTGACGTACAGCACGTACGACGGGACTATAAAAAGGAAGTTCAAGCCCCACTACGGCACCCTTTGGGCTCCTTCTGCTAATCTCGTGTTTATCTCGTGTTAGTAGAAGTTTGGTTATAGAAGATTCGCGCTTTTCACACTTCAGCTTATTTCGATCGTTTTCTGCAGTTCAGTTTGTGCTTGTGAGGTTTATATCTGCTTTTCAGTGCGTGTTGGTCAGTTCGTAACCTGCCTTGC
>JBBGZY010002228.1:175000-217500 GCA_037952925.1 Lithobates clamitans | reverse complement strand
AACCTTTCTTTATAACTAATATTCTCCAGACCCTTTTATTAGCTTTGTTGCCCTTCTTTGTACTCGCTCCATTTCCAGTACATCCTTCCTGAGGACTGGTGCCCAGAACTGGACAGCATACTTCAGGTGCGGCTGGACCAGAGTCTTGTAGGGAGAATTATCGCTTTATCCCTGGAGTTAATCCCTTTTTTAATGCATTCCAATATTCTGGTTGCTTTGTTAGCAGCAGCTTGGCATTGAATGCCATTGCTGAGCCTATCATCTACTAGAACCCCCAGGTCCTTTTCCATCCTAGATTCCCCCAGATGTCCTCCAGCCAGTGTATAGATTGCATTCATATTTTTACCATCCAAATGCATTATTTTACATTTTTCTACATTAAACCTCATGTGCCATGTAGTTGCCCACCCCATTAATTTGTTCAGATCTACTTGCAAGGTTTCCACATCCTGTGGAGAAGTTATTGCCCTGCTTAGCTTAGTATCGTCTGCAAATACAGAGATTGAGCTGTTTATCCCATCCTCCAGGTCGTTTATAAACAAATTAAATAGGATTGGTCCCAGCACAGAACACTGGGAGACCCCACTACCCACCCCTGACCATTCCGAGTATTCCCCATTTATCACCACCCTCTGAACACGCCCTTGTAGCCAGTTTTCAATCCATGTACTCACCCTATGGTCCATGCCAAACAGACCTTATTTTGTAAAGTAAACGTTTATGGGGAACTGTGTCACATGCTTTTGCAAAATCCAGATACACCACATCTACGGGCCTTCCTTTATCTAGATGGCAACTCACCTCCTCATAGAAGTTTAATAGATTGGTTTGGCAAGAACGATTCTTCATGAATCCATGCTGATTACTGCTAATGATACCGTTTTCATTACTAAAATCTTGTAATTAGTCCCTTATCATGCTCTCCAAGACCTTGCATACTATTGATGTTAGGCTAACTGGTCTGTAATTCCCAGGGATGTATTTTGGGCTCTTTTTAAATACTGGTGCTACATTGGCTTTTCTCCAATCCTCTGGTACCATTCCAGTCAGTAGACTGTCAGTAAAAATTAGGAACAACTTGACTGAGTTCCCCAAGTACCCTCGGGTGCAAGCCATCCGGTCCTGGTGATTTATTAATGTTAAGTTTCCCCAGTCTAATTCTGTCCTCTGTTAGCCATTAGGTTGCTTCCTGTGATGTGTCATGAGGATAAACACTGCAGTTATGGTTACTGAAGCCCCCCGATTCCCTCATGAAGACTGAGGAGAAGAATAAATTCAATACCTTCGCCATCTTCCCATCCTTTGTAACCAGATGTCCTTCCTCATTCTTTATGGGGGCAATATGGGTTGTCCTCCTTTTTTTACTGTTTACATAGTTAAAGAATTTCTTGGGATTTTTTGGGCTCTCCTCCACTGTTTGTCTTTGTGTTCTATCTTAGCTGCTCTAATTGCACCCTTACATTTCTTGTTGCATTCTTTATAAAGTCTGAATGCTAATGATGATCCCTCAGCCTTGTATTTTTTGAAGGCCTTCTCTTTTGCTTTTATATGCATTTTTACATTGGAGTTAAGCTATCCAGGACTTTTGTTCGCTCTTTTAAATTTATTACCCAATGGGATGCACTGGCTAATGCCCTTATTTAATATGCTCTTAAAGCAAACCCATCTCTCCTCCGTGTTCTTTGTTCTTTATCCCAATTTATATCTTCTAGCAAGGTTCATAGTTTAGGGAAGTTGGCTCTTTGCAAATTTAGTGTCTTTGTATTTCCCTTATGTTTCCTATTTTTGTGATTTATACTGAAGCCAATTGACCTGTGATCGCAGTTTCCTAAATTGCCCGTATTTCCACATATGTGATCAGGTCTGTATTGTTGGTAATCAGTAGATATAGTAACGCTTTATTTCTAGTTGGTGCGTATTCCATTTGACCAATGAAATTGTCCTGCAAGCTGCTATTGGAATGGTATTGGAATTGGAATTGGAGAGAGCTGGTATTAGAATTGGAGAGAGCTGGTATAGGAATTGGAGAGAGCTGGTATTGGAATCGGAGAGAGCTTCAATTGGAATTAAGGAGAGATGGAATTGGAGAGAGCTGGTACTGCAATTGGAGAGAGCTGGTATTGGAATCAGAGAGAGCTTGAATTGGAATTGGAGAGAGCGGGATTGGAATCGGAGAGAGCTTGAGTTGGAATTGGAGAGAGCTGGAATTGAAGAGAGCTGGTATTGCAATTGGAGAGAGCTGGTATTGGAATTGGAGAGAGCTTGTATTGGAGCTCATACTGGAATTGGAGAGAGCTTGTATTCAAATTGGAGAGAGCCCATACTGGAATTGGAGAGAGCTCATGCTGGAATTGGAGAGAGCTTGTGTTGGAATTGGAGAGAGCTCGTATTGGAATTGGAGAGAGCTCATACTGGAATTGGAGAAAGCTCGTATTGGAATTGGAGAGAGCTCGTATTGGAATTTGAGAGAGCTTGTATTGGAATTGGAGAGAGCTTATACTGGAATTGGAGAGAGCTCGTATTGGAATTGGAGAGAGCTCGTATTGGAATTAGAGAGAGCTTGTATTGGAATTGGAGAGAGCTTGTATTGGAATTGGAGAGAGCTCATACTGGGATTGGAGAAAGCTCATACTGGAATTGGAGAGAGCTCATATGTATTGGAGCTCATACTGGAATTGGAGAGAGCTTGTATTGGAATTGGAGAGAGCCCATGCTGGAATTGGAGGGAGCTCATACTGGAATTGGAGAGAGCTCGTATTGGAATTGGAGAGAGCTCATACTGGAATTGTAGAGAGCTCATACTGGAATTGAAGAGAACTGGTATTGGAATTGGAGAGAGCTCATACTGGAATTGGAGAGAGCTCGTATTGGAATTGGAGAGAGCTCATACTGGAATTGTAGAGAGCTCATACTGGAATTGAAGAGAACTGGTATTGGAATTGGAGAGAGCTCATACTGGAATTGGAGAGAGCAAGTATTGGAATTGGAGAGAGCTCATACTGGAATTGGAGAGAGCTGGTATTGGAATTGGAGAGAGCTCATACTGGAATTGGAGAGAGCTCATATTGGAATTGGAGAGCTGGTATTGGAATTGGAGATAGCTCATACTGGAATTGAAGAGAGCTGGTATTGCAATTGGAGAGAGCTGGTATTGGAATTGGAGAGAGCTGGTATTGCAATTGGAGAGAGCTGGTAATGGAATTGGAGAGAGCCCATACTAGAATTGGAGAGAGCTCATACTGGAATTGGAGAGAGCTCGTATTGGAATTGGAGAGAGCTCGTATTGGAATCAGAGAGAGCTCATACTGGAATTGGAGAGAGCTCCCTGATATTATCCAGATGACATCCACCCAAAACTGAAGAATCAGTTTCTACCAACACAATATTTTTTCCAAAGCATGCCTGAAAATAAAAGAATCAAACTGGTTAATATAGATGAAAACCAAGCTCATCATAGCCCAGATCAGTCATATCCCTACCTTACCTATCCTGGGAACGGAGGTGGATCAAGTAATCATTTCTATAAAATCATCAATAAAATATCAAGCTGACTATGAGGTGTACTAATCTCTCCATTATCATGGATCCATAATCGCATTCTTATTCATTATCCAATAATATACAAAATTCTTCAAGGGCTTGCAAATGCCTTCCTAAAGCACAATGATATTATTACTGCGTCATGAAACAGAACATTTCAGAATACGGTATGATTTATATTTGTTCCATTATCATCATTTTCTTCCTGAGTCGAACTGATTATTTGACCGTGTACAGTCATATATATTCTGTCCCCGTGCCACCTTTAAATTGCTTTGATCCTGGGTGTGTTTCACCCCCCGACCTGTCCTGATGACTCCGGCAAGCTGAAATCGATATTCTCAGCGTGTGGCGAGCTCTGATAAGAGCACACGGCGCGGCTTGGCCTTCAGAGAGGTGGTGGCCTGGATTTCGCATTAGACATCATGTACATCAGCTGATACTGGAGCTCGTACCTACGTGAAGAACACATCAACACTTTTCAGAATGATGAACCCCCTATCAGTCACATGTTTATTTAGGGATCTTTACTCTCCCGCCACGCTGAGGCTATTGTGACAAATACAATCAACCACTTAACTGTATTCCATAACAGGAAAAACGCACATTTAGGCAGACACGGTTATACACTTTCCATTGCTGCACAGCTCCTTCTTACTTCCCCTTAACATGTACATCTTTTACAAACTTACATATTACCTTGTAAAAGTAGCTGTACATGGCCTTTTCAGAGAGCAGAGCTGTGGGAGGGAACCAGCAGTTCCCCCGAGCAGCAGTGACCAATCTTTATTACAGGAAGCTCCGCCTCCTGCACAGAGGTGAAGTATTAAACTGAATTAACCGCTTGCCGACCGGCTCACGCCGATATACGTCGGTGAAAGGGCATGTACAGGCAGATTAACGTACCTGTACGTTGCCCTTTCAGAAGCGGTTTGCGGGCGCGCGCCCGCGCCGCGACCTCCGTGAGTGTAATCGTGGGACCCGCGGACTCGATGTCCACGGGGATACCCGCGATCATCTCACGGAAAGGAAGAACGGGGAAATGCTGATGTAAACAAGCATTTGCCCGATCTGCCTAGTGACAGGACACTCCCTGTAATCGGGAGCGGTGATCAGTGTCGTGTCACACATAGCCCCTCCCCCTCCCCACAGTTAGAATCACTCCCTAGGACACACTTAACCCCTACAGCGCCCCCTAGTGGTTAACCCCTTCCCTGCCAGTCACATTTACACAGTAATCAATGCATTTTTAATCGCACTGATCGCTGTATTAATGTGAATGATCCCAAAATAGCGCCAAAAGTGTCCGATCTGTCTGGCATAATGTCGCAGTCACGATAAAAATCGCTGACCGCCGCCATTGCTGATAAAAAAAAAAATAAAATTATTAATAAAAATGCCATAAAACTATCCCCTATTTTGTAGACGCTATAAACCAATCAATAAACGCTTATTGCGATTTTTTTTTTTTTTTTTACCAAAAATATGTAGAAGATTATGTATCAGCCTAAACTGAGCAAAAAAAATGTTTTTTTTATATAAATTTTTTGGGGATATTTATTATAGCAAAAAGTAAAAAATAATGCGTTTTTTTTTTTTTCCAAAATTGTCGCTATTTTTTGTTTATAATGCAAAAAATAAAAAACGCAGAGGTGATCAAATACCACCAAAATAAACGTCTATTTGTGGGGAAAAAAGGACGTCAATTTTGTTTGGGAGCCACGTCGCACGACCGCGCAATTGTCAGTTAAAGCAGCGCAGTGCCGTATTGCAAAAAAACGCTCTGGTCTTTTGCCAGCCAAATGGTCCGGGGCTTAAGTGGTTAACGCACAATTTTGGAACAAATACACAAAGTACTCCAAGATTCAAGCAAGTATTTAAACCAGGGGTCTCCAAACTTTTCAGTATGAGGGCTGCATTTTATATTTCGCAGATAATCACGGGAGCGGAAATAAATCCCCATCTAGGTCCTCCTTACATCTGGGTCCTTAATGTATAGGTCGGCCCTCTCTCTGAATACAGCCATAGCCTCTATTATTTTCTTCTAGATCTCTGCTTTTATAGCCAATATACGGTATGCCGGACATATTACTCTGCAAATGAGAATAGATAGCAACATGAGCCATGCTAATCACTGAATGGTAACATCAAGGTGACTCATTAGTATCAGCAATAAAGCAGCTTGAGCATATTACCTACTAACTAAATTATACAGAACATCAAAAATAAATCCTAATGAGGAAATACTCTGGAAAAAAACATATAAACATACTACAAAAAAATAAATCTGCAAATAATTCAAAATGTCTGTACAATGAGCAATACTAAAAATCACATAAGTCATAAAGGGCCCCTGCGCGCCCCCAAAACGTTGGCTTTGTTTGAGCCACATGATGTTACATGAGTAAAAACGCGTTGATTATTCCTCTAGAATGCGGTGCTGGTGACTTTCTTCCTTGTACTCTAGTTTTGCACAGCGCCATCCACTGAGGTCACCAACAGCACTATGAATGGGCACAACCCTGTACAGAATGTAGCCCAGAACTACATTACAAACCATGGAAAAAAAAACCTACATAATTTTAATTGTGGGTAAAAAAAAAAAAATGTCATATACAGTATCTCACAAAAATGAGTACACCCCTCACATTTTTGTAAATATTTTATTCTATCTTTTCAAGTGACAACACTGAAGAAATGACACTTTGCTACAATGTAAAGTAGTGAGTGTACAGCTTGTATAACAGTGTAAATTTGCTGTCCCCTCAAAATAACTCAACACACAGCCATTAATGTCTAAACCGCTGGCAACAAAAGTGAGTACACCCCTAAGTGAAAATGTCCAAATTGGGTCCAATTAGCCATTTTTCCCCTCCCCCGGTGTCATGTGACTTGTTAGTGTTACAAGGTCTCAGGTGTGAATGGGGAGCAGGTGTGTTAAATTTGGTGTTATCGCTCTCACTCTCTCATACTGGTCACTAGAAGTTCAACATGGCACCTCATGGCAAAGAACTCTCTGAGGATCTGAAAAAAAGAATTGTTGCTCTACATAAAGATGGTCTAGGCTATAAGAAGATTGCCAAGACCCTGAAACTGATCTGCAGCACGGTGGTCAAGACCACTGTAGCCAATTGTAGCCGGACAACAGTTGTTCCTCCTTATGGAGGAACAACGTGACAGCAGGTGCTGAGCAGCAATGGAAGATGACAACAGTCATCCAAGTTTTATCCTGTGTTGAGCCCTGATAAAGAAAGTCCTGATAGCTGAACTCCTTGTAGTGAGATTCAAAAAGCCTTTATTCAATAAATTCATAAAAAGCACACAGCTGTACAGGCAGGAAAGGGGTGTTAACGCGTTTCACACATGTTTGAAAAAGCACGGTATATATACCGGTGTGTGTGTGTGTATATATATATATATATATACCTACCGGTATTCACAAAGTGGGAGCGGGCGTCAGGCACAAATGAGGGCTAAGACATCGCCCAAAACCAACCCAGTGCTTCAGCTATACCTACCGGTATTCACAAAGTGGGAGCGGGCGTCAGGCACAAATGAGGGCTAAGACGTCGCCCAAAACCAACCCAGTGCTTCAGCTGTGGATGTGGCTATGTATGGCCAGAGATGCTCCGGCTACACCCCGTTGACATGTTTCGTCCCGCCTACCAGGGCTTGGTCAACCAGTAGGTGGGGCGAAACATTTCAGGCAGGCGTGACTAGAGCAGCGCTGGCTGAGGCCATACACAGCCATATCCACATCTGAAGCACTGGGTCGGTTTTGAGCGGCGTCTTACCCCACATATGGACGCTCTTGTTATAGGTGTAGGCCATTTATGTACTTCCCGAAGTCTGGCCAAAAAAACTGGTAGATGTCAGGGCTGGGCTCAGCCCTTCCTTCTCTGAGCTGGCCGCTCAGCTGTCGACTAATTGCCAGCTCTTATCTCTCTCCAGTTACTCAGCTGTTGATGATATCCTGCTCGTCAGTCCTGCCTACTTAAGCCGTTCAGCCCAGTGAATCTCTGCCTTCGCCTTGGTCAACATCACAGAGACATTCTCCTGCGTTCCTTTTGAAAGACTGGCTTTGCTGACATCCCTTCTGGCTCCAGATCCTGCTTGCTGTTCCACTACGTTGATCCCGGACTTCTGGCTTAGCTGACTATCCGTTCCGGTAACTGAACTTTTGGCTATGTTTTGACTACGTTTGTTCTTTTTAGTTTTATTATTAAACAAGTGTGATTTAACTGTACTTCTGTCTCGGTCTGATTTCATGGTTTCTGACAGTAGGATGGGATGATGCCATCTCTGTCTTGTTGCTAGGACACTCCTATCTCTTACTGCTCACCCCTATCATCACAGGAGCAAGCTCTCAAACCCGCACATGTGTGGGCCAATATCTCTTCCATTGCAGCAATGTTGAGCTCAGGGCAAGTGTGACGGGAGGGGGGGAGATCGCATGTGAGGGGGGGGGTTTGAAACGGCTGGAAGTGTCTTAGCAACATCCTAGCGACGAGGCAGGACAGGACGATGGGGGAGTTTTGTGGGAGTTTTTCTGCCAGGCTTCAGGAGATACATAAATTGCTTACACCTAAAGCAAGGGCCTTATTCAACTTTGGTCAAAGCCGCACAGTTTGTTTTTATCTACAGACGTTCCTTCCTTGCCAGCATAGGCAGTTTTTGGTAAGGGTGAACTACCCCTTTAAAATACTCACACATCCACTGAGTCCAGTGTTGTCCAGCTACAATTCGCCACCACATTCCGGGTACCACTCCACCATCTTCTTTACTTACATTGTCTGGAGGCCAGCCATCTCTTCCGTGTTCTTGCAGCCAGCCCCGCATGGTGTGCATGGGCTTTAACCACTTCAATAGCTGCCCAGTTCATTTTTCAGCTTTCAGCGCTGTCATACTTTGAATGGCAATTGCGCGGTCATACAACACTGTACCCATATGACATTTTTAATAATTTTCTTCCCACAAATAGAGCTTTCTTTTGTTGGTATTTAATCACTGCTGGGTTTTTTATTGTTTAAAAAAAAAAAAAAAAGGCGGAAAATTTTTAAATATTTTTGAAAAAGTTTTTCTCAGTTTCTGTCTGTAAATTTTGGTAAATAAGTAATTTTTCTCCTTCACTGATGTGCGCTGATGAGGACTGATTAGGTGGCACTAACGGGCGGAAAAAGATAGGCAGCACGGATGGGAGGCACTGATGGGCACTAAAAGGCTGCACTGACTGGCATCACTAATGGGCACTGATTGGTGGCACTGATGGGCACCTAAAGAAGAACTGCAGTCTGCTCACATAATTTGTACTAAAAACATCTCTGCCATTCTGAAGCTTCCCTCCAACCACTTTGCATATTGTTTTATATATACTGTGACTCTGGTACTTGCCAAATATGCTGCAGAAATCTCCCTCCACTGAGTCTGGCTGCAACCATTTTAACTGTGGGCAGCTGAAGCTGCTGCATGTTCACTTCCTGGATTTACACATACACACACCTCCAGCTCTGCAGCTCTCATTGGCCCTCTTATGACTCTCCCCCCCCCCTCCCTTCCTGGCAAACTGGCAGTGAGAGCTGTGCATGATGTCATAAGGCCTAGGTTTTTTACCAGACAAGAAACAGGAAGTGGGCTGCATAAGGTATTTGCTGGCAGAAAAAAAAATATTTTACTATTCAAAGTTAAAACAACAACAAGGGCAGAAGATTTAATAGATGGAAAGATGAAAAAATGACTGAAGTTCCACCTTAATGGTGGCACTTGATAGGGCACTGATTACCTGCCCTGGTCTCCCCTGTGAGGAGGACACAGTTGATCCATAGCCCCCAACTGTCCCTGATTTGGAGCAATGTCCCTCTGTCCCTCTTTCCTCCTCATTTGTCCCTCATTTTGGTCTAATCTGTATAGATGTATATAAAATGCACTTTTTATCTATTAAAAGGTGTTTTCCAGCGCTAAACCTTTCATCTGATTTCTAAATTGCTACATTTGTAAATTCCAAACGCCAATATAAAGGAATAGTAGTGGTAAAAAAAGCACTTGTGGGTTTAACCAATCTTGTTTTTTTTTTATACAATTCTCCTTTAAGAGGGTGTGGCAAGGGGTGTGTCCTATGCCTGCCTACTGTTGCTGATAGGTGTCCCTCATTCCCATCTCAAAATGTTGGGAGGTGTGGTTGATCACATGGTTAAAGAGCCACATCATCGGCTCTTTACAGAGATGGGGGTCACGCTGTGTCCTAGCAACATGGCACGGCTACGATTGCTGCCCCCCCCCCCCCCGCGCGAGTGACCGTTCTGGGGTGCCGTCATATGACGTCCACCCAGAACAAGAGCTGCACCGCTCCCCTGTCATTTGACGGTGGGCAGGAGGCGAGCGGTTAACCCCCCATTCTCACCAAATCCGACTACGAAATCGTGCGACTTCAGAGCCGCATGTCAGTGCGACGTGGCCGACATCTGTGCAACTTCATACACAGATGGCAATTTGCACTTGAAATTGCAAAAAACAGTGCAGGAACTTCTTTTTCAAACCAGTGTGGCACCGCAAAGTGGGCGTTGCATCGATTTTGAACAGTTTCATTGGTGGTGCGACTTGTGCGATTTGGAGCTGTCAAACGGTGTAAACGGAGCGGGGGGGGGCCTTAGAGTAACCCGAGGCCTCTTGGAATATGTGATATATGCATCTTAGGCTTGCAGGACTGGCTCCCAATCACATGACCCTTGTGACAGCCAATCGCAGCAGTCATATGCTCAGGCAGTCCTTCCAACCCCCGCCCTGGGGGCGTAAGGCTCCGTTCACACTGTCTAGGCGATCGGAATCGCGGGGGGAAGGAATTGCCCCCATTCTGCCTGCGATACCTGAAACGCAGGTGAAACGCAGGACGCATTTTGCGATGCCATTACTTGTTAATGGCACTGCAATCGCGGTGCGGTTTTGCAGCGGTTGTCATGTTTTGCAATCATGGTGAAATTGCGGCAGGCAATGCTGCTGCCCAAAAGAAGTGAACAGGAAGTGAAGACAAATCTCCCCGATGGGACACAGATGGCAAAACAAAGAGGACAACCCTCCAAAATAGGGGAGGGGGAGAAGTTTTAGCGTCTAGATCTACTTTGCAGGAAGTGTGTGCAGTCAGCAGTGGTTCTTCCATGTACAGGATACACACTATTATTATCACACATCTGCCTCTCTCTCCTCCCCCCGCAGGGTGGCGCTGCCCTAAGACTACATATCCCATCATGCACCTGCGTCATACGTCATGAGAGGCGGGGCCGCTCCCAGTCCTTAGTAGAGCGGGTCAGTTATGGCGTCCTGGGCTGGAGGGGTCCGGGCGGTGCTGCTGGATGTGAGCGGTGTGCTCTATGACAGCGGGGGGCCGGAAGGGGGCGCCGCCATCCCCGGCTCTGTAGAGGCCGTCAACAGGTGAGGTGCACGAGACCAGAGGGATGGGGGCGTGGTTGTTACTTTAATGGGCGGGGTTTGTATTAGTTTGAAGGCGTGGCGTGCTGTGAGGTGAGGGGGATTGGCCAGGGGGCGGGTCCGGACACATGTGCTTAGTGTAAAGAATGCTGTGTTATTATAGATGGGGGTCACTGATTGGGGGAGCAGCAATCTACTGACAACCAATCATCATTCCTAGAGGATTGTGCTCATCACAGCAGAGTGAGATCTGATTGGATGGGTTCCTGTGCACTCTTATAGGAAGCACTGTATACCAGAACATGTGTCACCGCCCCCTATTGAAGAGAGCCTGCCCTACTGACAGCTCTGCTTGTCCCTCGGGGGCGGTACCAGGCTCCTGGGTGGAGCAGCATTGGGTACAACGACATGCCTGTACGCTGCTTCTCATCAGTGGCGGCCGGTGCTTAAAGTGATTGTAAGGGTTCCTTCTTTTTTTGTTTTTTTTTTAAATTAACAAACGTCATACTTACCCTGTTTCCCCAAAAATAAGACCTAGAGTGATTGTCGGTGACGGCTGCAATAAAAGCCCTACCCCCCCCAAATAAGCCCCACCCTGTTTCCTCGAAAATAAGCCCTACCCTTAAAATAAGACCTACAAGGACTTTAACTAGGGCTTATTTGGGGGGTAGGGCTTATATTGCAGCCATCACCGGCAATCACGCTAGGTCTTATTTTCGGGCACGCTCCCGAGCCCAGCATTCGGCGTCCTGCTAGAAGGTGAACCTCCGTCCTAGCCTCAACCAGTTTCCCAGTCCCGACTGCTGAAAAACATCCCCACAGCATGATGATGCCACCACCATGTTTCACAGTGGGGATGGTGTTCTTTGGGTGATGTGATGTGTTGGGTTTGCGCCAGACATAGCGTTTTCTTTGATGGCCAAGAAGTTCAATTTTAGTCTCATCAGACCAGAGCACCTTCCTCCATACATTTTGGGAGTCTCCCACATGCCTTTTTGCAAACTCGACAGGTGCCATTTTGTTTTTTTGCTGAAAGTAATGTCTTTCTTCTGGCCACTCTGCCATGAAGCCCAACTCTATGGAGCGTACGGCTTATTGTTGTCCTATGTACAGATACTCCAGTCTCTGCTGTAGAACTCTGCAGCTCCTCCAGGGTTATCTTAGGTCTCTGTGCTGCCTCTCTGATTAATGCCCTCCTTGCCCGGTCCGTGAGTTTTGGTGTGCAGCCGTCTCTTGGCAGGTTTGCTGTTGTGCCATGTTCTTTCCATTTGGTTATGATAGATTTGATGGAGCTCCTAGGGATCAACAAAGATTTGTATATTTTTTTATAACCTAACCCTGACTTGTACTTCTCACCAACAATGTTCCTTACTTGTTTGGAGAGTTCCTTGGTCTTCATGGCAGTGTTTGGTTAGTGGTGCCTCCTGCTTAGGTGTTGCAGCCTCTGGGGCCTTTCAAAAAGGTGTGTCTATGTAATGACAGATCACGTGACACTTAGATTGCACACAGGTGGTCATCATTTCACTGATTATGTGACTTCTGAAGGTAATTGGTTCCACCAGAGCTTTTTATGGGCTTCATAACAAAGGGGGTGAATACATACACACATGCCAATTATCAGATTTTATTTCTGAAAAATAGTTTTATGTATATATTTTTCTAATTTTACTTCACCAACTTAGACTATTGTGTTCTGATCCATCACATATAATTCAGATTTAAAAAAACATTGAACTAAAGGCTGTAATGTAACAAAATAGGTAAAAAGCCAAGGAGGGTGAATACTCTTGCAAAGCACTGTAAATGTCGCTGGCAGGGAAGGGGTTAACACTCGGGGGGCGATCAAGGCAGTTTAAGTGTCTAACTGTGGGGGGGATGGGACTGACAAGGGGAGGAGACCAATTGGTGTTCCTACTTAGTAGGAACACACAATCTCTCTCCTCTCCCCTGAAAGAACCGGGATTTGTGTGTTTACACACACAGATCCTGGTTCTCGCTCTGTCACGAGCGTTTGCGGGTGCCTGGCGGTCACGTGCATCGGCTCCAGGGATAAACTGCGGATGCGCGTTTGCTAAAGCGTCTTAAAAAAAACGACGTACAGCTATGACCGCTCGCGCAGGGGAGCCGAACTCCCGCAGTATAACTGCGGCGGCTGGTCGGGAAGGGTGTCAGCATCGCCCCCTCAGCCCCCCCCCTTTACTTACCTCATTTGATCCAGCGCCGTACACGTCCGCAGATCTTTTCTCCCCTCACTCCCGGGTCTCGCTGGCTTTGCTGGGGCAGCGGGAGCCATTGGCTCCCAGTGCTCTGTCAACCAAAGCCAGTGACGAGGAAGCGAGGAGGGAGTGGTGCCAAGTCCCGCTGTCTGTGTCAATGGACGCAGCAGAGGGACTCGGGTGTGAGCACGCTCGAGTGCCCCCCATGGGAAGCGGCTTCCCATGGGGGGGCACTGGACAGAGAGGAGGGGGCCAGGAGCGTCGGCGGGGGACCCGAAAAGAGGAGGTTCCCGCACACTCTGTGCGATTCCATTGCACAGAGTAGGTAAGTATAGACATGTTTGTTGTTGTTTTTTTTGTTTTGTTTTTTGTTTTTATTTACCTTTTAAAAACCCTTTAAGCTGCAATAGGCAGCAGATTAGAATGTTTTATATGCTATCATCACAGGTTTTTATTGTCATTCTTTCCGGCCAGTCTATAACCCTGACGTAACCGCATTATGTTGGGTTAATTGGCTGGCCTCTCTGTAAGTAAGTTAGGGTTAGGGGGGGCACAAATTGCTTGCCTTGCCCCGGGTGCCAACAACCCACCTTACACTAAAAAAAAAAACTGTCTCCTAACTTTTTTAGCTGGATCCTGGATTCAAAGCAGATTTGTCAAGTCCTGCTTTAACCACTTTCCTACCGGGCACGTTCACCCCTTCAATTGCGGGGTCATAAAACACAGCACCCATATGAAATTATCTTTTTTTTTTTTTTTTTTAGAACGAAAAAGAAAGACCTGAAAATGTCTTAGTTTCTGTTATAAAATGTTGTAAAGTAATTTTTTTCTGATGAGGCTGCACTGATGTGGTGGCACTGACAGGTGGCAATGATGGGTGGCACTGGTTGGCAGCACTGGTGGGCACAGATTGGCAGCACTGGTGGGCACTGGTTGGCAACCCTAATGGGCACAGATTGGCAGCACTGGTGGGCACTGGTTGGCAGCACTGGTGGGCACTTGTTGGCAACCCTGATGGGCACAGATTGGCAATACTGATGGGCACAGATTGGCAGCACTGGTGGGCACTGTTGGGGCTCCACTGATCATCAGAAAATCAATGATCCGTACCCTGATTGTCAGTGCAGCTGTCCCCTGTGTGGATTTGCCGGTTTTTGGCTCTCCTCACACGCTCAGGCCTGAGAGGTGGATTGCCGATAACCTGCAAATCCGGTGTCTTGTCGAAATACTGTCCCCCATCGTATAGTGTCCGCCCTGTACTGCGCAGGCGCAGTACGGAGGACAAACGAGACGCCGAAAGTCTCCGAAGTTCAACAGCTGATCGTCAGCTGTACACGGCGCCTGCGCTTTTATTCTCACCCTATGTCCAGGTTCATTCCCTACTATCCAAGTGGACATAGAGTTAGAATAAATAGATGCCGAGCGCACCGGTTTACATTGTGATTGGATACAGCTGTCCATGTGGTAAAGCGCCGCCTTGATTGGCTCTTTACCCCGATCTATGATCAGCTGCGACCAAAAGACGCAGCGATCACAGATCGCTGCTGATGTGCGCCGCAGGGGGGCATGCAGGCAGCGCGAGTACGTGAGGACGTCATATGCCGGCCTCCCCACAAAGCGTGGCTGCGCTGTAGCAGTCATTCGGCTATAACATGGTCACAAAGGGATTAAACAGCATTTTTGGTATGTGATGCTCGGATACAGCGTAGTTCCGCTTTAATGTCAACAAAATCGCTCATCAAACACAAGCAAGACAGTTCTGCTTGTTGGGTTGCAGTAATCACTCCAGTAGCCAAACCCTTTGTGTGCCCAGAAAACTGGAAATACTGTAACTGGGCTGCGATGGCTCGGCGTTATCTGTCACTGACTGACCTCTGGTTATATATATACGTGGGAAGGCAAGGTCTAAATATAGTGGACTCTAGTACAAGAGAAGGCTAATGTTACTACAGAGATGTCAGTGTACAGACGCAATTAAGATGCAGAATACTTTGAACCCCAAAAGGCGGCTTCACACTGCCCCGGTGCACCCCATAGTGCTTTGGACAAAGTGCAGCTAAACTGCAGGTTTCATGCGGGATACCTGCGCTTTTCCAAAGACTTCCATGATGTCCCATCAGGGTGGGTTTGATTTACATCAAGTCGATTTAAATCACAATTTAGATCACTAGTAAAAAGGTTTGATTTAAATCATAATTTTTAAAGAGCACCTGTCATCACTGTCCTGCAGAGGCTCCTCCTCTGACCCGCTGTTGACTCGCCGACAGTCCCATTCACTTTAATATGATATGGTGATGCGGCAGGGACACAACAAGGTGAGGGACGTGGCGGCAGCAGGTGAGTGGACGCCCGCTAAACAGACGCTGCCATGATGGATCTGAAATGACAGGTGCTCTTTAAATGTGAGGACGTATTCTTGCTGCTAGATAGAATCTTTAATACTTGCAAACAAAGTGAAGGTTTCCTATTTAGAATAATAAGCTGTCAGGTTAGTAAAACGGCGATATCAGAACCGATTCAATCATACAGTTTGTAGTGTACAAAGATTTGCAAAACAATAGGATAAAGGAATATTCCTGAACTTTGTTTTATCTCATGGTTACTGTGAAATTGTGTGAATGCATCAATGCAGTGCATGTTATCTCAGCTTGCAGAGCTTGGATTCATTGAATGAGTTTACCAAAAATCTAAAAGTTTTGCAGCATATACAGCCTCATGCTACATAACTAAGCTCCATTTCATGTTGAATAAACTACATTTTTAATGTATCTTAAATAGAAAACTATTTTTAGATGGATTTTTACTCCAAAAGCATTTTATGAAAATAAATTTAACCGCTTCCCGCCCGCCATACGCCAAATGACGTCCTCAGCTTTTAGCAGGGATATCTCAGGCATCATTCAGATATCGTCTTTTAGAGCCGGCGATTCTGTGCACCATAAGAACAATCATAGTGGCTGTTCCGCCGCTTTATCGTTCTTACAGGAGGCGAGAGGGGACATCCCCCCCCCTCCCGCTGCCCTCCGGTGCCTCTATCGACTCACCGCTACGATCAGTGAGCCGGATAGCGGATCCGCCTTCCCCGGATGTTCATCATAGAGATTTCCGGCGGACCAGATGGTCGTCAGAGTCTCTATGATCGTCGGAGGCCGGGCGCAATGTTCTGACGTCACGCCCGGCCTCTGCATTCAAACGAATAGCGCCGATTCAGCTGGGAAGCCAGGATCTTTTTTTCTTTTTTTTTTTTTTTATTTCAGGCTTCCCAGCCTAGAGGTGAGATGTGGGGTCTTATTGACACCATATCTTACTCTAAAGAGGACCTGTCATGCCATATTCCTATTACAAGGGATGTTTACATTCCTTTGTAACAGGAATAAAAGTGATCAAAACATCTTTTGGGGAAAAAAAGTGTCAAGCTAAAATAAATAAAGTAAAATTAACAACAAAAAAAAAGTTTTTTTTAAAGTGCTCCTGTCCCCGTGAGCTCGCACACAGAAGCGAACGCATACGTAAGTCCCGCCCACATATGAAAACGGTGTTCAAACCACACATGTGAGGTATCGCCGCGAACGTTCGAGCGAGAGCAATCATTTTGGCCCTAGACCTCCTCTGTAACTCAAAACATGTAACCAGTAAAACATTTTAAAGCGTCGCCTATGGAGATTTTTAAGTAGTTATTATTATTATTATTATTATTATTATTAAATTCCACGAGCGTGTGCAATTTTGAAGCATGATGTGTTGGGTATCTATTTGCGTAACTTAATATTTCGCATTATGCAAAAACATTGGGCTAACTTTACTGTTTTTTTTTTTTTGTTTTTTTTTTTGTTTTTTTAAAGCACAAAACTGTTTGTTTTTCCAAAAAAAAACTCATTCGAAAAATTGCTGCGCAAATACCGTGTGAGATAAAAAGTTGCAATGACTGCCAGTGTATTCTCTAGGGTCTTTGCTAAAAAACATATATAATGTTTGGGGGTTCTATGTAATTTTCTAGCAAAAAAAATGATGATTTTTACATGTAGGAGAGAAATGTCAGAATTGGCCTGTGGTTAATAAAAAAAAAAATCGATTTTTAAAATAAAAAAAAAAAAAAAATCATTGATTTTTATCCACCCTGATAAGCAGTCAGGTAAGTAAAACAGCGATATCAGAACCAATTCAATCATACAGTTTGTAGTGTACATAGATTTGCCCATGGTTTCAGAAAGCGCAACAAAGATGCAGGAGTTTGTTCCCCTTTCTGAAACTGCACCAAAACTGAAGGACCTCATAAACCTCGGTTTAGCTGTACTTTAACAAAAGTGCAGCGGGGCAGTGTGAAGCCACCCTAAAAATACGTGTTTGACACACCATGCAATATAATACTATACAATATATTGAAATGCAATAAATACTTTACAGTATAATAGTTGCAGAGTTTCCTCTGATTCTCTCTGTACAGCAGAGGTGTCCAAGGAGTTTGACATGCGGCTCAGGAATGTCTGGAGAGATGCCGGGGATGCCGTGAAAGCACAGTAGCAGCAACGATCAACACAGACAAGCCCGGCAAACTTATGTCTGAAGTGATGCCGGGGCTGCGATGTTTGCAAAAATTTTGCTGCAGCACAAAAGGTTTTTCACCTTAATGCATTTAAGGTGAAAAACCTTGAGGGTTTAAACTCCTTTAAGAAAAATGCATCCCTTTAAATTCTTGGCATGTCTTCACACTGCTCTGTTGCGCTTCCCTCGTGGTGTTAAAATTCTTGCTTGGTGCATTTTTGGTAAAAAAAAAACGCACCAAAAAAATGCTTTGAAAACGCAGCAGGAACGCATCAATGCACTCGTTTTACATTTCTGATACGTTTTTTAAATGACGTGATCTATGAAAAACACACCATAAGTACGGTAAAATCGTGGTTAAATTGCGGAAAATTGCGTGCGCTCTTTCGGCACCTTATTCACAAGCGGCAAAATGCAGAAAACACCATTTTCGGGCGGTATGTTTTGGCCGCCAAAATTTTGGCGCATCTCTAGTAGCAGCAGTTCCTCCTGAGGATCTCAGCCGGTAGGTGCGGCTGCCGGCCCCGTTCACTATAATGACAGGTCGCCAGCGGTCGCACCTATCCGTAGCTCTCTGCGCAGTCAGCGATTACCTGCAATGATCGCTGATGGACAAACTTTGTCTGCGTCCAGATGCGATCACAGACAGGTAATCGCTTTGGGTTTACGCTGTTTAACCACTTGCTGACCGTATACTATATGTATGTATGTATGAATGTGAGTTAGGGACCTTAGATTGTAAGCTCCTTGAGGGTGTAGGGACTGATGTGAATGTACAATGTATATGTAAAGCGCTGCGTAAATTGACGGCGCTATATAAGTACCTGAAATAAATAAATAAAAATGTTATATATATATATATATATATATAATATATATATATATATATATATATATATATATACATACATACATACATACATACATACATACATACATACAGCGGCAAGGTGGCTCTTCTGGGCAGGATCACGTACCTGTGCGTGATCCTGCATGTTCGGGTCTAGGATGCGCCGGCGCGCCGTCAGCAACCCGCACCCACTGTGATTGGACACAGCGGGAGCCAATCAGCGGGGCGTCCGCCGGGACCCGCTGATCATTCGGGACACAGGCAGAACGGCGGTCTGCCTATGTAAACAGGGCAGATCGCCTTTCTGTGAGAAGGGAAGGTTGTTGATCCTGTGTTTCTGCAAAGCAGGGACAAGGATCCACGCCTTCCCATAGTGAGAAAGCACAGGTTAGGCACACAGTTAACTCTTTGATCGTCCCCGATGTTAACCCCTTCCCAGCCATAGTCAGTACAGTGCATATTTTTAGCACTGATCGAGTATTAATGTCACTGGTCCCCAAAAAAGTGTCACTTGGTGTCCGAGCTGTCCGCTGCAATGTCGCAGTCCCTCTAGAAGTTGCTGATCGCCACTATTACTAGTAAAAGAAGAAAAAATAAATAAATAAAAATTACATAAATCTATCCTATATTTTATAGATGCTATAACTTTTGCACATACCAATCAATATACACTTATTTATTGGGATTTTTTTTTTTTTTTTGCCAGAAACATGTAGCAGAATACATATTGGCCTATGTTAACCACTTCCCTGCCGGCGCATTATAAAATGACGCAGCAGGAACATTCCCTTCCACCGGGAAGGGCGTCATATGACGTCCGCCCGCTCTCATCCGCTAATCCGGGGATGAGGCGTGTCCCTCGGGAGTCTACACAGCCCATCCTCGATCAGGGTAAAGAGCCGATGAAAAAATGAGGCGTGTCACCCTGACGCAGCCCATCCCCCTATCAAGGTAAAGAGCCAATGAAATTGTCTCTTTATCATGTGACTGGCTGTGTCCAATCACAGCCGGTCACAGATGTCAGCAAACCGCGGTAACAGCTCGTTACTGCCTACAGTGCACACCAATACACACTGATTGCCCATAAATAAAGAGCACCTGTCACCATCTCATCAGAGTACCCGGGTACCTATCACCAGCCCATCAGAGTACCCGGGTACCTGTGTCCGGTTTATCAGAGTATCCGGGTACCTGTCTCCGGCCCATCAGAGTACCCGTGTACCTGTCTCCGGCCCATCAGAGTACCCGGGTACCTGTCTCCGGCCCATCAGAGTACCCGTGTACCTGTCTCCGGCCCATCAGAGTACCCGTGTACCTGTCTCCGGCCCATCAGAGTACCCGTGTACCTGTCTCCGGCCCATCAGAGTACCCGTGTACCTGTCTCCGGCCCATCAGAGTACCCGTGTACCTGTCTCCGGCCCATCAGAGTACCCAGGTACCTGTCTCCGGCTCATCAGAGTACCCGGGTACCTGTCTCCGGCTCATCAGAGTACCCGGGTACCTGTCTCCGGCTCATCAGAGTACCCGGGTACCTGTCTCCGGCTCATCAGAGTACCCGGGTTCCTATCTGAAGCCCATCCAAGTACTCGAGAATCCTATTCTCTCTGATCTGTGCCTCTATAAAAAAATATATATATATATATATATATATATATATATATATATATATATATATATATATATATATATATATATATATATATATATATATATATATATATATATATATATATATATATATATATATATATAAATTTTTGTTTTGTTTATAGCGCAAAAAATAAAAACCGCAGAGGTGATCAAATACCACTAAATGAAAGCTCTATTTATGGAAAAATACAAAAAGGATATAAATTTTATTTGGGTACAGCGTCGCACGAACACGCAATTGTCAGTTAAAGTAACGCAGTGCCGTATTGCGAAAAATGGCCTTATCATAAAGGGGGGTAAATCTTTTGGAAGTGATTATGTGACGGTAAATCTCTGTAGCGAATGACAAAAAAAAAAAACTTGACAGAAGTTGTAATTCTTATCTAATTCTTATCAAAAACTAAAATGACCTATTTACAGTATATGTCGCCCCCACCAGCAAAAGGGTCAACAAGCCAAATTTTTTTCCTGGATCTGTCAGTAGGGTTACAGGTATCTCTGAATCTCTTATCCATTGTCCTCTAGAAGGGTAAATAAAGCATATTCGGCAAATGATTAAACAAATACCATGACATTTTAAATGATGTATGTTGGAGGTGAATACAAACAGGCATTGAATGAGCAGACACAGATAAGACAGGGGTGGAACTGGCTGAGCTCTGTCAATGGAGTGACAAGTATAGGGCTTGTTTGTCATTTGCATTTGTAAGTGTGCCAGGTCAATAGGGAGCAGAAGGCGGTGACACACTTATACAAGAACTCTACAAGGCTCCTCATGAACATATGAATGACCTAGTTGGACATTTACAGCGTATTGTTGGAGAGTCTGCAGTAAAGATACGGCACAAGTGAGCATCTGCTGGCTGGTGTCCATCTTTGTGTCCCACCAGGCCAAACATGCCAGTAATTGTGAGGAAGGCCACCAGACATGGTCCGTAAAGATCAACCACCCTTGGAGCTTCTCTACTGTGGTGTTCTGAACCCAGAATTTATAGGTCATAATGAGGCCTTCAAATTGTGATGGCGGTTGCCGGGTTTTGTGCTCTTTTTTTTTTTTTTTTTTTTTTGTTAATGCTGTCTACACTTTATAATTGTACAGCTAGAACTCTGTGGGGGTTCTTTTATATGAAAATCTGAGGTTAAGTGGCAGCAAACTAGCGATATGCTCCTTTTTTTTTCTTCTATTTCAGTTAGTCAGGCATTGTCCTAACAACTCCAAAGTTGTGACTACAAATTAAATAGATTTCATCTCCACGTCAGTGTACCCCAAAAATGGATTCTAGTGGTGCCAGCATCGTTACTATAAATTAGGGTTGGGTTGGGTTAGGGCAGGAAATCCTATACTAACCCCATTTGAAATAGAGTGTTGCTTGCTTTTCAGAGGTGCTAAATGGAGCTCAAAGTTTGGATTTGCCTGCCACGTAGCACATTAAGGCAGCGGTTGTGGGCCCAGAGTTATGGTGTTGTGATCAACTTGCATCTGTGAACAGACGCTTACACAAATAGAGGGTAGACCCTTCTTGATTAAAAATTGAGCTTTTTTTTTTTTTTTGCACGCAGAAGAGGCTAAAGCACAATAGCAGCCTTTGAAGAAACCAGAAAAAAAAGACATTGCCCAAGATCGACCAAGATACAATCAAAATTGTAAACATTAAGCCCCGGTTCACACAGGGGCGGCACGACTTGCAGGTCGCCTCACCGAGGCGACCTGCACACGACTGCCAAGGCGACTTGCAAAACGACTTCTGTATAGAAGTCTATGCAAGTCGCCCCCAAAGTAGTACAGGAACCTTTTTCTAAGTCAGAGCGACTTGCGTCGCTCCTATTAGAACGGTTCCATTGTACAGAACGGGAGGCGACTTGTCAGGCGGCTAGGTCGCCTGACAAGTCGCCCCTGTGTGAACCGGCACTAAGACAATTGCCATAGTTAGGTCTTGTGATTCAAGGATTATATGTGCAGCCCTGGGTTTTGTTTCGATTTGCATCTGCTGCTGCCTAAAATATAAAAAATACCAGCCAGGACTGTGCAGCTGCAGGAGAAAAAATAAGGACTGCATGGGTTGAACTGGAAATCAATTTGAGAGTTGTAAACTTGAACATGGGATACGTGCAAGAACATATATGTAGCAAAGTCCGGGGGCCCCTGAAGCCCAATGGTGGCCTCCAGAGTTAGGGACAGCTGACATCCTTCTGCGTAGAGTGGGTCACAAGGCATGGTTGGTGCAATGTAAGATAAACAGGTGGGCCTCAGACACTTTTTTTAATGCAAAGAGATTTATTGTCTCTTAAATAGAACTGTGGGAGAGAGGTTTAGGGCCAGGACACCCTTCAGTAGATGCAAAGGTAATTGGCAGACCTCAAGACTTACATAGGTAGACAGCTATACAGGTGAAGGCCTCCAGCTGGATACCACTTCTGTATAGGTAGGACCGCTGTCTCCTATGGCAACAATCTTGTAACTGTTACTAACGGCATTTGAAGTCAACTATTTGCAACAAGAACAGTTCTTAGTTTACCCCACCATCACTCACTGTGGGTCTTCACTCAACGAGCTCCCAGTCTCTCTCACTAGACTTCAGATCCACTAGCCACTGGATCCCCTGAGCTCTTCCACTAGTAGCACTCAGTATCTTCCTCAAGTGTCACCCCCGCTTCCCTGCTGGTGTTCTGGCTTGGCACTCACAGATACTCTCTAAGGTTCAACCCTACGGAAACGCTAGGTCCCTGGCTTGGCACTCACTGATGCTCCACAAGCGTCACCTCTGCTGTCCCGCTGGGTCCCTGACTTGGCACAGGCTGAAGTTTTCCCACTTCTTCACCGTCCCCGGCTGGCGAGAGGTCTGCTTTGGTACTGGCCTCAACTTACTCACAGTGGTCTCCAGTAAACAGTCCGCTGAAGGTCCGATGAAAGCCACACACGGTCGGATTGTCCGCCGGATTCGGTCCGTTGGACCAGTCCGGTTGAAAAGTCCGCTCGTGTGTACAGGGCATTAGGAATAAATGGTTGTGGAACGAATCATCTGAGTTTCCATTATTTCTTATGAGGAAATTCGCTTTGATATAGAAGTGCTTTGAATTACAAGCATGAATTATGCTCGCAATCCAAGGTTTCACTGTAGTTCTACTTCATTAAGTATTTCTTTTAAAAAATAATACGTCAGATCATGATCCAGCAGTCATCTACTGTCTATGGCCAGTCTAAACTGAGAAGACAATGTAATGCAGGCGTTGACCCAAAGAGCGTATGCCTTGGCATAGTGAATAATAATAAAGTTACCTCGATGACAATTGTAACTTGTAATATAGGAGGAAAATAAAATAATATAGCAGGAAATAATAGCACATTTTTATTTTGTTTACTCTCGTTGAGTGGTCCTCGAATGTCCCACTTTTTACCGCTGCAATAAAAGTAAATGCTGCTGATTAGGCTTTTGTGTCTCTTTAATGAGATGGCAGATGCCTCGATCACAATTCAGATTCCTGTCAGCAGCCAATTAATGATTAAACAGCACACGAGCATCTCCACAGCTAATTGTTTTACCAACACAGATGTTTTGTGGAAGTCATAAAAGATCAGAAGAGCTGATTGTTTGCTGGAATTGGGAGGACATTCACCTCCTGCCATTCAAACTCCCCTCTTCAAAAAGAGCGGGAACGAGCGTAGGCGACGTGACTGGACACGCTGACGACGTACAAAAACGTGATCATATGACTAACAGAGCTAAGCATGAGGGGACCTAAAAGAAACCCAGAAATGCCAGTATAGCAAGGATATGGCCTACTATATAGAGCCATTTCTATGACTTGTATACAGCTGTTTCTGCCTTTTTAGCCCCCCGGTCACATCGGGGTGATTTGACATGTCAAATCACATGCCAAATCGCAGCCTATTGCCAGCAACAGCACCGTCCGAATCAGTGCGACGTAGGGCTGGGGAAAAAATCGATTTAAATCTTGAATCGAGTTGAGAGGTCAAATTGATTCAAAATTTAAGCAAATCGATTTTTTTAGATTTTTTATTATTTTTTTTTTTCACCGCGCCGGTCCTGAGGCGCTGCGGGCATGAGTTTTTAGGCGAAGCCGCGGCCTCGCCTAAAAACTCCTGCCTGCAGCTCCCCAGGACCGGTGCTGACACCGCGCCGGTCCTGAGGAGCTGCGGGCAGGAGCCTTTAGGTGAGGGCGCGGCTTCGGCCTAGTCCACGAGGCTGGACGCTGCGGACTAGGCCGAAGCCGCGGCCTCGCCTAAAAACTCATGCCCGCAGCGCCTCAGGACTGGCGTGGTGTCCAAAAAAAAAAAAGAATTGATTCGAATCGTGAATCAAGTTTTTTTTAAGAAAATCTCCCAGCCCTAGTGCGACGCCTGACTTTATGGCGCCACACTGTTTTCCAAAAGTAGTTCCTGTACTACTTTTGGCGACTTCAGAGAAGATTTCAAAGACATCTGTGCATAAACCCGCACAGATGTCTTTCAAATCACCCCCCCACCCAAACTCGCACTGAAATGCGGGTTTGAAATTTGTGCGAGTTCAGCTGATCTCGCACGATTGCAAACCTGCCTCCAATGTGAACGTCACCGTAAAGTCTCATCAGCAAAGGCGTGCGCACAGGGTGTGCCAGGTGTGCCTGGGCACACCCTAATCACCCCGTGTGGCACAGATTGCCCCTGTTTCTACCCCTGATATTTCACCAAAGCCCTTAACGGGGCTCTTCAAAAAATTGTAAAAAATAAAATAAGAATTAAAACTACTGACACGGCCCACTGCCCTACTGACACCAATCTCTGCCCTACTGACACTGTCAGTATATATGCACACACACGCATATGTGTTTAAACTTTGGGGTGCAAACCCTAATGCAATAGGCTGTGCACACCTATGCTCATCAGTGTAGGATACAGAACGGCTTCTATCAGGAGGGCTTTGCAGGAAGTCAGCATAACCTGTCAGGCTATTATGTTGGGTAAAAGGAACAAATGCATTATATACAGTAAAACCTTGGATTGCGAGCATAATTCGTTCCGGAAACATGCTTGTAATCCAAAGTATTCGTATATCAAAGTGAATTTCCTCATAAGAATTAATGGAAACTCAGATGATTCGTTCCACAACCATTTATTCATAAGTCCTTCCGTTTATAGTCCTTATAAAAAGATAATAGCAATGTGATAAGTTGTGTAACCATAAAATGTCCATTTACAAATGGCCGTCTCCACAAGGGGATTAGAAGCAAAATCCAGCAGGAGCTCCAGAGTATAAAAGAGAAGAGAGGCGCCTCTAAGTGTAGCAATATGGTTACATTTAATGAAGGTACAACATTTAGCAACTCACATGGTTGATGATTAAAAGGAGGCACATCTAAGTATGCAGGCATCCGGGGGTAAAGCTGTCCACATAGACCATCCTCCGCACCGCCGGCCCTCACCGCTGTCAGTTTGCAATCGTGACCGCGAAGACTACCCTGCAGTAGAGCGATCTGAAAGAAAAACTTGAACCGCTCGTGGAGCGCAGCGTGGAAGGGATGACTTTGATGGTGAGGAGGATGGTTTATGTGAACACAGCTTACTATACTAGAGTTTCCTTTAAAGAAAAAAGCACGCTATGGATTGAGGAGGTGGACTTTTCATTTATCTGTCCATCCTCCATTCATGGATCACTTTTCATTCATCGAAGCTATAGCACAGCTTTTATGAATGGAGGACATGGGTGGTTTGATGTAAGTCCTGATTTATAGAAAGACCAAAATTGTATGAGCCCTGGGTGGTAAAAGGTCATGTTTTAATTGAATTCTCCCATGTCTATTTGTGGTGTAAATCTAAAGGGTTGACAGAATCGGCAATTAAAAGGCCAGTCTAACCAAGAAAAATAGAATGTCTCAATCATGGTCTCCAAGGCGATAGACTCTTCTCCCAACTCCTTTTGGGGATGTTCCTCCTGCGGGTACACTTCTGCATATCTGGAGACTGTCCAAAAATAAAAGAGGTTTTGGATCAGGGTTTATCAATTTGCCATGGTTTTGAGCAGAAGTATTTGGTAAAATCCCTTACTAAACCTTGAACTTGATGGTTGTACTCAGCGGTGGTTGGTGCTCCATTTTTTTGGTTTCGCAAACAAACCACAAGCCACCACCCCCCTTTTGGTCGGTCCGTCAGTCAAACCCACCCCCCCCCCCGTTGCTCGGTCGATTGGCAAACTAAACACCACCCCACTGGCGCTCGCCTGTCCTCCCGCCGGCCCTGCACTTACCCAATCTAGGTCGCGGGCAACTGTGGCGGCTTCCTCCCTGCATCTCCTCCTCGGCAGCTTCCTCCCTGCGTCTCCTCCTCGGCGGCCAATACGGTCGCTTCTCCTCTCAGCCAATCGGGTCTTAAAACCCACTTCCTGATTGTCTGGGAGGAGAATCAGGAAGACAATTGCTAAAAATATAAATTTTGCTATTGTCACACAACTGGGTGGGGTCAGGGCGCAGTGCTCTGCGCCCCCGAGCCCACCCTTTTCTTTTAAGCCAATCACAGCCTCGGGCTCTAATCATGTGCTTAAAAAAAAATAAATAAAAAAAATCCCATTGAAATCCATGCGTCTAGCTCCCTGCATGTAGAATAGGGTCCGGGCGCATGAATTAGGGGGGGGCGGCGCCCCTGATGGAGCGGCCCCCAGTGGTTGTACTGCAGCTTAGCTTAAACATTTTTATACTAACGGCATCCAAACAAATGTTGGCTAAGGTTTAGATGTTGGTTATCCCAGCTGTTCCACAAGTAAAAAGGAAGATGTTGTGGAACCTAGTGAAAGAGCAATTAGCAGTGATACTCCATGACGCTATGCTTGATGCCCAACTCCTGCTTGTTTTGTCCAGGGGAGAGTAGAAAGCCTATACTCGCCTGATCCTCCATTTTAATCGTCGAACAGCGCTCCCCCATGATCCAGGGGTGAACTGTTCCCGACTTCCTTGCGTCCAGAGCAGGGCTATGGGCTTGATGACCCCAGGAACAGTCCACCACACACAACCGCTAGACTGAGGAGGGGGGCAGGAGCTGAAGGAACTGGTCTTGTGCAAGAAACTTTGGAGAATCCGGTAAGTATATCTCCAGTCTCCTAGACAAAAATGAGCAATTAAAGTGGTTTTAAAGGCAAAAGGTTTTTTACCAGCTCCCCCCCCTCCCCCAGTCCCGCTTTATACTTACCTGAGACACATCTTGATCCTGCGACGTGCATAAGAGCAGCAGCTCTCCCGGTTATCGGTCTCCTCATTGGCTCACACAGCAGTGGGAGCCATTGGCTGTCAAACACAGCCAGTGAGCCAATAAGGAGAGAGCAGGGGGCCAAGCTGCGCTCCATGTGTGAATTGACAATGTCCATTCACAGGAGAGCGGCTCAGGAGCGAGCCTGCTTGAGTGCCCCCATAGCAAGCGGCTTTCTGTTGGGGGGGGGGGTTGGCTGGGGGAACAAGCCAGGACTGACGGTGGGGGACCCAGAAAGTAGAGGATCAGGGCTGATACAGAGCAGGTAAGTATAACCTGTTAATAATTAAAAAACATTTTTTTGAATCTTTAAAACCACCTTAACCCTTGCCCTGGTTTGGTTGTTATTGTAATGTCATTACTAATTTTCCATACCTCTGCGTTGTTCTTCTTATACTTTTAAAGATTCATTAAAAAACTATTGTGAAAAGAATTATTTCAACCGTAGGCAGTTACGTTTTTTTGTCACCTTTTCTGAGAAAAATGACTGCCGAACTTTTGTCTGATTTTCGTATTGTGTGTACGCAACTTTTGAAAGCCGATTCTGAATTTTCGCACGAAAAACACCGAAGGGTCAAACTCCAAATTTTTGCTCATATGGGAACAGAACGAGCGATTTTCGTTTTAATGTGTACCGTTTTTCGTACAAGAAAAATCAGAGAAGAAAGACTGCGCATGATCAGAAACAACGAACCACAAAAAAAAGCCTGATGCCGCGTACACACGATCGGAATTTCGGCCCGCAAAAGACCGATGAGAGTTTTCCGTCAGAAAATGCGACCGTGTGTATGCTCCATCGGTCTTTTGCTGGCAGAATTCCAGCCAGCAAAAGATGGAGAGCATGCTCTCAATTTTTCGATCGGGAAAAGTTCCTGTCCGAAAATGCGACCGTCTGTGGCAATTCCGACATGCAAAATCCCTGCGCATGCTCGGAAACAATTCGACGCAAGCTCGGAAGCATTGAACTTCATTTTCTCGGCTCGTCGTAGTGTTGTACGTCACCGCGTTCTTGACGGTCGTGATTTCAGCGAACTTTTGCGTGACCGTGTGTATGCAAGGCAAACTTGAGCGGAATCCCGTCGGAAAAGCCGTCATATCTTTTTGCGTCGACAAATCCGCTCGTGTGTACGTGGCATAAGTCGTACGAGATTTTTCGCAAGAATTTTCTTTCTAATTTGCTGTGAAACGAGGAAAATCGCATGATCGTTCACCCGAATTTTCTTATAGTGTGTACCCCACTTAACACTTGACGTCCCATTTTTACTAGCCAGGTCAGTAAATTACTGGCCAGGTGGCAACCCTTTGCGCAGTCAGTCCCCTCTGCCTTTTTATGTTTCCAATCCCTTAATTGCAGAGAAAAAAAAGGGGGCCTTTTGGATTCTACAGTGGAGGGCTCCGAATCGCCTTCTGATTTTAGTGCTTGAAAAGAACCCGTCAGAATAAAAATTTGAAGGCTATCAATGCTTACTTGTATTTAAAGGAGCAAGTTCTGGGATTGTCATTTTATATCCTTGCTTTACTATTTAGTAATTTGCTGATCTAAAACAGGTGCTGTACTTACCTAGTAAGAGAACCTGTCACTGTGCCCTGAATGGTAAAAGTGACAGGTCCTCTTTAACCTCTTGACGACCAGCTGCCGTCATTATACTGCGGTAGGTTGGCTCGTTCCCGCAAATCGCCGTAGCTGTAAGTCGGCTCGGGAACTCGCTTTTGTGGGCCGCCGGTGACGCGCGTTCCCATTGGCTAGTGGGGGGAGCCAATCTGTGGGTCCGGCGGACTCGATGTCTGACGGCCACCCACGACCGTTCCCCGCAGTGACAGAACGGGGATCTGCCTGTGTAAACAAGGAAAATCTCCGTTCTGACAGGGGAGATCACACATTTCCCCATACAGTTAGAAAACACACCCAGGGAACATATTTAACCCCTTGATTGCCCCTGATGTTAACCCCTTCCCTGCCAGTGTCATTAGTACAGTGTCAGTGCATACTTTTAGCACTGATCACTGTAATAAAGTCACTGGTTCCCAAAAAAAAGTGTCAGAGATGTCAGTTAGGTGTCCTATCTGTCCGCCACGATGTCGCAGCCCTGCTAAAAATCACTGATCACCACCATTTTTTTTTTTAGAAGCCAGTGGAGTGCAAAACACACCTAAAAACTTCTACCCGGTGCCAAAAAAAGTGCACACACATAAGGAGTGAAACACAAAAACGTGCAACGGGTGTTACACTGATCCTCCACTAGGGAAGGACCTTATCCTGATCCCCCGGGGTGTTAGGCTCCAGACAGGGACTGAGGTACTTTACTTGGGTCCTTCTAGCCGAAACCAGACAGACCCCCGTCCTCTGGAAGGTCTGCCGAAACAGACCCACCCAAGTACTAGGTGGGACTCCCCCGAAGACCCCATGAGAGAAGACGAGCCAAGCCAAAAGGCCCATTATCCACCCCCTCCCAAGACTTTCATAGTAGGCCCGAGAACCCGCACCCTACTCATCACACAGTGACAAACGTGTATACACATCAAACAAAAAAATACAAAAAAGTGACAAACACGGGGATGAATAAAAAGAAGGTGGGGAGAAGGAAGGTGGGAGAGTGAAAAGTGACCATTGTGTAATGCAATGGCCGGGATCACCACCATTATTAGTAAAAAAAAAATAATAAAAATGCCATAAATCTATCCCCTATTTTGTAAATGCGATAACTTTTGCGCAAACCAATCTACGCTTGATGAATAAATTAGTTTTTTTACATTTCATAGCAGAATTTAAAACATTTTGTGTTTTTTTTTTTTTGTTTTTTTTGTTTTTTAATTATCTTGCTTTTTTTTTTTCCTATAGCGCAAAAAATAAAAACCACAGAAGTGATCAAATACCACTAAAAACAAAGCTCTATTTGTGGGAAAAAAAAGGACTTCAATTGTGTTTGGGTACAGCGTCGCACCACGGCGCAATTGTCAGTTAAAGTGGTGCAGTGCCACATCGCAAAAAAATGGCCTGGTCAGGAAGGGGGTAAATCCTTCCAGGGCTGAAGTGGTTAAAGTATCTTACAGTTTGCCTAACACAATAAGTTGAATGCAACCACATCTAGTTTTGTGCAATGTGTAGATTGTACCTGACACAATAAGGTCCATAAAGTTCTATGAGGCTGCAGTGATGGTCGGGACCATATTGTATTTCCGCCCCATTGACGATGTACCGTTCCCTGTGTTCAGCCGGGATGGGAGGGCCCTTGTTTGGGAGGATTTTACAGTTACATGGAAGAACAGATGTTGTTTCGGTCTCATCCTCCTCGTCACACCCGCTGCTCACTGTTCTGAGAAGGTCGCATACTCATTTATTAGGTATAATTGGTCCCTCATCTACGTTGCTCACCTGCATCATTACCCTCCGAGTGCGCCACGCTTCGCTGGCATATTAGTGGCGTACTTTGGGACCTCGTTATCTCTTTATCCAAATGGCCTCATTTAAAAGAGAAAAGCTCATGTTATGAAGGGCAATTACACATTAAGTGTTATGTATAATTTTCATCTGTCTGATGTCTGGAGATACAAGCCACAGGGCTGTATTTAACCTCGGAATGTGGAGCACAACCTGCTGCAAGGGCCGCGCCGCCGCGCTGTGATTTCCCACTCTGCCAAAGTGTAGACTTTTCCCAATTTCCAACTCTTCTGTACCTTGGAAACAAATGTTTGATGATCTGCCTCAAACCCAACTCTAATGCCCCGTACACACGATAGGATTTTCCGACAACAAATGTTGGATGTGAGCTTGTTGTCGGAAAGTCCGACCGTGTGTACGCTCCATCGAACATTTGTTGGCGGAATTTCCACCAACAAATGTTTGAGAGCTGGTTCCGACAACAAAACTTGTCAGAAATTCCGATCGTGTGTACATAAGTCCGACGCACAAAATTCCACGCATGCTCGGAATCCAGCAGAAGGAGCCGCACTGGCTATTGAACTTCATTTTTCTCGGCTCGTCGTACGCGTTGTACGCCACCGCGTTTTTGAACTTCGGAATTTCCGACAAGATTTGTGTGACCATGTGTATGGAAGACAAGTTTGAGCCAACATCCTTCGGAAAAAAATCCACGGTTTTGTTGTCGGAAAATCCTATCATGTGTACAGGGCATAAGGCGGGTGTCGTTTTTGCGGCGCTATTGGCCCGCTAGCGGGGCGCTTTAGAGGCGGTGTATACACCGCTCCTACAGCGCTGCAAAGATGCTGTTTGCAGGACTTTTTTACCGCCCTGCAAGCGCACCGCTCCAGTGTGAAAGCCTGAGTGCTTTCACACTGGAGAGACAGGAGATGCTCTTTACAGGCGCTATGCATGCACTGTTTTTGGCTCTGTAGCGCCTGTAAAGTGCCTCATTGTGAAAGTAGCCTAAAGGCTTATTTACACTTGCTTCAGCTTCAACACACATTAAAGCGGTGTTCCGCTTAAAAAAAAAAAAAATAAAAGTCAGCAGCTACAAATACTGCAGCTGCTGACTTTTAATAATCGGACACTTACCTGTCCCAGGGTCCAGCGATGCGGGCGTACGAAGCCCCGCTCGTCTCCCCCTCCTCTCTGCGGTGCCAGCATTGTCGCTGTGGGCGCCCGGCTGTGGCTTCACAACCGGGCACGCACTGTGCATGCGCGAGTAGCGCGGTGTGACTGGCCGGGCAATCATCTGGGACCTGTGACATGTCCCAGATGATTGTCGAGAGGGAGGGGGGGTGAGGTTAACTGACGTCCGGCGCCGTGGTGCCCCCGGGAGGAAGTGGGAGCTGGAACCTTCTAAAAAGAGGGTATCGCCCCCCTCCAAAAAAAATGACATGCCAAATGTGGCATGTCAGGGGGTCACCTTCCCTTAAAGCGGTGGAACTCCGCTTACACTTGCCTCAAAACAAGACCTCGAACACGCTTTGTTAAAGCTCTCTGAATGCCAGTCAAAGCTCATCGGCTTTCACACTGGGGTGGCTTGAGAGGCACTTTTCAGGCGCTATTTTCAGCACAAAGACGCCTGAAAAGCGCCCCAGTGTGAAAGGGGTCTTAATGCATTCTCTACATTTAAGGTAAAAAACCTTCAGTATGCAGCTCCCCCCACCAACCTCCCCCCGCCCCCCATTACTTACCTGAGCCCATTCCCAGTCCAGTGATGTGCATGAGAGCAGAAGCTCTCTTGGCTCTCTCCCTCCTCATTAGCTCGGACACAGCAGCGGGAGCCATTGGCTCCGGCTGCTATCAATCACAGCCAGTGAGGAGGGGGCAGGGTCAAGCTGAAAGACATGAGGCACAAAGATCTGGCTCGGGAGCGAGCACGTATCAGTTCCCTTATAACAAGCAGCTTGCTATGGGGGGAGCTTGTGGGGGGGCGGAGCTAGGAGAGCCAGTAGGGAACCCGAGAAGGCAAAGATTGGGGCTGCTCTGTGCAAAACCATTGCATAGAGCAGGTAAGTATATATGTTTGTTTGTTTTTTTTTTTTTTAAATATAGACATTTACTATCACTCTAAAGCCTCGTACACACGATCAAATTTTCGGCAGGGAATTGTGTGACTGCCTAAAATCCGACCGTTAGTGCGCTCCATCAGACAATTGTTGGCCAACTTTCCGCCAACAAATGTTGGGTGGCTGGCTAGTAAATTATCGGCGGACAACTGTCTGTTGTCAGATTTTCCTATCGTGTGTACACAAGTCCATCACACAAAAGTCCAAAGTACAAACACGCATGCTTGGAATCAATGCTCACCAAACACGACATTAGCAGAAGGTGCCCAAAGGGTGGCGCTCAAGACCTGAAATTGCACGTAGTACGTCACTACATTCTTGTTGGTTGGCCGACAGTTATGTACGGTTTGTATGCAAGACAAGTCCACGGCACACGCCCTTCGGACAAAAGTCTGGCGCTTTGTCTGCGGAAAATCCGATCGTGTGTACGAGGCTTTAGTTACAGTCCCTTGCTTTACGGGCCGACTCCTCTGAAACTTACAGATTTCCTCAGTCCCATGGACTCTTCTAATTGTATACACTGCTCCTAAAGTGCCCCTGCCCATTGAAATCAATGGGCAGCACCAACAAAACGCCGGCAAAGCGGCGCTTTGCGGGCACTTTTAACCCTTTTTCGGGCCGAAAAGTGACGCAAAAAACGTCGACGCCCACCCGCCCTAGTGTGAAAGTGCTCTTTCAGTCTGAAGGACAAGGAACCCCTCCAACATGGAGTGCAGTCTCTGGAGTAGAGCACCTCGGTCTCCTAGCAGGATCACACACCTGCCTTTAAACGGGAGCACACTTCCCTCTTGGCTGGAGCTCTAGGCCTTGTCCGAGCCTTCATTATAAGGACTGTGTGCACCTGGAAACGCACCCTGCTAGTCTTCAACAATTGGATTGGAGATTTCTTCCACCCCACAGCACTCTGAAATCTCCAAACTACAGAGCCCAATCCAGGAATATCAAAATCCATTCCCCAGACATACAAGATATTCCACCTCTGGGGGTGGAGGGGGTGAATTGAAGAGGAATGCCTAATTCCTTGGCCCTGTGGCAGCTGGCCCACTGGTCTTCTTAGCTCCCACATTGGAATGTGAGCAGGTCACCAGTGGCGGAACTACCAGGATCGCAAAGGTCACCCTTGCGACTGTGCCTTGGTGTTCCGCCACCGTGGGGAGCTCGGTTCACACACGGCTGAGACCCCAAAGTTGTGCGACTTGCTTTTTGTGATTTAACATGGCAGTCTATGGCACTCAAATCGCACCAAAGTTGCAGAAATGTAGTGCAGAATTTGTCGCTGCGACTTGAGTTGCATTAATTAGCAGGGTGGATTTAATTTAAATCATGATTTAAATCACTAGTAAAAAAGGCTTGATTTAAATCAAGTTGATTTAAATCATAATTTTTAAAGAGTACCTGTCATCTCTGTCCCACAGCGGCTCCTCCTCTGACCTGCTGTTGACTCACCGACAGTCACATTCACTTTAATGGGACGGCTGGTGATGTGGCAGTGACACAGCAAGGTGAGGGACGTGGTGGCAGCAGGCGAGTAGACGCCCGCTAACGGGCGCAGCCATGATGGATATGAAATGACAGGTGCTCTTTAACTGAAATCATTCTTGCTGGTAGTTAGAATCTTTAATATTTGCAAACAAAATGAAGGTTTCTTATTTAGAATAATAAGCTGTCAGGTTAGTAAAACAGCGATATCAGAACTGATTCAATCATACAGTTTGTAGTGTACATAGATTTGCAAAACAGTGGGATAAAGGAATATTGCAGAGCCTGGATTTATTGAATGAGTTTACCAAAAATGTAAATATTGCAGAATATACAGCCTCATGATACATAACTAAGCTCCATGTCATGCTGAATAAACTAAATTATTAATGTATCTTAAATAGAAAACTATCTTTAGATAGATTTTTGCTTTAAAAGCATTTTTATTAAAATAAATTTGATAAAAATCAAAAAAATCTATTTAAATTAAAAAAAATCATATTTAAATAAAAAAAAAAATCAGATTTATATATTTATTAAATCATAGATTTATATCCACCCTGTTACCCATTGAAATGAATGTGTTTTGCATTGTCATGCGACTTTATTGGGGAGATTTACTAAAGCCGGTGCAGTTGTGCTTCACCACAAGACAATGCTTCCAGATATTGCCGTTTAGGTAGGACATTTCACTAAAGACAATGGTGATGTTGCTGTCCCAGGGGGGGCATCTGTGCGGCTTTCTAATTGGCACATGGCTGGACAGAATTTTTTTTTAACATTTCTTCCTAAATTTTAGGATTCGGCAGGCTGGCCTGAAGTTGCGCTTTTGCACAAATGAATCGCAGGCCACACGGAGTCAGTTTGTCCGCAAACTGCAGAAATTTGGCTTCAGCATCTCTGAAGAAGAGGTTACTGCTCCTGGCCCTGCAGCAAAAAGGCTGATGCAAGAACGGGGACTGAGGCCACATTTGCTGGTCCATGAAGGTAATATACTTCTCTATCTTGAAAAAAGCTTTACAAGCACACATTTGCTGTCCGAAATGTTAGATAGTAAGGACCCGGCCACCAAATGTTTTTTTTTAATTTACCTTGGGATGGACAGCTAGGCGGCGGGCAGACCCCCCTCCCCCCCTCTTCTCCGCCGCCTGTGTGAAAGAGCCCTTAGAGAGAGACCATAGAGAAAGTCTGTCCTCATCAACATACAACACAAGAAGCCCAGTCTCTAAGCCTTGTTAGGACAGACGGTGTTCAAATCTAGTTATAACTGATAATGAAGATCTGCTTGCACAGAGCTGACAGGGTTAATAACTGCCGAGTCACTTTATAAACAAAGAGAGCTACCTAGGATTTTCCTTGCTGAAGGGACCAGAATCGATTAATTTAATTTAAAAAGGGTAAGCTGCAGTGGCATCGGGAGGGGGGGCTGGAGCCCCAAATAGGTTCCCGAAAAGCCCCGGGTCTCAGGCATGCACAGCTGTATTAGTAGCCCCAAGCGCCGCAGAGCGAGGACCGATCTGATCCCGAGTGCGGCCGAGTCACATAGCAGGTCCCGCCTTCTGGAGCCTGCAGCGCCTATGATGGATGTCCCACTGGTCCAATGCCAGGACCGCGGGATGTGTGACGTCCATCATAGGTGCTGCAGGCTCCAGAGGGCAGGAATTACAATGCGGCCACCGCGCTGTGAGATCGGCGCTCGGGCGGGCGGCTCTCCTCTTCTGGCTGCCTGCTGTGATGATGGGCGCAACCGCACACCACACACCATGGTTGAGCTGCTGCAGGACACATGATGTCTGTCTCCTGGTCAGGTAGGTCAGTGTGTGTCACTACCGTCAGTGTATGTATGTCAGGTAGGTCAGTGTATGTCAAGTAGGTCAGTGTATGTCAGGTAGGTAGGTCAGTGTGTGTCAGGTAGGTAGGTCAGTGTGTGTCAGGTAGGTAGGTCAGTATGTGTCAGGTAGGTAGGTGAGTGTGTGTCAGGTAGGTAGGTGAGTGTGTGTCAGGTAGGTAGGTCAGTGTGTGTCAGGTAGGTAGGTCAGTGTGTCAGGCAGGTGAGTTTAGTGGTCAGCATTGATGGGCACTGGTAAGCCAGGCAGCAACCAGCAAGTGAGCTTACCCCCACCACACAACCCCACTAAGCCAAAAAAACCTGTGACCCTAAACATACAGCCAGAGCTACAATGGAATGGTTTAGATCAAAGCATATTCATGTGTTAGAATGGCCCAGTCAAAGTCCAGACCTAAATCCAATTGAGAATCTGTGGCAAGACTTGAAAATTGCTGTTCACAGACTCTCTCCATCCAATCTGAAAGAGCTTGAGCTACTTTGCAAAGAAGAATGGGCAAAAATGTCACTCTCTAAATGGGCAAAGCTGGTAGAGACATTCCCAAAAAGACTTGCAGTTGTAATTGCAGCAAAAGGGGGTTCTACAAAGTATTGATTCAGGGGGGGCTGAATACAAATGCACGCCACACTTTTCACATATTTATTTGTAAAAAAATTTGAAAACCATTTATAATTTTCCTTCCACTTCACAATTATGTGCCACTTTGTGTTGGTCTATCACATAAAATCCCAATAAAATACATTTACATTATTGGTTGTAACCTGACAAAATGTGGAAAATTTCAAGGGGTATGAATACTTTATCAAGGCACTGTAATTTATCAGCTGAGTTGTATGTGACACATCTGTGCATCTATGGGTACGTTGGCTGTGACTTCCTCCCTTCTCGCAGATCTCCTCTCGGAATTTGACTCCATTGATAAGTCGGAGCCCAACTGTGTTGTGATCGGAGATGCAGCTGAAAACTTTTCCTATCAGAATGTGAATGAAGCATTTAATGTGCTGATTGGCCTAAAGAAAGCGATTCTCATCTCTCTGGGAAAGGGGTGAGTGCTTTTGTGTTTTTTACCTTTTCACAGTTGTAGGACATTTTATTACATATACTCACACAAAGAGCATTCAAAAAATTTGCATCGCTTAACTTGTACCAAGAATAATCTTCAACTGTATCAAGCAGAGATGGGGCCCTTTCACTCAAGTGTGTCATTATTTTTTTTTCAGACAGATCCAGACTGAACCAAATGTATGTCTATTGATGGGCAGATGTAAACGGACCCACGTCTGTTTTCATCCGCTTACATCCAAGTCAATGCAGCATAATAAAGCATGGATCCATCCTACCTTGTATCACCGATTCAGGCTGGTGGTGGTGTAATGGTGTGGGGGATATTTTCTTGGCACACTTTGGGCCCCTTAGTACCAATTGAGCATCGATTAAACGCTACGGCCCACCTGAGTATTGTTGCTGACCATGCCCATCCCTTTATGACTACAGTGTCCCCATCTTCTGATGGCTCCTTCCAGCAGGATAATGCACCATGTCACAAAGCTCCAATCATCTCACCACTGGACAATGAGGTCACTGTACTCCAATGGCCTCCACACCAAAATCTCTGAGTAATGTTTCCAACACCTTGCTGAATCTATGCCATGAAGAATGAAGGCAGTTCTGTAGGCAAAAGCGGGTCCAACCCGGTGCTAGCAAGGTGTACCTAATAAAGTGTCCAGTAAGTGTATGTTGACAGTGTGTCAGAAACCATGAAATCAGGCCGGGACAGAGGTACAGCTAAATCACACTTGTTTAATAATAAAAGTAAAAAGAACAAAGGTAGTCAAAACATAGCCAGAGTTCAGGAACTGGAATGGATAGTCAGCCAAGCCAGAAGTCAGGGATCAATGTAGTGGAACAGCAAGCAAGATCTGGAGCCAGAATGGATGTTGACAGTGTGTCAGAAACCATGAAATCAGGCTGAGACAGAGGTACATTTAAATCACACTTGTTTAATAATAAAAGTAAAAAGAACAAAGGTAGTCAAAACATAGCCAAAGTTCAGTAACCGGAATGGATAGTCAGCCAAGCCAAAAGTCAGGGATCAACGTAGTGGAACAGCAAGCAGGATCAGGAGCCAGAATGGATGTCAGCAAAGCAAGTCTTGAACAGGATCGCAGGAGATGGTTTCTGTGATGTTGAGAAAGGCGAAGGCAGAGATCCTCTGGACTGGACGGCTTAAGTAGGCAGGACTGATGAGCAGGATATCATCAACAGCTGAGTAACTGTGGAGAGATAGGAGCTGGCAATTAGCGGCCAGCTCAGAGAAGGAAGGGCTGAGCCCAGCCCTGACACAGTGTTAAGTCAGCCAGCAATAGATCGAAATTCGGTGCACCTATGGGCAGGCCGAGTGTACCCAAAACGATTCAGAGATTGACTTGGGTAAGACCAGCATGTCGGATTTGTAGCATGTGTCTTTTGCCGCGATGGCGAATGACGGTGTTGATGACGGTATAGAGCATAAACTTTGGCCTGCCTTAGACTGACAGCACTGTGCAAATCAAAAGGGCCATCATCTGATTTGGCTCAGAACTCATCCCTCTCCAATGTGAATACCACTGTGCAGGGAATAAGGTTGATGTGAAAACAGATTCAGGTACTTATGCTAGTTGCATAAAAAAATGCATCTGTATGTTTTTAATACTCAAAGTGGAAGTCCATGCAAAGTCCAAAACCCCTGCATCTATAGACACCTGGGATCTAACACCAACCTCTCTATCCCTGTAAAGAAAAGATGAGTAGACGCCGGAAGCTCTGCAGAGGACACGGAGGACAACGGCTGTGTAATGAATGGGAAGTGACGTCACCCATAGAGTTACTATGGGGCTTCCGTTGTCCTTGGTCTCCCCTGCACCCAACTCCACAGAGAAGCCGCAGCTAACAGCTCAGCCTGGGATCCGGTCGGATCGGGTCCTCCAAAAAGGAATGTATACTCGTTTTTTCTTTACAGGGATAGAGAGGTTAGCGTTAGATCCCTGGTGCCTATAGATACAGGGGTTTTAGATTTGCATGGACTTCAGCTTTAACTTAACCTAAAGCCGCGTACACACGAGCGGAATGTCCGACAGAAAAAGTCAGACGGAAGCTTTTCATCGTCTATTCTGATTGTGTGTATGCCTCATCTGACTTTTTTTTTTTTTTTGAAAATTCTGACGGACCTAGAAATAGAACACGTTCTAAATCTTTCCAACGGAACCAATTCCTATCGGGGAAAACCGATCGCCTGTATGCTGTTCCGACGGACCAAAAACAACGCATGCTCTGAAGCAAGTACGAGACAGAAGCTATTGGCTACTGGCTATGGAACTTCCTTTTTCCAGTCCCGTCATAAGTGTTGTACGTCACCGCGTTCTGGACGGTCGGACTTTGGGTTGACTGTGTGTAGGTAAGACCGCTTGAATGGAATTCCGTCGGAGTTCCGTCGGAGAAACCTTCGTAGTTTATTCCAACGGCAAAACCGGTCGTGTGTACGCGGCAAAAGAGTGTTTTCTGCCTAGATTTCAGCTTGAAATCAACTTTGTACATCATTTTATGCCTTATTTTGTTACCTCCTTTATAATTTTTTTATTGTTTGACTAAATGCTATAAGACAAGTAGCATCAATCTTTGCCTCTTTTTTCATTACAGACGTTATTATAAAGAAACCGATGGATTGAAGATAGACGTAGGTGCCTACATGAAAGCTCTGGAGGTAAGGATGCTTTTTCCTTCTCTTGTGACTATGGTTGACTCATTACAATTCAGTAATCTCTCCTCTCTCTCTTTTCACCAGTATGCCTGTGATGTCACGGCGGAGGTCGTGGGAAAACCATCGAAGAATTTTTTCATGTCTGCCCTGGATGAGATGGGAGTGAAGCCAGATGAGGTAAGATGTGGCCGAATATGGGCAGATATATCGTCAAGAATAATGACAAGGAGACCTGAATCTCCCCCGGAAGGATTTACCCCCTTCCTGACCAGGCCATTTTTTTTTGCGATACGGCACTGCGTCGCTTTAACTGACAATTGCGCGGTCGTGCGACGCTGTACCCAAATAAAATTGACGTCCTTTTTTTTCCCCACCAATAGAGCTTTCTTTTGGTGGTAGGTGATCACCTTTGCGGTTTTTATTTTTTACGCTATAAACAAAAAAAGAGCGACAATTTTCGAAAGAAAAAAAACCCACATTTTTTACTTTCTGCTATAAAACATTTCCAAAAAAAATGTAAAAAAACTACTTTATTCATCAGTTTAGGCCAATTTGTATTCTGCTGCATATTTTTGGTAAAAAAAAATCCCAATAAGCGTATATTGATTGATTTTGTGCAAAAGTTATAGCTTCTACAAAATAGGGGATAGATTTATGACATTTTTATTATTTATTTCTTTTTTACTAGTAATGACGGCGATCAGTGATTTTTAGCGGGACTGCGACATTGCGGCAGACACATCGGACACCTAACTGACATTTTGTACACTTTTTTGGGAACCGGTGACTTTATTACAGTGATCAGTGCTAAAAATATGCACTGTTATTGTACTAATGACACCGGCAGGGGAGGGGTTAACATCAGGGGAAATCAAGCGGTTACCTGTGTTCCCTCACTGTGTGTTCTAATTATATGGGGGATGGGCTCACTGGGATAACACACAGATCCATCTTCCTGCATAGCAAAAAGACAGGATCTGTGTGACCTCCCCTGTCAGAACAGAGATCTGCCTTGTTTTTACACAGGCAGATCCTCGTTCTGTCACTGCGGGGAACGATCGTGGGTGGCCGGCAGACATCGAGTCCGCGGGACCCGCTGATTGGCTCCCCCCACTGGCCAATGGGAGCACGCACGTCTACAGATCGCCACGTGCGAGCCCGACGTACACTTACGGCGATTTGCGCAGCCGAGCCAACCTGTAGAACTGCGGCGGCTGGTCGACAAGTGGTTAAAACCCCTCTAGTTAGAGGAATGAAAGATCGGGTTCACTTGTAGGGAATTTTTTTTTGGCAGTGTAAAATCTTCCCTGAGCCAGGATCACCTCTGGTTGCTAAAGGCAATCAATATTGTCCCAAGGAGGTCATGATAATTCACGTTATCACAAGTGATGCTCAAAAATGGGGATCATTGGGCTGGTTATGACCACCATGATTTAATAGTAGAAATATGGGATCATTCTTTTTAATTTATTATTACATTATTTTAAATGACATTAGGAATCATTTAACCTCCCTGGCGGTATGATTATTTCAGATTTTTGCGGGGTTTTTTTTTGCATAGAAATTTGGCGTTTTATATTGTAGGTCTGTAATTCTTAGCAATAACACACTTAGATCTGTCCACCAAGAGTCTAGTAGATATACCGGGTATGATGAAGTTTGAAACACAAAATCATAAATTCTAATATAATAAATAAATATAAATAATTAAAAAAATAATAATAATATAATAATAAAATACATTTCCCCACGATTCACTGTCGTTCAATTCTGCAAGTGTTCTAATTTACTATCGCGGTTTTCTAGTCTAAAGCCACTTTTGACGTAAAGGGACACTTTTTTTGGTTGCTATGAACAATTTCAAGTCTCTAGGCAGAAAGAACAGTGTATATCATATAAAACTGCATGCAGGGCATAGGACAAAGCACTGGGGACAAAAGGGATGTGAAATAATTTCATACAGTACTGTAATCTGTAAGATTACAGTACTGTATGTGTTATGATTTTTACATTTTTTTGAATTTGCTGCCAGGCTCCGCCCCCGTGCATCGTGACACTCACAGGGAACGGAGCCTGGCACAGAGAGGCTTCAGGCAGAGGACGGAGCCCGCAGACACAGCGGGGGGGGGCATTGCAGGATCCTGGGGACAAAGTAAGTAACCTGCACCAGGATCCTGAGATGTAAAGATCTTTTGGTCGGAAAATGCGATCGTGTGATCGGACTTTTGCTGGCGAAATTTCGGCCAGCAAAAGATTGAGAGCAGGTTCTCAATTTTTCGGTCGGAAAAAGTTCCGATTAGAAAATCTGATCATCTGTACAAATTCGAACGCGCAAAATTCCTATGCATGCTCGGAAACAATTCGACGCACGCTCAGAAGTATTGAACTTTATTTTCTCGGCTCACCGTAGTGTTGTACGTCACCGTGTTCTTGACGGTCGAAAGTTCAGAGAACTTTTGTGTGACTGTGTGTATGAAAGGCAAGCTTGAGCGGA
>JBBGZY010002228.1:0-170000 GCA_037952925.1 Lithobates clamitans | reverse complement strand
AAAACATTTAATGTGGATTTAGTTAGCTATGAAAAGGTGACATTTGGACTTCGCAGCCTGGGAAATAGGGGGCAGCCGGCAGCTATGGCAGCCCTATGCAAAGAGAACGCTGTCCATATACATAGCAATATTCAGTCAATTGTAACCACTTTTAACCAACTTTGCTGGAAAGGACCAAGGCAATGTACCATTAACCACTTAAGGACCGGAAGGATTTACCCCTTAATGACCAGGCCATTTTTTGCGATACTTCACTGCTACTTTAACTAACAATTGCGCGGACGTGCGACGTTGTACCCAAACAAAATTGACGTCCTTTTTTCCCCCACAAATAGAACTTTCTTTTGGTGGTATTTGATCCCCTCTGTAGTTTTTTTTTTTTTTTTTTTTTTTTTTACGCTATAAACCAGGGGTCTCCAAACTGCGGCCCAGAGGCCAGATACGGCCCTTTGCTTGCCTTTATCTGGCCCTTGTGCACTATTCCACCAACTGACACCATCAATGGGGCACTATTCCTCCCATTAAAACCAATGACGAGGCACTATTCCTCCCATTAAAACCAATGACGGGGCACCATTCCTCCCATTAAAACCAATGATGAGGCACTATTCCTGCCATTAAAACCAATGATGGGCATTTTCTATGCCCACTGGCCACAGTCTGGCCCCCCTAAAGCCTGAAGGACAAGAAATTAGCTTAGAAAGTTTGGAGACCCCTACTATAAACAAAAAAAGAGCGACAATTTTGAAAAAAAAAACATTTTTTACTTTCTGCTATAAAACATTTCCAAAAAAAAAAAAATGTAAAAAACGAATTTATTCATCAGTTTAGGCCAATTTGTATTCTGCTACATATTTTTGTTAAATAAAATCCCAATAATTTTATATTGATTGGTTTGCGCAAAAGTTACCGCGTCTACAAAATAGGAGATAGATTTATTGCATTTTTATTATTCCTTTCTTTTTTTACTAGTAATGGCGGTGATCAGCGATTTTAAGCAGGATTGCGACATTGCAGGGGACAGATCGGACACCTAATGGACATTTTTTGGCACTTTTTTGGGAACCAGTGACATTACTACAGTAAACAGTGCTAAAAATTATGCACTGTTATTGTTCTAATGACACTGGCAGGGAAGGGGTTAACATCAGGGGGCGATCAAGGGGTTAAATGTGTTCCCTCACTGTGTGTTCTAACTATATGGGCGATGGACTCACTGGGACAACACACAGATCTGTCTTCCTGCATAGTGTGATCTCCCCTGTCAGAACGTATATCTGCCTTGTTTACACAGACAGATCCCCATTCTGTCCCTCTGGGGAACGATCTGCTGACTGACTCCCCCGCTGGTCAGTGGGAGCACGCGCGTGCCCACATATCGCTGTGTACGAGCCCGACATACACTCATGGTGAGTGCGCAGCCAAGCCAACCTGCTGCAGTATAATGACGGCGGCTGGTCAGCAAGTGGTTAACCACTTGACATCCGCGCTATGGCTGAATGACGGACACAGCGCGGACCTGAATTCCTGGGAGGCCGTCATATGACAGCCTCCTCCGTGAACGCGCTGTGATCACCGAGTCACTGAGACTCGGGTGATCACCGATCCAAGTAAGGAGCCGATCCCGGTCCCTTACCATGTGATCAGCTGTTAGCCAATGACAGCTGATCACATGATTTAAACAAAAGATCAATAATCAGCTTTTTTTCAGCGTGAGTAGAAAAAAAGCCGATCACCAGCTTGGATGTGAGGGACATTGGTCCCGAAGTGGAAGAGGCACATCTGCCTCGTGTGCCCACATAACAGTGCCCACAAGTGCCACCTATCAATGCCCACAAGTGCCACCTATCAATGCCCACCAGTATTGCCAATCAGTGCCATCTAGCAGTGATGCCTATTAGTGTAACCATTATTGCCACCCATCAGTGCCCATTACTGCCACCCATCAGTGCCCATCACTGCCGCCTATCGGTGCCCATCAGTGCCGCCTCATCAGCGTACATCAATGAAGGAGAAAAATTACCTGTTTTAAATTTTTTTATAACAAAATATTAAAAAAAAAAATGTTTTTTTTTTCAAATTCAGTTTTTTACATTTTTTTAACAAAAAATAAAAACAGCAGAGGTGATCAAATACCACCAAAAGAAAGCTCTATTTGTGCTGAAAAAATTATAAAAATTTCATTTGGGTACAGTGTTGTATGACGGCGCAATTGTCATTCAAAGTGCGTCAGCGCTGAAAGCTGAAAATTGGTCTGGATAGGAGGGGGGTCTAAGTGCCCTGTAAGCAAGTGGTTAAAGTATAACTAAAGGCATTTTCTTTTTAATCCTTTTGGATAGAGTGGAGATGGATTAGAACGCCTGTCAGTTTTTATTGCTGTCTGTGCCCCCTGTTAGGGAGCTTCAGCCTGTTGGGTTGTCCCCAGAAAAGTAATAGAGGGGAAAACTTCCAATGGGGACACTAGTTTCAGTGACCTGGGGGTCCCCAAGAAATTCTCTTAATTTGGAGGGATTACTCTCACTTCCTGTTTGGCTATGGGACAGGAAGTGAAGTGATATTACCGCAATGGGACACAGATGATGGAAAAAAAAAATCTGACAGGGGTTATAACCCTCCCTTGCTCTATCCAAAAATGAAAAAAAAATAAAGTTTTGCCTATAGTTCTACTTTTCAACCCATTAGCAAAGTTCAAACAATTTTACGAATTACAATAAATTTAAAGCCCATCCCAAAATATAACATTTTTATTAAATGCACCCAAAGCATTTTTTACTCGATGAGTAAATCTCAAGTGATCTGTCACAGAGCCTCTTCTGGGACTGTGATCTTCCATTGCACACAGCTGGCTGTGTTGTTGGCGCCCCTTTTCTTGATGTCATCACACCACTGCTGGAGTCTTTGGGGCCTGCAAGAACCTCGCTACTGGACAGCCAATGGGAGATGTTTACGTTAGCAGACAGCTAAATGTTCGTCCAATGCAGGACTCTCTCACTCAGCAATGCAGAAGAAAGGAGACTCGGCACTTGGTGCATCAGGTAATTACAGTGTGCGGGGCTTTTCATTTAGACGCCTTTCACACTGGGGCGTTTTTCAGGCACTTTTGGGCTAAAAATAGCGCCTGAAAAAACGCCTCCCCTGCATCCCCAGTGTGAGAGCCCGAGTGCTTTCACACTGGGGCGGTGCGCGTGCAGGACGTTAGAAAAAGCCCTGCAAGCAGCATCTTTGGGGCGGTGGAGGAGCAGTGTATACCGCACTCTTTCTCCACTTCTGCCCATTAAAAAGGAATAGGCACCGCTGCCGAAATGCCTGCAAAGCGCTTCGGGAGCGGTGCTACATGGGCGCATTTAACCTCTTGCCGACCAGCCATCACAGTTTTACTGCAGCAGAATTGCATGGTCGCCCTTTGGCCACTAGGGGCGCGCGCGCGCCCGCACAGTGTGCCCGGAGCCGATGTGAGTGCCCGGCGGGCGCGATGACCGCCGGTTTTTCATCAGATTAGGGGACCCGTCAGAATGTGTAACGGAAGTGACGTTCCGTCGCCGCCATCTCGCTACACCCCGCACTCCTTCATAGTAAGGATACACTGAGAAGGGGAAAGCGGACATCTTGTTACACCCATCAGAGTTTTGCATTTTACACTTCTTTTTAACAGTAAAGTGAGTTTATATAGTGAAATACAGTACTTAGAACTCCCTTTGAATGTTTACATGTTGAATTTTAAAATCAGCGAACTTCTGTCAGATTAGCAAACCTATGAGATGAGCAGGCTTGTCGCTGCTTTTAAAATTCAACATCTAACCCGTTAGACGGAGATCTACGTAAACAAGGCAAACGGCGGATCTGTCAGGAAGGGAAAGAGAGATCTTCTGATTCAGCTGGCTGATCCGTCTCTCCTGTCAACGATCGCTGGGTTGCGGTGGTGTCCAATCACAATGGGAGCGGCGCATATGCGCCCCCTAAACCACGTGCACAAGATCACCTACAGGTACGTGATTTTGCGCAGCCGGGCCGCCCTGCCGCAGTAATGCCCCGTACACACGGTCGGATTTTCCGACGGAAAATGTGTGATAGGACCTTGTTGTCGGAAATTCCGACCGTGTGTGGGCTCCATCACACATTTTCCATCGGATTTTCCGACACACAAAGTTTGAGAGCAGGATATAAAATTTTCCGACAACAAAATCCGTTGTCGGAAATTCCGATCGTGTGTACACAAATCCGACGCACAAAGTGCCACGCATGGTCAGAATAAATAAAGAGATGAAAGCTATTGGCCACTGCCCCGTTTATAGTCCCGACGTACGTGTTTTACGTCACCGCGTTCAGAACGATCGGATTTTCCGACAACTTTGTGTGACCGTGTGTATGCAAGACAAGTTTCAGCCAACATCCGTCGGAAAAAATCCTAGGATTTTGTTGTCGGAATGTCCGATCAATGTCCGACCGTGTGTACGGGGCATAAATGTACGTGGGGTGGTCCGGAAGCTTTTAAACCAATAAATTGATGGGTTTATTTCCACTTTAAAGTGGAAGCCTAACTATAACTACAACCCCAATTCCAAAAAGGTTGGGACCCTGTGTACAATCTGCATAAAAACAGAATGCAATGATTTGCAAATCTCATAAACCCATATTTTATTCACTAAAGGAAATAGAAATCATATCAAATGTTCAATTAATCAAGTGGTTCTACAGCAGCTGTCATTAAATGGCAGGGGCGGTCCGAACACGGACCGAGCGACACTCCTGTCCAGACCATCAGGCTGCCAGTTTAGTGCCACATCTCTGCCGCTCAACAGTCATTGGTTGCTGAGACTGCGAGCGTCCCAGCAACCAATGACGTTGCGTGTGTGCCTGCCCCCTGCTGCCGACTTTCTTGCGGCTCCTGGCTCTCACTCCCTGCTGCCAACTTTCTCGCGACTCCTGGCTCTCACTCACTGCTACCGACTTTCTCGCGGCTCCTGGCTCTCACTGCTGGGCCGCGAGTAATAGGAGTTGTAGAGGCAGAAGATTTTTTATCTTAATGCATTCTATGGTTTAAGATAAAAAACCTTCTGTGTGTAGCAGCCTCCCCAGCACCCCCCAATTATTTACCTGAGCCTCATCTCTCTCCAGCAAGTGTCTTAGCTAACCGTCTGGAACTCTCCTCCTGATTGCCGGAGACACAGCAGCGGCGCCATTGGCTCCCGCGGTTGTCAATCAAAGTCATTTAGCCAATCGGGAGGGAGGGGTTGGGGCCGGATTGGGGCTCCGTGTCTGAATGGATACACAGAGCTGTGACTCAGCTCGGGAGCCCCCATAGCAAGCTGTTTACTGTGGGGGCACTCGACAGAAAGAGAGGCCAGGAGAGCCAAAGAGGGACCCGAGAAGAGGAGGATCCGGGCTGCTCTGTGCAAAACCAACTGCAAAGAGGAGGTAGGTATTATTAAAACATTATTATTAAAACATTATATTATACATTATACATATTATACATTATTATTTATATAGCGCCAACAGTTTACGCAGCGCTTTACAATACGAGGGCAGACAGTGCACTTACAATACAAATCAATACAGGAGGAATCAGAGGGCAGAGTAAGTATAACATATGTGTTATTTAAAAAACAAAAAATGTTACAATCACTTCAAGGCGTGACATCACATGCGCACCCCGCCCCCTTCTGCTCGCTATCTCATGGGGCCCAGCTCTCACTCTCTGCCGGCCGCTAGGTATGGTATCTTGCAGCTCCGGTCCCCTGCAGCTTGCTACCTCTGCTGGCTCCTGCCCTCAAGCTTTTTGGGGTGTGATATTTACAGGGGCACACTTTGTGTTAAGGGGCACACTGATGGGCACATTTTATACATAGTTACATCAGGTAGTCAGGTAAAAAAAAAAAAAAAAGACACAAGTCCATCTAGTTTAACCAATAAAAGAGAAAAAAAAATCATACAATGTCATATATACAATCCTATACCCACAGTTGATCCAGAGTTAGGCAAAAAAAAAACTGTAAAGCATGACCCAATTTGCTAAAGCAGGGGAAAAATTTCCTTCCTGATCCCCCCGAGAGGCAATCATATGTTCCCTGGATCAACTTTACCTATATACCTTTTTTTTATGTTAAGGGGCACACTGAAGGGCATATGTTATGTCAAGGGGCACACTTTGTTGTTGTTATCGTCAGGCACAGGGATGCCATGGGGGTGCTGGGTGACCCAGGTTCGGTGTCAGGCACAGGGATGCCATGGGGATGCTGGGTGACACAGGGTTCGGTGTTAGGCACAGGGATGCCATGGGGATGCTGGGTGACACAGGGTTCGGTGTCAGGCACAGGGATGCCATGGGGATGCTGGGTGACACAGGGTTCGGTGTCAGGCACAGGGATGCCATGGGGTTGCTGGGTGACACAGGGTTCAGTGTCAGGCACAGGGATGCCATGGGGATGCTGGGTAGCGCAAGGTTCGGTGTCGGGCACAGAGATGCCATAGGGTTGCTGGGTGCAACAGGGTTCAGTGTCGGGCACAGGGATGCCATGGGGGTGCTGGATGACACAGGGTTCAGTGTCAGGCACAGTGATGCCATGGGGGTGCTGGGTGATGCAGGGTTCAGTGTCAGGCACAGAGATGCCATGGGGGTGCTGGGTGACACAAGGTTCGGTGTCGGGCACAGGGATGCCATGGGGGTGCTAGGTGACACAAGGTTCAGTGTCAGGCACAGAGATGCCATGGGGGTGCTGGGTGACACAAGGTTCGGTGTCGGGCACAGGGATGCCATGGGGGTGCTGGGTGACACAAGGTTCGGTGTCAGGCACAGAGATGCCATGGGGGTGCTGGGTGCAACAGGGTTCGGTGTCGGGCGCAGGGATGCCATGGGGGTGCTGGGTGACACAAGGTTCAGTGTCAGGCACAGAGAGCCATGGGGGTGCTGGGTGACACAAGGTTCGGTGTCGGGCACAGGGATGCCATGGGGGTGCTGGGTGACACAGGGTTCAGTGTCAGGTACAGAGATGCCATGGGGGTGCTGGGTGACACAGGGTTCAGTGTCAGGCACAGGGATGCCATGGGGGTGCTGGGTGACACAAGGTTCAGTGTCAGGCACAGAGATGTCATGGGGGTGCTGGGTGACACAGGGTTCGGTGTCGGGCACAGGGATGCCATGAGGGTGCTGGGTGACACAAGGTTCAGTGTCAGGCACAGAGATGCCATAGGGGTGCTGGGTGACACAAGGTTTGGTGTCAGGCACAGAGATGCCATGGGGGTGCTGGGTGATGCAGGTTTCAGTGTCAGGCACAGAGATACCATGGGGGTGCTGGGTGACACAGGGTTCGGTGTCGGGCACAGGGATGCCATGGGGGTGCTGGGTGACACAAGGTTCGGTGTCGGGCACAGAGATGCCATGGGGGTGCTGGGTGACACAAGGTTCGGTGTCGGGCACAGGGATGCCATGGGGGTGCTAGGTGACACAAGGTTCAGTGTCAGGCACAGAGATGCCATGGGGGTGCTGGGTGACACAAGGTTCGGTGTCGGGCATAGGGATGCCATGGGGGTGCTGGGTGACACAAGGTTCAGTGTCAGGCACAGAGATGCCATGGGGGTGCTGGGTGCAACAGGGTTCGGTGTCAGGCACAGGGATGCCATGGGGGTGCTGGGTGCAACAGGGTTCGGTGTCAGGCACAGGGATGCCATGGGGGTGCTAGGTGACACAAGGTTCAGTGTCAGGCACAGAGATGCCATGGGGGTGCTGGGTGACACAAGGTTCGGTGTCGGGCATAGGGATGCCATGGGGGTGCTGGGTGACACAAGGTTCAGTGTCAGGCACAGAGATGCCATGGGGGTGCTGGGTGCAACAGGGTTCGGTGTCAGGCACAGGGATGCCATGGGGGTGCTGGGTGACACAAGGTTTGGTGTCAGGCACAGAGATGCCATGGGGGTGCTGGGTGATGCAGGTTTCAGCGTCGGGCACAGAGATGCCATGGGAGTGCTGGGTGACACAAGGTTCGGTGTCGGGCACAGAGATGCCATGGGGGTGCTGGGTGACACAAGGTTCAGTGTCGGGCACAGAGATGCCATGGGGGTGCTGGGTGACACAAGGTTCAGTGTCAGGCACCCTGTGTTGGCACCCTGTGTTACTCAGCACCCCCATGGCATCCCTGCCCTGTGTCATCCAGCATCCTCCATGGCATTCCTGTGCCTGACACTGAACCTCCTTGCCTACTCTGTTAACACATAAGCACACACTTTCCCCAGGCTCACTGTTTGTTTACTCTCTGTACGCCCCGCCCATTCCCTCCTCTCTTCCCTAACGTCATATCCGGGACTTGCTAGTGGGAAGATTTATTTCTTCCATAGCCCAGGCTTCTCTTTTCTCATAGATTTGTCCGATTTCGAGCGGCATGAGTGACACGGAGTTCTGTCCTTCAGCACTGGGGACCAAGAAGCAGTGAGTAGACTATAATACAGCGCGGACGCCATATTGGTACACCCACTGACACGTTTTACTGCCATGTGAAGCCACTGCTATTCTTATGTTGCACACAGCACGGGCGCCATATTGGTACACCCACATACTTGTTCCGTTGCCATGTGAAGCCATTATTAGATGTCACTAAACCAATTCACAAAATAATAGATAAACACTTAAAGCACGTGAATAACCAATTTGGTTCAGTTGCCAGATTATTGTTTCCGTTTATATCCTGTTGGGGCAATTTCCCTTCACTTCCTGCCCCCAGATTTAGGCCTCATACACACGGACGTTTTAAAAAACGAGCTAGTACCTACGCCAGGGAAAAAGCGACATTAAAAACGCTATTTTATCTGTGTTTTGCATTGACGTCAATGCGCGTTTAGCTGCGCTACCTATCAGCTGCGTTTCTCTGCCTCTATATTCAAAATCAGCGTTTCCCTATGGGAGCCCATTGATTTGAATAGAAGTTGCACCGCAAGTCTTGTGTGCTGAAAATCTTGAAGGGGAACCCCGCCAAAATGTAATAAAAAATTTGCGAGAGGTTCCCCCCCAAGGCGATGCCAGACCCTTCGGTAGGGTTGCCACCTGTCCGGGATTCACCCGGACAGTTCGGGTTTTGAATCATGTGTCCGGGTTTCAGTCCATCTGAAACCCGGACATATTATTCAGACCAGGCTGTGGCTCCCCATGTAACCAATATAGTGTGTTGCCACTGCGGGCGGCTGTTCGGGGGCAGGTTTGGCATCACTGAAGGGTGGGGTGATGATGTCAGCAAGAACAATTTGGCCACACCCACTGGCGCGCTCCGTGCGCTACAATGCTACTCTCTTTGGGGCACCCAAATGTGTCTCAGGTATGTTTTAATCCTATAATGTTTACTGCAACAAAAAAAAAAAAAAATGCCCTGTTCTGTTCGGGTTTGGTTTGAAGAAAAGGTGGCAACCTTACCCTTCGGTCTGGTATGGATCTTAAGAGGAACCCCCATGTCGGATCCATACCAGACCCTTATCCGAGCACGCAGCCCGGCAGGTCAGGAAAGGGGGGACGAGCGAGAGCCCCACCCCAAAGCACCTTATCCCCATGTTGATGAGCATGATGGGGCGATGACGTCACATGGGGCGTGGCCTCCAAATTACATCATCAGGTGGCCCCGCCCCATGCCAATATAAGTCATAGCACACGGCGGACCCATCATTACATCGGGAGATCGCGTCGAGTCAACATCGGAAGAAGAACAGAGGGTAAAGAGCGAGAAGACCCGGTAAAAGAGCGAGAAGACAGCGGAGAAGACCCAGCAAAAGAGTGAGAAGACAGCAGAGAGAGAAGAACCGGCAAAGGGAGAAGACATCCCTGCCCTCAAGGAGCTTACAATCTAACCCATCCCCACACAATACAAAACTAATGGGAAAACCTGCACAGCCATCACTTTTGCTGGCAGAACCTTATTTTCTAGAAGCAAAGACACTGGAGAATTAAATGGTGGCCGTTCCAATTTTTTTTATGTCATATGTTTTTAGCACCATGGTTTATCAAACACACATTTTTCAGTAAATTCACAAGCTCAATAAAATTACCCAGTTTTATTTTTGTAAACTATAAAAGATGAGGTTGCACCAAGTAAATAGATACCCAACATGTCAAGCCATAAAATTGCTTACACCTGTAAAACGGTGACAGACTTTGGTACACATAATTGTCCATAGGTGACGCTTTAACCACTTGTCATCCGGGCCAGTTCTGTCACTTCGCTCCTACATGTAAAAATATTTTTTTTTTCTAGAAAATTACTCAGAACCCCCCAAACCATTTAAATGTTTTTTTTTTAGCAGAGACCCTAGGGAAAAAAATGGCGGTCGTTGCAACTTTTGTATGTCGCACGGTATTTGCACAGTGATTTTTCAAACACGTTTCATGAATTAAAAAAAAAAACAGTAAAGTTAGCCCAATTATTTTCTATAAGGTGAAAGATGATGTTACGCCGAGTAAATTGATGCCTAACATGTCACGCTTTAAAATTACGCACACTCGTGGAATGGCGACAAACTTTGGTACTTAAAAATCTCCATAGGCGACACTTTCAATTTTTTTACAGGTTACCTATTTAGAGTTACAGAGGAGGCTTTGGGCTAGAATTGTTGCTTTTGCTCTAATGATCGCGGCGATACTTCACATGTGTGGTTTGAATGCCGTTTACATATGTGGGTGCGACTTACGTATGCGTTCGCTTCTGTGCACGAGCATGCCGGTAAAGGGGGTGCTTAAAAAATTTTTTAAAATTATTTTTACACTTTCTCTTTAAAAAAAAATTTTGATCGCTTTTTTTCCCGATTACAAGGAATGTAAACACCCCTTGTAATATTAAAGGTGAGTGACAGGTCCTCTTTATGGAGAGATGTGGGGTCAGTAAGACCACTGTGCAGCTCGTTTTGCACAGAGTGGCCCCGAACATCATCTTCTGGGGTCCCCCGGCAGCTCTCGCGGCTCCTCCCCGCATTAGATAACCTCCTGGGCGGGCGCACTCCCGAGTCCAGCATTTGGCGTCCATAGAAGCCAAATGTATTACTCGGCCCTGCCCCCTGGTGCCCGCGTTATTGGATTTGATTGTCTCCCGCTGCTGTCAATCTATCCAATCAAACCCGGGACTCAGTGGAGAGAAGCACAGAGCGTCCCCACCGAAGAAGATGAAGGGGCTCAGGTAAGTAAAACGGGGGTGTTTTTTCAAGAAGAGAAAAAAGAGCGCACCAGCCTAGTGCATTATCCTTGACAGATTTATTTATTTAAAAACAAGATAAAAACTACTCACAAAGGTCGAAGAAAAAATCGCATAGTAATGGCACAGAGGCAATTATTCCAGTGGTAGCAGTTTTCCAGGTCCCAGGAAGGAGGCATACGGACTACTGCTGGCTAACGCGTTTCGAAGGTTACCCTTCTTCATCAGAGCCTTCTCGGGGGTGTTTTTTCACCTTAACGCATATGATGCATTAAGGTGAAAAACACAAGCCTTTACAACCCCTTTAGGCTATGTTTCCACTAGTGCGACTTTTTATGTGATTTGGGACTGAAAAGTCGCATGACAATTCGTACCCCCCATATCTGTGCGACTTCAAAGTAGTCCCTGCACTACTTTGGTCCCACTTTGATGCGACTTGAGGTCTATAGACCTCAAGAATACACAGGCATTTCTTCAAGTCGCGGTAAAAAATCGTAGTAAAAAATCGCGGCAAAATCGTGCAACTTTGGGGACGCAATAGTGGAAATATAGCCTTGATGGCATCCCAGTCTTAGACCCCATACACACTATTAGATTTTCTGCAGAGAGAAATTCAATTTGTATGCAATCAGGCAGGCCCTTGCACTACATGGTTTTGGTAAATCTGAAGACAAAAATCTGCAGAAAATCTAATAGTGTCTAAGTCCGTAGGGTTCAGTATTGAGTTGGCCCACCCTTTGCAGCTATAACAGCTTCAACTCTTCTGGGAAGGCCGTCCACAAGGTTTAGGAGTGTGTCTATGGGAATGTTTGATCATTCTTCCAGCATTTGTAAGGTCAGGCTCTGATGTTGGATAAGAAGGCCTGGCTCACAGTCTCCTCTCTAATTCATCCCAAAGGTGTTCTATCGGGTTGAGGTCAGGACTCTGTGCAGGCCAGTCAAGTTGCTCCACCCCAAACTCGCTCATCCATGTCTTTATGGGCCTTGCTTTGTGCACTGGTGAGCAGTCACGTTGGAACAGGAAGGGGCCATCCCCAAACTGTTCCCAAAAAGTTGTGAGCATGAAGTTGTCCAAATTGTCTTGGTATGCTGATACCTTAAGAGTTCCCTTCACTGGAACTAAGGGGGCCAAGCCCAACCCCTGAAAATCAACCCCACATCATAATCCCCCCTCCACCAAATGATTTGGACCAGTGCACAAAGCAAGGTCCATAAAGACATGGATGAGGGAGTTTGGGGTGGAAGAACTTGACTGACCTGCACAGTGTCCTGAGCTCAACCCGAAAGGAAACTTTTGGGAGACTGTGAGCCAGGCCTTCTCGTCCAACAACAGCGCCTGACCTCACAAATGTGCTTCTGGAAGAATGGTCAAACATTCCCATAGACACACTCCTACACCTTGTGGACGGCCTTCCCAGAAGAGTTGAAGCTGTTATAGCTGCAAAGGGTGGGCCAACTCAATATTGAACCCTAGAGACTAATGCCCCGTACACACGGTCGGACTTTGTTCGGACATTCCGACAACAAAATCCTAGGATTTTTTCCGACGGATGTTGGCTCAAACTTGTCTTGCATACACAGGGTCACACAAAGTTGTCGGAAAATCCGATCGTTCTGAACGCGGTGACGTAAAACACGTACGTCAGCACTATAAACGGGGCAGTAGCCAATAGCTTTCATCTCTTTATTTATTCTGAGCATGCGTGGCACTTTGTCCGTCGGATTTGTGTACACACGATCGGAATTTCCGACAACGGATTTTGTTGTCTTAAAATTTTATCTCCTGCTCTCCAACTTTGTGTGTCGGAAAATCCGATGGAAAATGTCCGATGGAGCCTACACACGGTCGGAATTTCCGAAAACACGCTCCGATCGGACATTTTCCATTGAAAAATCCGACCGCGTGTACGGGGCATCAGACTAGGATGCCTTTAAAGTTCATGTGCGTGTAAAGGCAGGTGTCCCAATACTTTTGGTAAAAAGGTGTATGTTCTATACAGTTATCCTATGTCAATTTAATAGGTAGTTTTCTGTCTTTCTTTCCCCTCATAGCTGGGATGATGTCTACAGTCGTGAACTGAAAGGTTTCCAGGAGTATGGTGATGAAGGAGAGATCTGGTGAGTGACAGAAGACTAGCCCTGTGCAATGTCATTTACAGTAAGTAAAGTTGTATTACATTGATTTTTTTTTTTTTTGGTGTAACTGGTGATGTAGTGTTCACGCCCATGGAGAGTATGGAAGGATTAGATCCCCTGGGAGGTTTTTACAGCTATCTGGACTGTCTCCCTAATGTAGCATGGGATAGCAGTAAAATCCTAACAGGTTCTAATCCTTCTCCATTTATTTAAATAAAAAAAATTAAAAGTCTGGGCTAGATTTACATTTTACGTGATTGTGTGGGATCAGCAAACTTTAGGTCTCTTGCACACGGAGCATGTAACCCCTCCTCCCCCCCCAGTCCAATCCTAGCACAGGTGCAGCATCCAGCCCTGTTGCCTGCAGCCTGTTAAAGTCTATGGCACGCAGAATGCTGTTTTGAGTGGTACTTGCATTTAGACCCCTTTCACACCGAGGGCGTTTTGCAGGCGCTATAGCGTTAAAAATAGCGCCTGCAATCCGCCCTCAAACAGCTGCAGCATTGTCTGCAGTGTGAAAGCCCCGAGGGCTTTCACACCGGAGCGCTGTGCTGGCAGGACAGGGAAAAAAAGTCCTGCCAGCAGCTTCTTTGGAGCGGTGAAGGAGCAGTGTGTTTACCGCTCCTCCACCGCTGCTCCCCATTGAAATCAATGGGGCAGCGCTGGGGTACCGCCGGCAAAACGCTGCTATTGCGGCGCATTACGGGCGGTTTTAACCCTTTCTCGGCCGCTAGCGGGGGGGTAAAAGCGCCCCGCTAGCAGCCGAAATGCTCCGCTAATCCGACGGTAAAACGCCGCTAAAAATAGCGGCGTTTTACCGCTGACGCTGCGGGCGGCCCGGTGTGAAAGGTCTCTTATGGCCTTATGCATTGAAGGACGAATACCCAGAACGCAGGTATTCTGCACACGAAAATGTTGGGATTGGATGCACAGGGACTAGAAGCACCAGGGTTGATTTACTAAGGCTGGCCATACACTATAAGAAAAAGCGGCCGAACCCATTTTCGAAAAACGAACATTTGGCCGTGAGTGGAAACGATAGTGCCATCATGTAATGACCGATAAATCGTTCAGTGGACATAAATGAATGCATTTTTTGTTCGTTTTTCTTACATATACCTAGTGCAGTCAGTTTGGACGGGAAACACATTAACCTTTCAATTTATCGTTCTTTCGGCAGAAAATTTCCAAACTTGTCCTCCTTCGTTTTTTCGGCTCAAAATCTTCCCAACGATTATCGATTTTGTGCCCATTAACTGGCCGAAAAACGAACAAACTGTCTAAATGACCGAATTTTATTGTCAAAGCGTAATTGAACAAGCTGAAGTTAGAAGCCGATTGGCTACCATGCACAGCTGCACCAGATTTTGCACTCTCCAGTTTTAGTAAATCAAAACCCCTCTGTGTGTAAGGGGCCTTTGCCCCTTAGGCCCCTTTCACACGGACGTGTCCGTGTACAGGCTCCGCTTTGCTCAGCGGGGATCGCTCTGTCGATCCCCGCTGAGCAGGCAGATGACAGGTCTGTCTCTGCACACTGTGCAGGGACGGACCTGTCAGAGCGCGGCTCTCCTCTATGGAGGATCGGATCGGAGGATCGGATGAAGAAGGACCATAGAGTCCGTTTTCATCTGATCCAATCCGCCAGATGGATGGAAAAATAGGGTTTCCATCCTTCAAACTTTAGCGGATCGGAGCGGGTCGGATGTCAGCGGACATGTCACCGCGCTGACATCCGTCGCTCCATAGACCTGTATGGAGCGTCCATTCCGGTCCACCTAAAAAACTGACAGGCGGACCTGAACAGTCCGCCCGTGTGAAAGGGGCCTTACAATGTGGAATAGTCACATGGGTTGTATTTGAAACATTTGTGTCTCCTTTGAAACAGGTTTGGTGAAGGTAGCATGACTCGAGTGGTTCGATGGATAAATGCCCAGAAAATACCACATAGCTCATCAATACTGGATATTGGCACTGGGAATGGCATGTTATTGGTGGAACTGGTAAGACAAATCTTGCTGACAGTGATTTTTTTTATTAAAGAGACATTAGGGGAGATTTACTAAAACTGGAGAGTGCAACATCTGGTGCAGGTCTGCAAACCAATCAGCTTCCAGGTTTTATTTTCAAAGCTTAATTGAACAAGCTGAAAGTGATTGGCTACCATGCAACAGATGCACCAGATTCTGAGTGCTCCAGTTGTAGTAAATACCCTCCATGGCCACCGAAGTGAAGTTGGGCTCTATTCACAAAAAGCAGATTGCATGTGGTATTTAGGTGTTTTCCCAAATACTGCATGCGATCCTGAAAATGTTAATTCACTATTTGCTTTATGCTGCATTTACCGCATAAAGCAAAAACGCTCAGTAAATAACGCTTAAAAACAGGAGTTACAGTCAATTCCCAAAAGGAAGAAAAATAAATAAATGCATGCGGTAAATAAGTAATGGTCCCGGCATGTGATATTTAAGGAACCCCAACCACCGGCATCCTTAAAGCGGAGTTCCACCCACTTTTACAAGGTGGTCTTAAAATGAAGACCACCCCTCGATTTTGGATATCAATCTAAATATATATATATAATTTTTTTTTCTTTTGTACCTTTTTTGAAGTACTAAGTGTACTTCTGTCCTAGCTCAGCCGCAGTATATAGAGGGGGTTTCGGGACTTTGATTGAGGTATTAAGATAGGACTCAACACGTAAGACAAGGAAAAAACAAGGTGTTTATTGTCTAAAACGCGCAACATGACATGCAGCAGTGAATACATTGAGTATAGTAAAAATATGAACAGCATATTACAGACCATCAGCATATAATTGTCAAATCGTACACAAAGTAGTTGAAAGAATACTCCTCCAAAATACATCCTGAGAACACAGGGTAGTGGCCTATGAGTATAAAACATATGCATCGTTGTAAGCCTGACGCGTTTCATAGCACTGAAGCCACTTTTCAGGGGCGAATGCGTAATAATATAAAATTTGTAGAAAGATATAGTATCTCTATATATAGAGATCTATAGTGTATAGATATATATCTATATATATCTTTAGATATATATCTATCTATATATCTATATCTATATATATAGAGAGAGAGAGAGAGAGAGAGAGAGAGAGAGAGAGAGAGAGAGAGAGAGAGAGAGAGAGATATATATATCTTAGCCACGGCGCGGGACATTATGTCCTCTTCTGCGGCGAGCCCTCCTCCTTTACCCCCGCTGCCTTCTGGGACCTGTGTGTGTCCCAGAAGATGAGCTGGCCATTTACAAAGCCCCACACGACTCGCGCATGCTCAGTAGGAAACCGGCTGTGAAGCCTGAAGGCTCCACTGCTGGTTTCCCTTAGTTGAAATGGCGGCGCCTGCACCCGAGCCAGTGGACGAATTGGCCTCGTGGGGCAGACATCGCGGGTTCCCTGGACAGGTCAGTGTCCTTATTTAAAGTGAGCAGCTACAGTACTTGTAGCTGCTGACTTTAAAAAAAAACTTTTTTGCGGCTGGAACATTTTAAAAAGAGAAGTATGAGAATTTTTTAAATTTTAGAATCATACTTACCTAGGTCCGAGGCTGAGAACTGAGCAATCAAACACCACTGATTGGTTTTCAGAGCTCCCTGAGCAGAGATCTGGTGACTGTCATTCACCGCTGTCTGCTCTGCCCCTTCAGTGCTCACTGGAGCGCTGGGCTTTGGAGGGGGTGGAAGCAGCTGTCTCAGGCTCTCAGCAGCTTGCTGAGAGGCTGCCAGGGGTGCTGTTCCAGGCATGTGGGCGAATCCTGACTATATGGTCGTGATCTTTCCCTAGCCTGTGACATCAGCTTCAGCCCATTGTCTGCTAAGAACGTGTCACAGGAGTGCAGAACGAACTGCACTACTGTAATCCACAGAAGAAGTACAGCCGAACGAGTTAGGCCTTTGCAGAGACATTGTCACTTTGACCCTGCATGGCAAGGGTGACAGTGGGGTGGATTTAGTAAAGACAAATAGGCTGTGCACTTTACAAGTGCAGTTCACTCATTTTCCCCAGAGCTTAGTAAATTCGGTAAAGATCTGCTGAATTCCATCATCCTGTTTTTTTTTTTTCCTTGCACATGATTGGGTATTCTTTACAAAGTGGAGCTTTACCACATTTACTAAACTTTGGGAAAAATGAGTGCAACTGCACTTGAAAAGTGCACAGTCTATTTGCTAGAAGATCCACCCAGTGTGTCTTTAATGCCGCGTACACACGACCGGACTACTTGGTCAACGGCATACTTGGTCCGGCATACTGGAGGCCGTCGGACAATTCGATCGTGTGTGGGCTCCAGCGGACTTTTTTTTCCCCAAAAGTTTGACGTACCTAGAAGTTAAACATGTTTCAAATCTTTCTGACGGACTCGACCCGACGCTAGGGCAGCTATTGGCTACTGGCTATGAACTTCCTTGTTTTAGTCCGGTCGTACGTTATCACGTACGAATCCATCGGACTTTGGTTGATCGTGTGTAGGCAAGTCCGTTCATTGGGAAAGTCCATCGAAAAGTCCGCTGGACAAAGTCTGCCGTAAAGTCCGCTCGTGTGTACGCGGCATAACCTTTTCCCAGCGGCCGCACACATATATGCGGCCTCTCAATGGGTGGGCTTTAGGCTCAATTCACACAAATGCGTTTTTTTATGCTTTTTGCAGGGAATTTTTTTAACATGGGTTCCTATGGAACACGTTCACATCGATGCATTTTTGTGCCTCTGCCTTTTTTGAAAGGGTCGGGGACTTTTTTCCCACAAAATGCAGCCTTTTGCATGTAATAGACTTCAATGAACCCGCATCCAAAACGCAAGTACTACATTTTTAGCGCGATTTTTCCACGATTTGCGTTTTGCAATTTGTGTTTTTTATACATTCACTGTATATAGCTGGTTGCTAAGAAGCAGGCCGGGAAGCTGGCCGCCGCGTCTTTAACAATCGATGAGTTATCAGCTGTCAGCGGGCTTCCCCGCTGACAGCTGAATGTAAAAAAAATAATAATTGCCGGCTAAAATCACGAAAAAAAGACCATACCAGACCCTGATCCGAGCATGCAGCCTAGTAGGTCAGGAAAGAGAGGGGACGAGCGCCCCCTCCTAAACCAAACCAGGCCGCATGCCCTCAGCATTGGGGGGGGGGGTGCGAGCCCTGCGCTCCCCACCCCAAAGCACCTTGCCCTCATGTTGATGGGGACAAGGGCCTCTTCCCGACAACCCTAGCCGGTAGTTGTCAGGGTCTGCGGGTGGGGGGGCTTATTGGAATCTGGAAGTCCCTTTTAACAAGTGGACCCCCAGATTCCGCCACCCCATGTGAATGGGTATCGGGTACCCATTCACCAAAAAAGCAGTGAAATGTAAAAAAACAAAAAACAAAAAAACAAGAGCTAGTTTTTTACAAGTCCTTTTATTTAAAAAATTGCTCCGAGCCGTCTTCTCCCTGAGCTGTCTTCTCCCTCGCCACCGGTTACCCACTAAAGGCCACTCTTGTCCTGAGGCTGTCTTCCTCCGTTGTGATGTCCCCCGCTGTCTGACATCTCTTATATAGCCATCTGATGATGTCGCTCGGAGAGCCCGCCCCTTGTGGCGAGGAAGAAGACAGCGGCGGCGAGGAAGAAGACGGCACGGGAGAAGACAACTATTTTTTTAATTAAGGCTTGTCAAAAAACGGCTCTTGTTTTTTTTACATTTCATTGCTTTTTTGATGAATGGGTAAGCCCAGAAGAGGAGGATTGGGCCCACTCTGTGCAAAACCCTTGCACAGAGGAGGTAAGTATAACATGTTTGTTATTGAAAAAAAAAAAAAAACCCTTTACAATCACTTTGACCGATTCCCGACTGGCTCACGCAGATCTACTGCGGCAGAAGGGCACGTACAGGCAGATTCACATACCTGTACGTGGCCCTTTAAGAGGTGGGTTGCGGGCGCGTGCCCGCCGGGAGCTCAGTGAGTAGGAACGCGGGTCCCGCGGACTCGATGTCCGTGGGGATACCTGCGATCGTCTCACTGAGAGGAAGAACGAGGAAATGCTAATGTAAACAAGCATCTCCCTGTTCTGCCTAATGACACTGATCACAGCTCCCTGTAATCGGGAGCGGTGATCAGTGATGTGTCACACACAGCCCCCCACAGTTAGAATCACTCCCTAGGACACACTTAACCCCTACAGCGCCACCTAGTGGTTAACCCCTTCACTGCCAGTCACATTTACACAGTAATCAATGCATTTTTAATTGATCGCTGTATAAATGTGAATGGTCCCCAAATCTCGCCAAGCGTGTCCGATGTGTCCGCCATAATGTCGCAGTCATGATAAAAATTGCTGATTGCCGCCATTACTAATAAAAAAAAATTATTAATAAAAATGCCATAAAACTATCCCCTATTTTGTAAATGCTATACTTTTTAACTTTTGCGCAAACCAATCAATAAACGCTTATTGCAATTTTTTTTAATCAAAAATATGTAGAAGAATACGTATCGGCCTAAACTGAGGAAAAAAAAGGTTTTTTATATATATATTTTGGGGATATTTATTGTAGCAAAAAATAAATAATAATGCGTTTTTTTTTTCAAAATTGTCGCTATTTTTTTTGTTTATAGCACAAAAAATAAAAACTGCAGAGGTGCTCAAATACCACCAAAAGAAAGTTCTATTTGTGGAAAAAAAAAGAGGCCAATTTTGTTCGGGAGCCACGTCGCACGACCGCGCAATTGTCAGTTAAAGAGACGCAGTTCCGAATCGGAAAAAGTGCTCTGGTCTTTGGCCAGCCAAATGGTCCGGGGCTTAAGTGGTTAAGGACGTGGCGGCCGGCTTCCCGACCTGCTCCTTAGCAACCAGCTTTATACAGTGAAAGTAAAAAAAAAAAACACACACACACACAAAACGCTTATCGCAGTAAAAACAACGCGGTTACAAAAATGCAGAAGGCACAACAAAAAAGCACTGCAGAAACGCTCAGAAGCAACATGCATAGATGTGAATTGAGCCTAAATGTTGAGCGGCCGCATATATGCATTTCTATGTAAACAGTTTACTGTGATGAGGTACGGTGTTTACTTCATTCAATAAGCTAATCGGAACAGAACAGCCATTAAGGTTTTGGCAATGCGGTGCAAAAGGAACTAAAGCCTTCTGGTTTAAGAAGACAATGCTGTAAACTAAAGAGAACATTCCCTAGCACAATGAACAGCTTATTTTCTTTTAATAAATCAACCTCCCAGACTTCCTACATTTATGGTTCCTGCTGGGAACTGAGAATTCAGCGTTCCTTGCCAAGAGTGGTAATCACTTGTAGTGTCAGGGCTTTGCACTATGGAGTAAATCGATGTTCCTCACTCTTGTGTTTTTAATGACAGGCAAAGGCTGGATACAGCAATCTTATGGGTGTGGACTACTGTGCTGACGCAATAGCGCTTGCTGGAAGTATATGTGAAAAAGAAGAGGTTTCCCAGAGTGTGAAACTCCAGGTGAGAGACATACAATTTTGTTGGATATTTTGAATATATTTTCCCGTCCTTTCCATTCTTGTTATGCAGCTGCTGAACATTCATTTTACCAGTTGCCATCAAGCAGACATGAAATGTTTTCATATAGTCTCTCTCTCCTCCCGCACACTTCTCCCACCAGCCTTGTTTTATTAAAAGTAACACCAAAATGTACCTTTATAGAATCAGAATAAGTGCAGCGCTAAATACAAAGTATCCCCTGAGGGATATACAGTAAAACCTTGGATTGCGAGCATAATTCGTTCTGGAAACATGCTTGTAATCCAAAGCACTCGTATATCAAAGCGACTTTCCCCATAAGAAATAATGGAAGCTCAGATGATTCGTTTCACAACCATTTATTCATAAGTCCTTCAGTTTATAGTCCATATAAAAAGATTATAGCAATGTGATAGGTTGTGTAACCATAAAATGTCCATCCACAAATGGAAGCCTCCACAAGGGGATTAGAAGCAAAATCCAGCAGGAGCTCCAGGGTATAAAAGAGAAGAGAGGAGCCTCTAAGTGTAGCAATATGGTTACATTTAATGAAGGTACAAGATTTAGCAACTCACATGGTTGATGATTAAAAGAGGCACATCTAAGTATGCAGGCACCCGGGGTAAAGATGTCCACATACACCGTCCTCCGCACCGCCGGCTCTCACCGCTGTCAGTCTGCAATCGTGATCGGGAAGACTACCCTGCAGTAGAGCGATCTGAAAGTGAGGCTTGAAGCGCTCGTAGAGCGCAGTGTGGAAGGGATGATGTAGCTTTCCCCCGGATGCCTGCATACTTAGATGTGTCTGTTTTAGTCATCAACCATGTGAGTTGCTAAATGTTGTACCTTCATTAAATGTAACCATATTGCTACACTTAGGACCCTTTCACGCTGGGGCGGGAGCGGCGTCGGTGGTAAAGCGCGGCTATTTTTAGCGGCGCTTTACCGTTGTATTTGTGGGGATATTCGGCCGCTAGCGGGGCGCTTTTACCCCCCCCCGCGCGCTAACAGCCGAGAAAGGGTTAAAACCACTGCAAATTGATGCTGCAGCAGCGCTATGCCTGCGGTATAGCCGTGCTGTCCCATTGATTCCAATGGGTAGGAGTGGTGAGAAAGCGGTGTATACACCACTCCCTCACCGCTTCAAAGATGCTGCTAGCAGGACTTTTTTTTAAGCGTCCTGCCAGCGCACCGCTCCAGTGTGAACGCCCTCGGGGCTTTCACACTGGAGACAAAGCAGCGGCTCTTTCAGGGCGCTTTGCAGGCGCTATTTTTAGCGCTGTAGCGCCTGCAAAGCGCCCCAGTGTGAAAGGGGTGTCTTAGAGGTGCCTCTCTTCTCTTTTATACCCAGTTGTGACATGACACTACTCTTATATCAAGACATCGCTTGTAAATCAAGTCAAAATTTATTTAAAAATTTAGCTTGTCTTGCAAAACGCTCTCAAACCAAGTTACTCTCAAACCAAGGTTTTCCTGTATAGTGCATTCAATAAACAATATTATAAATAAAGTACAATATGCACATTTTACACAATGTGTTCTTATATAAATCAAACAACATGATAAATATTAAAGTGCAATGTGCAGATATTGTCCATATAGTGTCCTTATGAAAATCAATCGATGGTGAAAAAGTCGTGCCAGTCCATTTTATTGTGAAAATTGCCATATTGTACTTTATTTATAATATCGCTTATTGAATGCACTACAGTATATATCCCTCAGGGAATACTTTGTATTTAGCGCTGCACTTATTCGGATTCTAGTTTAATTCACATGTTTAGGAAGTGTGTTTTAGTGCTGGCAGCTTCAATTAGATTATCATAGCAGCTCACAAGGTTTCACATATCTACATTCCATAATGTACTTTATACAATAGGAAGATTTATTTCTAAAGTCAATATTTAGTGTACCCAGAAAATACCAAAAGAAAAACTGGGATTTTTGGGGTGCTGGAGTTCTCAGGAAGGAATAACAAAACGACATACAGTATATGGATAAAACGCAGTGTATCACATTGAAATCAACATAATAAAAACATAAGCAATAACTTGGTATAATTTTCCCACATACAGTTACATAGTAGGTGAGGTTGAAAAAAGACACAAGTCCATCAAGTCCAACCTACAGTATATATTATGCCGCGTACACACGGTCGGACTTTTCATCTACAAAAGTCCGACAGCCGTCCGACAGACTTTCGGCGGACTTGCGGCAGACTTGCCGCGGACTTGTTGCAGACTTTCTAACGAACGGACTTGCCTACACACGACCACACAAAAGTCCGACGGATTCGTACGTGATGACGTACACCGGACTAAAATAAGGAAGTTGATAGCCAGTAGCCAATAGCTGCCCTAGCGTGGCTTTTTGTCCGTCGGACTAGCACACAGACGAGCGGATTTCGGGGTCCGTCGTAGTTACGACGTAAAGATTTGAAGCATGTTTCAAATCTAAAGTACGTCGGATTTGAGGCTAAAAAAGTACGTTGAAAGTCCGGAGAAGCCCACACACGATCGGATTACCAGCCAGCTTTAGTCCGTCAGCGTCCGTTGGACTTTTGTAGCTGAAAAGTCCGACCGTGTGTACGCGGCTTTACAGTCATATAACACAAAGCTAACACCTCATGTATAATCCACTCCCCCAAAGGATGTTTTACATGGTTTGACAGAAATAATTACAACATAGTTGTAAACCATCACGTTTTATCCATATGTCATTTTGTTATTCCTTCATGAGAATACAAGCAACCTAAAAGTCCCATTTTTTTTTTTTCTTTTGGTGTTTTCCAGGTACATACATTTAGGGACTTTGGTGCTATAGGCATTCATCTTTATTGCTCATATCTTAAAGCGGAGTTCCACCAAAAAGTGGAACTTCCGCTTTAAGCACTCCTCCCCCTCTTACATGCCACATTTGGCATGTCATTTTTATGGGGGGGAGTGGGTGACTACTTTAGAGAGGGACTTCCTGTCCCGCTTCCTCCTTCTGCCCACTGGCCGCCGAGGCGACTCCTCCTCTACCCTAGGCGGTCCCTCCCTCTCGGCAATCTTCTGGGACACGTGACAGGTCCCAGAAGATTGCCTGTCCACTGAGAGAGCGCAGCGCGACTTGCGCATGCGCACTGTGTGCCCGGCCATGAGGCCGCAAACTGTGACGACCGGGTGCCCACAGTTCCAATGGATGCGCCGAGGAGAGGGAGAGGAGCGGGGCTGGACCGTAGAACAGGTAAGTGGCTGTTTATTAAAAGTCAGCACTAAACTAAACTTTTTGTAGCTGCTGACTTTTAATTAAAAAAAAAAAAAAAAAAAAGCCTGGAACTCTGCTTTAACCACTTGCCTACCGGGCGCTTTCACCTCCTTCCTGTACAGGCCAATTTTCAGCTTTCAGCACTGTCGCAGTTTGAATGACTATTGCGCGGCCCTAAAACACTGTACCCAAACAAAATTTGTATCTTTTTTTTTTTTTTTTTTAAGACTTGTAGAGCTTTCTTTTGGTGGTATTTATTCACCACTAAGTTTTTTATTTTTCACTAAACAAACGAAAAAAAACCCGAAAATGTTGAAAAAAATAAATTTTCCTTAGTTTCTGTTATAAAATTAGGAAATAGGGAATTTTTCTCCTTCACTGATGTGTGCTAATGAGGCTGCACTGAAGAAGTGGCACTGATAGGCACTGATGAGGAGGCACTATTATGCAGCACTAATTGGGGCACGAATAGACAGCACTGATACCGGTAGGGGTAACTGATGGGCACTGATTGGTAGCACTGATGGGCACTGACGAAGAGGCACTGATGGGCACTGACAAGCATCACTGATGGGCACTGCTAGGCGGCACTGATGAAGTCGCACTGATGGGCACTGACAAGCATCACTGATGGGCACTGCTAGGCGGCACTGATTGTCAGTACAGATGTCCCCGCTGAGGAATGCCGCTTACCGGCTCTCCTCTCCTCACGGGCTGTCAGCATGAGAAGAGGAATGCCGATAACCAACATTTCCTGTTTACTCTGTGATCAGCTGTAATTGGACACAGCTGATCACATGGTAAATAGCCTACATCATAGGCTCTTTACTGTGATCAGTAATGCGCCGTGTCCAAGGGACACAACGCACCACCAATCGCCGCGGGCAGGCATGTGCGGCAAGAATGGGAGGATGTCACATGATGTCCTCCCAGAACAAGAGTGCTCCCGACCGTCTGTCATTTCACTATACAGTGGATGGAAACTGTTAAAGTCTATATTTGTAGAGGGAATGTTGGTGTACTACCTGTTATAAGACTCTGTACAACAACTCTGCGCTTTCCCTACACCTCTCTGGTTTCTATTAGAGAGGGCAGTCCACCAATTAAGAGTGAACAGAGAAAAATGTTATGGCCGATAAGATGGCCTATTTAGGCCTGGTTCACACCTATACATTTTTTTTAATGCGTTTTCAGTTTTGCAGAAACGCACTACAGTCCATATAACATGGTTTCCTATGGATCACGTTCACATCTGTGCATTTTATGGAAAGGCCCAGGGACTTTTTTTCTGGTTTTTGGTTCCATAGACTTCAATGGATCAAAAACGTGTATTGAAAAACACAATATACACCTGGAATATGCAGTTTGCATTAGGTGTGAATCATGCCTCAGCCCAGGTTCACACTACTGTGATCACAGACATCGCATGTGATCCGCACCTGCGGCGCCGATCCTGTGCGATGTCTGTGAGATGCGAGTTCAGCCATACAGTTGTATGGCTGAACTCGCATTAGATTCGCACAGCAAAAAGTGTAGGGACTTGTTTTTCCCCGCACTAGAATCGGATCGCATTGGGTGTTCTCGCCTATGCGATCCGATTCCTGTGCGAGTTCACAGTTTGCAATGCGATCTGTGACCCGATCTGGGGGTGTCATTAACATTGTAATGACCCCCGCAGCGGTTCGCAGAAGGCTGTGTGAACTGCCTGCAGGAGAGATGTGATGCGGGAACCAGCGCTGGAATCGTGCTGGATCCCGCATCGCATCAGTGTGAACCTAGGCTTAATGAGATTCTTTGATGCTGATGTACTGAGAGGCTTTTTCTGAGTTCTCATCAGATCCATACCTTGAGAGAATGAGCGGTAAAGAAGATCCTCATTAGGTGTGCCAGTCACCAAAGTTGTGGCCATGACTGCATTATGAATAATATATCGGTTGTTGATGAGTTCCTAATTTTAGAATATAAGTGCATCATAATTTTTATTAGCTTTGGATGAAAAGTCATTAAAAAAAAATGCACTACTTCCTACATTGCCTGTTCAGCTTTGTAAAGTTAGCAAAATGTGGAAAAGCATTTGAATTACGTTCTGATATACAGGATTTGTCTCTTTCCCTTTCTGCTGCTGTGACATTGAGAGAGTGCCAAACTCATAAGGCTGGCCATACATTATACAATTTTCTTGTACAATTTTCCTTTAGATGTACCAAAACATATAATAAGAGGTTGAACCTGAATACTTTCAATTTGTATGCAATCAGGAAGGCCCTTGCTCTACAATATATAGCTGAAGGTAAATTTGAGGTCGGGTTCACATATGTGTGGTTCCCAGCATGGGGTCCGGTGCGTTCCTGTTCAGGTGCAAATTGGATCCAAATTTTTGCCTGAATTTGCACCGGACCCAAAAACGCACAGGACCTTTTTGGAACATGAACCGGGGCCACTCGCATGTCACACTCGCATGTCATGCAAATTGGATGCGGAGAAACCCACATCCAATTCGCACATATGTGAACCCAGCTTAAGGCTGGGTTCACACTAATCCGGTCCGAATTCCAGCTCTGTTTTCTCTGCGAAGAGAAAAAGGAGCTGTTCAGCGGTTCCTCTCCATTGTAGCTGCGGATCCGCTGACCTGGGAAAGGGGGGAGGTGTAATGAGGAAGGGGAGAGGATTCGTGTTCAGAACAGAACGCATTTGCGAATCAGATGCTTTCCCATAGAAGATTATGTGCCTGCAATTCGCACCGCAATGCCTAGAAAACACACATTTTTTTTGGACATTGCTACGTGCGAATGCAACGCACAAATGTGAACCAGATTTATGCAAACTAATAGACTTTAAAATGTTCTGCGAATTGGATGCGGTGTAATATGCATCCAATTCGCATAGGTGTGAACCGTGCCTTAAGGAACTTAAATAAGAAAATTGTATAATGTATGGCCAGCTTTAGACAGCCCATTGCTGACAGAGCTCCTTTTCTTGTGTGATAATGACCGTATTTATCGGCGTAAAACACGCGCCGGCCTATAACACGCACCCCAAGTTTAGGAGGGAATTTTAAGGAAAAAAACTTTTAGGAGGAAAGTTTAAGAAAAAAAAAAACTTACATTTAAATGCCCATCAATGCAGCCTTATCAGTGTCAATCTGCAGCCTTGTCCATCATTGTATAATAATCAGTGACCATCTGCAGCCTTTTGCACAGTGTCATTTGCAGCCTTTTGCACAGTGTCATTTGCAGCCTTTTGCACAGTGTCATTTGCAGCCTTTTGCACAGTGTCATTTGCAGCCTTTTGTCCAGTGTCATTTGCGGAATGTAACCATTTAAAATTACCGCCGCCGAGATAGACAGAGCCTGTGTACTTGGCTGTATTCGGCTCGTCTCGCAGTCCCACCCATTGACCCGGCTCCTATGATGGACATAGCGCAGGTCCAGCGGACTGGGCGGGACTACGAGCTGAGCCTAGCCGAGTACACAGTACGGCTCGGTCTTTTTCGGCAGCGCTCGCAGTCCCCACAGAGACAGAAGGGAGGCGGGACTGTGAGCGGAGCGGAGCCGAGTACACTCGGCTTGGTCTTTTTCGGCGACGCTCGCTCTTCTTCCATTCACAGACAGTGGGGATCGGCGTATAACACGCGCCCACGATTTTCCCCTGCTTTTAAGGGGGAAAAAATGCGTGTTATACGCTGATAAATACGGTAAGTCCCATCATATGTTGCCATGATGCACCTGGAAAGCAGACAATTGTATAACCTACCTTTTCAGTAACTTTCCTTTCCTTGCCTACCCCTCACCCCCAGTCCCCATTGTACTTGCCTCCATGGGTGATGAGCTGTCAGTGCCCACACAGCTGCATAGCTCCCAACTGTCCCTGATTTGGAGCAATGTCCCTCTGTCCCTCATTCCTCCTCATTTGTCCCTCATTTTGGTCTGATCTATATAGTTGTATATAAAATGCACTTTTTATCTATCAAAAAGTGTCTTCCAGTGCTAAACCTTTCATCTGATTTCTAAATTGCTGCATTTGTAAATTCCAAAATCCAATATAAAGGAATAGTAGTGGTAAAAAAAAGCACTTGTGGGTTTAACCAATCTTGTTTTTTTATACAATTCTCCTTTAAGGGGGCGTGGCCAGGGGTGTGTCCTATGCCTGCATACTTTTGCTGATAGGTGTCCCTCATTCCCATCTCAAAATGTTGGGAGGTGTGCAGCTGGTGTAGTGGTACAGGGATCTGAAATCCCTGCTCTTATCCCCCTTCTTTCTGCAGGGCTTCCAGGACAGATCAGAGTGATTCTCTGTGCTGGTGCTGACCAGTCTGTATCGCTCTGATCCATACCAGGGGGGCTACAGAAAGGATGGGGGAGAAGAGCAGGAATTGCAGATCCTTGGGCTGCTACGTTGGCTGCATGGTCACTGACAGCTCATTACCCATGGAGGTAAGTATAGCGGGGACCGGGGGTGGGGGGGTGGGGGTGGGGAGTGGGTAGGGTGTTGGTTCACCTTTTCATTTTTTCTGAAAAGCTGAGCTTACATTTAGGAACCAATCATAATAAGCCAAAGTTAAAACAGACATTTCTGAGCATTGTGCTAACAATAATACAGTTTCATTTTCTATCAGTGTGCTGTTCTGTGTTGTTTTAGGTTACAGATTTTCTGGGCTCCTTCAGTCCTTCAGAACAGTTTGACATCTGTCTGGATAAAGGCACCTTTGATGCAGTGAGTCTGGATCCCAGCAATGCGCAAGAAAAACGTAGTCAGTATGTAAATGTGCTCTGTACAATTTTAAAACCCAAAGGCCTTTTTCTCATCACATCCTGCAACTGGACCAAAGAGGAACTGCTCAAACAGTTTGACAAAGGTAAATAATCACAAGAGAACTAGAAGAACATGTACAGTATGTGTAGAACACGTGCAACTGGTTTTCATGGGTGGAGTACACAAAGTGCACATGCTGTATGTGTACAGAACAGAATGGCTGCTGTGTGTTACAATAAACGTAATTGTAACTGACATTTATACATGGTTCAATTCAATTTAATGGCAGTCAAATAAAATTGCTACCTCGCCTAACATGGATAAAACAAAAGTTCACTTTAAGCCTTATATTCCTGTTTAGCTGGCAGGGTGTAACCCACAATGGCCTTCTGCTTCCATAGCCCATTTTCTTTAGAGTTCAGTTTTCTGTGTTGGTGTTGACTTCCTATTGGCCTGAACTAGTCCGCTCCTACTTCACTGAACTGTCAATAAGAAGGCAATTTCACTAACGGAACTTTATCCACTGGATTTGCGGTTTCTAACACCATTTCTGTAAAGTCAGGTCTTGTCAGGAGATTGTGATATGTTTCAACCCATCAATGTATCAGCATGTCAGATTTTTGTGTATTTTAGACTTATCAGAAACCATAAAATAAGCCCGAGACAGAAATACAGTTAGATCACACTTGTTTAATAATAAAAGTAAAAAGAACAAACGTAGTCAAAACATAGCCAAAGTTCAGTAACCGGAACGGATAGTCAGCCAAGCCAGAAGTCAGGGATCAGTGTAGTGGAACAGCAAACAGGATCTGGAGCCAGAAGGGATGTCAGCAAAGCAAGTCTTGAATAGGATCACAGGAGATCGTTTCTGTGATGTTGACCAAGGCAAAGGCAGAGATCCTCTGGACTGTACGGCTTAAGTAGGCAGGACTGATTAGCAGGATATCATCAACAGCTGAAGTCAGGGATCAGTGTAGTGGAACAGCAAACAGGATCTGGAGCCAGAAGGCATGTCAGCAAAGCAAGTCTTGAACAGGATCACAGGAGATAGTTTCTGTGATGTTGACCAAGGCAAAGGCAGAGATCCTCTGGACTGTACGGCTTAAGTAGGCAGGACTGACGAGCAGGATATCATCAACAGCTGAGTAACTATGGAGAGATAGGAGCTGGCAATTAGCCGACAGCTGAGCGGCCAGCTCAAGAGAAGGAAGGGCTGAGCCCAGCCCTGACAAGACTATAATCAGGTTATAAATCCTTGCACAATTGTGTGCACAATCTTTTTACAAGCCATGCCACCCCTTGCTCTACTCTGTATTCTCAGCCCATACAGTCCACTTACCATCAGGTTGTGATCACCTAGAAGCTGGTCATTTAGCATTTTGGGGACTTTCACAATCTCCCTTGTAATACTTCAGTTCCTAGGAGTCTGTGGATTAGATGTTCTCACAGCCCTTTATAGCAGGTGTCCGGTTAGGTATAAAACAAATTGAAGTTAGTGCATCACAAGATGGCGTTGTGGATACAAACAAGTATAAGTGTGCCAGCGTCCTAACTAGATTGCAGAATTTATTCGAGAGAAGGAGACATGGACTTTAGAGGCACACCCATAGCATTGAGGTACAAAAATAGAAATTTTTATTTTTATGATTAAAAATAACACCAAACATGGTGTTTGGTCTAAACAATACTCACACCACTTAACACAACCGACTATTACGATCAAACTGATTCAATTGAGGTGATGTTGGTAGAGGAAAAGCTGATTGGTGGTAGAGGCGTGCACACTTAAAGGGGTTGTAAAGGTAAAAACTTTTGACAGTACCGCCGCCCCCAGGCCCCCCGTTTTACTTACCTGACGCCTCGAATCTTCGCTCCTCGTCCTCGTCAGCTTCATTGCAGCTCAGCCTGGTCGCTGATTGGCTGCAGTGGATGGATTGAAAGCAGCGCAGCCATTGGCTCGCGCTGCTGTCAATCACATCCGATGACGCGGCGCGCCGGGGGGCGGGGCCGAGTGATACAGCGAGCGGCTATAGCCGCCAGCTGTATCACAGGAGCGCGCCCGCAAGCACTCACCACCGTGCGAGGGAGCTCGCATGAAGGTGGTAAATGCTTGCGGGGAGGAGCTGAAACAGCCGCCGAGGGACCCCAGAAGACCAGGTTCGGGGCCACTCTGTGCAGAACGAGCTGCACAGTGAAGGTAAGTATAACATGTTTGTTATTTAAAAAAAACAAAAAAACAACAACTTTACAACCCCTTTAAGGGCGCACAACATGTAGAGTTTTCTTCACCACGCCTCTACCACAAACCAGCTATTCCTCTACTAACGTCAACTCAATTGAATCAGTATGATCGATTTTTTTTTTTTATTGTGGTAATAGTGGGTTGTGTTAGGTGGTGTGAGCGTTTTTTAGACCAAACACCATGTTTTGTTTTTAATATGTCATGCCAAGAATGTTATTTTTAATCATAAAAATGTATATTTTTTACTTCAATGCTATGGGTGTGCCTCTAAAGTCCATGTCTCCTCTCAAATAAATTCTGCAATCTAGGTATAAAACAATATGGGGGACTTCTTTGTGTGGTATATATATTTCTGAAGCACTAAGGAAAATACTTCAGGGGCACTTTCTATGTACCTGCAAAGGTAAAACAATTAAATTACGTAGATACACCAGGGAAAAAAAAATAGAAGCAGGCTTTAATTATACATTTTAAAGCTCATGTTTTTAATCTTTTTATTTTTTTTCTCTTGCAGCCTTTGAAATGATAGATGAACTTCCCACGCCTACCTTCAGTTTTGGAGGACAGTCAGGTCACAGCGTCACGGCTCTGGTATTCCAGAGGAGGGACAACTCTTAAATAGAACAAGATATCTCTTTATGAGACAATGATCAGCCACTGAGTGGCAGACTGAACCTGCAGTTGTTTGCTCCGCAGATGTGAACACGGATCTCTTACACAGATATCTCCAATGACTGTAGATTTTCAGTAAAGAAACTTTTATTACAACTGGTTTTATGTCTTATTCTGTATTTCAATTCTGATTATAAGATATCAGATAGGGTTGTCCCAATACCACTTTTTTAAGACCGAGTACAAGTACCGATACTTTTTTTTCAAGTACTCGCCGATACCGATTACCCTATACTTTTTTTTTTAAATGTCATGTGACAGTGGCACTTATATGCAGCACTGATGAGGCGTGGACTATGTCAGTAGTTTTAAAAAAAAAAAAATTTACAATTAATTTTTTTAATTATTTTTTTATCAATTAAATATATTTATTTTTTACAATGCTTTCTTATTTTGGGGGGGTGAGTGGACAGTCGGTGTCAGTGTTTTTTTTATTTTTTATTATTTTTACAATTTTACTTTTAAAATATTTATTTATTACAATGTTTCTATTTTTATTTATTTTTTATTCAACCCTGTTGGGGGGTAGGGGGCTTTGGTGAGATGTCAGGGGTCTAAACAGAACCTTGATATCTCCCCTTTGAGACATGGAAAGGGACTGAGGATAGAGATTCCACAGTCCCTTTCTCACCAGTCTCAGCTTCACTGAACATGTATGGACAGGAGACAGTGGCTCCTCTCATAAGCTGATGCATTGTAAACACATAGTTACATAGTTAGTAAGGTTGAATAAAGACACCAGTCCATCTAGTTCAACCTGAGTGAGTGTGGGTGAGTGTCTACAATTCTCCCTATCCTTGTACATTGTGTCTCATTAAGATGCTCATCTATTATATTATTATTTATTTAAGGTACCCATATAGCACCGTCAATATACGCAGTGCTCCACACATACATTGCACACTCACATCGGTACCTACCCTCAAGGAGCCCACAATCCAAGGTCCCTTTACTATGTTCAGTTATAAATGGAGTGAGTCAGTAATCACTGACTCTGTGCATTCAGAAAAGGAAGGAGCTGGTAAATGACAGATTTACTGGCTCCCTCCTCCGCTCTCCACCCTGAAAGATCTGGGGGGGCGGAGGAGGACACAGTGGGGGAACAGAGGAGGATGGGGAGGACGGGACCAGAGGAGCACATAGGGGGGGAACAGAGGAGGACGGGGGGGGGGGTGGAACTGGGGAGCACACAGAGGGGAGCCGGAGGAGGATACACGGGACACTCAGGAATGCATGGTGCGGCGGTGGTGGAAGTTATAGTCACCAATCTCCCTGTGTGGCTTTCATTAAAGCAGCTGAAAGCCACGGAGGGGAGAGTAGGAGAAGCAGCTGTCAGCTGCTTTAATGAAAGCCACACAGGGAGATCGGTGATTATAACTTCCCCCGCCGCCGCACCGATCATCCCTGAGTGTCCAGGTATCCGACTAAGCATCGGGAGCATTTCAACGAGTAGAAGTACTCTTACAAATGCTCGGTATCGGCACCGATACTCGTATCGGGACAACCCTAATATTAGATGGTATAAATTGGGTTTTATATTTAAATGACACGACTATGGTGACTGCATGAAGAGTTTACCATCCGTCACCAGAAAGTAATGGATCGGACCGGAGTGTCTGACATCACTTAAAGTCACTGCCATGAGAGAAATACAGGGCTGCCATTGCTGGGCAGAAAACTCAGTTTTTCTGGCTGTGTCTGACTTAGTATATCAAAGTCACAGACCAGGAACAAGCGTGCTGTACATAAATGTCAGGATTTGTTATCTTAAAACTTATTCTGGGTCGGTTACCTTATTCCTCACTCCAGCAGGTGCTTTTCTCTATTGCCCCATACACACGATCGGATTTTACAACAACAAATGTTGGCTGTGAGCTTGTTGGCGGAAAGTCCGACCGTGTGTACGCTCCATCGAACATTTATTTTCGGACTTTCCGCCAACAAATGTTGGCTAGCAGGTTCTCAAATTTTCGGTCAACAAATTTTGTTGTCGGATTCTCCGATCGTGTGTACACAAGTCCGTCGCACAAAAGTCCACGGCTGCTCGGAACCAATGTTTACCAAACACATTAGCAGAAGGAGCCCAAAGGGTGACGCATGACTATTGAACTCCCTTTTTGTCGGCTCGCCGTACGTCTTGTACGTCACTACGTTCGTAATTGTTGTCCAACATTTGTGTGACTGTGTGTATGCAAGACAAGTTTAAGCCAACACCCTTCGAACAAAAATCCACAGTTTTGTTGTCGGAAAGTCCGATCGTGTGTACAGGGCATTAGAGTTGCTGGCAGGCCCTCGCCATCCTTCTGTACAGTGCAGTACTGGTCCTGGATTGTATGGGATGGAGTCAGAGTGCAACCGCCTGCCGAAATGCCTTGGAGAAGAAGCTTCTTGAGACAGGTCACACAGTGTGAAGGAAGCCTGCCAGAAAGAGGAATACGATAAGTATTATTGCTTATTATTCTACCCCCCCCCAGACATACCAAGCATTTAACCCTTGCAGTGCAAGAGCCCCCACAAGGCGTGCTCACCAATGCCTGGGACCAGGCGAGGGACACGGTCATGTGAAAGTCAAACATTAACCTCTTCACCGTGACATAACATATATACACGGCCTCATTGAACTGATTTTCTTTACATGGGGCCGCATACATGTGTTTGTGCTGGGAGCGCACCGCACAGAGGCCGGGGTCTCACCGAGAGCCTTGGGCCCCATACTAACGATTGGGACCCCGGATTTCTCGATTCCAGGTCACCTGATCGCTGTGGTAGCCTCTGATTGGCTACCACAGTAATGAGTCACTGCAAAGCCCATCCCCGTGTTTATTTTCTTTCTGTGAATGGAGAGATACAGTAGATACATTGTATCTTTGTCTTTCCATGCAGAAAAAAAAAGTGTTTGTAAAAAAATAAAGAATTAATAAAATAAAGAAAAAATACCTAGATCAAGGTTTGATCTAGGTCAGTACCAGGGTTAGTGTTTGGGTCAAGTAAGGGTCAAAGGTCATGGTCAGTATAATTTTAGCAGGATTTTTTTTTTAATTAGCATCAGTATCAGTGTCGGTGTGTTTTTAGGTAGGACAAAAAAAAAAGCGAAATGCGCAATATTGCTTCTGGGCTGTACTACGGGTACAAATAACATACATATATGTGGCGTGGTTGCGATTGTCAGAAGACGGAGAATTTATTTTGGGTTCTTTGGTGGTAGATGGTGGTAGGAAAAAGGAATATACAGCTACATTTAAAAAAAAAAGACTTTTTACTATTTTGGGACAGTTTTCCTTTGATAAATCAGAAAAATAAGGAGATATCCATTACCATTTACCAACAAAGGAAAGCCCAATTTGTCCTGAAAAAAACAAGATATAATACACCTGGAGGCACAAAGTAGTTGTGATGATATGTACTCTTTTACTAACACATGTCAAAGTTGCAAAATTGTGCTTAGGCATTAAGATTTGTTTTACCCTTCGATGTGAAGGGGTTAAGGTAGTCCCCCAATTCAGTGATGAGACACTAGTGTGTAGTGTTGTATGCGGAGTTCTTCCAAAGATATTGTCTCTTGTTCTACACACTTGAATAGGTGCATGTGTTGCATTAGGAGGGACTATGCCCACTCCACCAGTTAGCATACCTCTGTTACCTCACTCCCAGTAACAGAATGGGGTCCCACTGAGCACATAACACGGACTTCATACATGTTCATCTTAACACCCGTCTCCCTGTGCCTAGGCCATAGACCTCCATAACGCCAATTTTCTCCTGGTGACTGAGACAGACCTCCAGGGAGGGAGCCGCAACACTGGACCCCCTCGCTACTGGAGGACCTGTGTCAGGGCTGGGCTCAGCCCTTCCTTCTCTGAGCTGGCCACTCAGCTGTCAGCTAATTGCCAGCTCCTATCTCTCCACAGTTTCTCAGCTGTTGATGATATGCTTCTCATCAGTCCCGCCTACTTAAGCCGCCCAGTCCAGAGGAGCTCTGCCTTCTCCTTGGTGGACATCACAGTGATGATATCCTGCGTTCCTGTTTAAAGACTTGCTTTGCTTACATCCCTTCTGCCTCCAGATCCTGCTTGCTGTTACTGTACGCTGATCTCTGACTTCTGGCTTGGCTGACTATCCGTTCCAGTTACTGAACTTTGGCTATGTTTTGACTACGTTTGTTCTTTTTTACTTCTATTATTAAACAAGTGTGATTTAACTGTACTTCTGTCTCGGTCTGATTTCATGGTTTCTGACAACCTGTCACCTAACCAGGCACCATGCCAACGACTGGTTGCAGTTGTTTGCTCATGATTACTCCCTTCTCTCCTTAGTGTGCAGCTTAACCCTGTGTTGTTGTAAAGTTTCAAGACCCCCTATTGTGTTATTGTAGACTTAGACCCCTTAACCACTTCCCTACAGGGCACTTTTACCCCCTTCCTGCCCAGGCCAATTTTCAGCTTTCAGCGCTCTCACACTTTGAATGACAATTGCACAGTCATGCAACACTGTCCCCAAACAACATTTTTATCATTTTTTTTGAGAGAGATAGAGCTTTCTTTTGGTCGTACTTAATCACAGCTGTGTTTTTTAATTTTTTGCTAAACAAATGAAAAAAGACGAATAATTTTGAAAATGTTATAAATAAGTACGTTTTCTCCTTCACTGATGAGGCTGCACTGATGGGCACCGATGAGGAGGCACTGATAGATGGCACTAATGAGGAGGCACTAACAGAAATCACTGATGGACACTGACAGGCATTACTGATCGGCACTGATTGGCAGTATTGATGGGCACTAATGGGGCTGCTTTGATTATCAGGGCCCTGATTGTCAGTGCAGATGTCACCGCTGAGGAATGCCACTTACTGGCTCTCCTCTCCTCAAGCTGTCAGCATGAGGGGAGGAATGGCGAAAACCGGCATTTCCTGTTTACCCCGTGATTAGCTGTGATTGGACACAGTTGATCATATGGTAAAGAGCCTACGTCATAGGCTCTTTACCGCGATCAGTGATGCGCCATGTCTGAGGGACACAACGCACCACCGATCCCGGCGCACCCCCACGGCAAGAATGGGAGGACGTTATAGGACGTCCTCCCAGAATGAGAGTGCTCCTGCCCGTCCATCATTTTACTATGCGGTGGGCGAGAAGCAGTTAAGAAGTGCCAGGACCCCACATGCACCCCTTGAGTAACTTTAGACCAGGCTTTGTTACTGAAGGTTCAGCATGGCAAACAATGCAAAGAAAAATGTCCTTTCCCTAACTTCCGTAGCGTCTGCCCCAGCGTACCTGTATAGGTAAAGTCCATGACTGGCACGACTCGTCTGGAGAAGTCCATAGCTTGGGTATATCCTGAGAGTCCGGTGCTCCGTAGATGAACTACAAGTCTCAGCAAGGTTGCTGTTCTTTAGCCCCTACCCTTGGGACCGGAAGCTCTCCACTTTATATATCACAGGACAGGAGGCCGGACCCCAGAAAAGTCCGCGACTGAGAGCAGGAAAGCATGCAAAGCAGTATTAGCCCCTTCCCTCCAACCTGGGTAAGCCTATCTAAATGAACACAGTAGACCAGTGGTTCTCAACCCTGTCCTCACGTACCCCCAACAGACCATGTTTGCAGGTTTTCCTTTATCTTGCACAGGTGCTTTAAATCAAAGTCAATGGTTTGGTATTTTGGTCAGCTATTTTAAACACTTACGGACCAGTTGCCGTCGTTATAAGACGGTACTTTGACGTGGAATACGTTATAGCTGCCATAACCCCGGTATCCTCTAAAACGGCAGGAGGTTCGCTCTCAGATAAAAGTTGTCTCTGCGGCGGATTCTCATACTTACCTTACCTTACCTATTATCATACTTACCTCCACTGTGCAGCTCGTTTTGCACAGTGTGGCCCCGAACCTGTTCTTCTGGGGTCCTCCGGCTCCTCCCCGCATCAGATAAGGAGAAGCGCTCTCCTGGGGGATTACCTTGCTGGCGCGCTCCCGAGTCCACCATAGCCGGCGAATGCTGGACTCGGCCCCGCCTCCCCGGCGCAGTTTGGAGATCTGGGGTCAGTTCCGGAGGAGGACACTGGAAGACAGTTGGTAGATCTGGGGTCAGTTTCGGAGGAGGACACGGGAAGACAGTTGGGAGATCTGGGGTCAGTTCTGTAGGAGGACACGAGAAGACATTTGGGAGATCTGGGGTCAGTTCTGTTGGAGGACAGTTGGGAGATCTGGGGTCAGTTCTGTTGGAGGACAGTTGGGAGATCTGGGGTCAGTTCTGTTGGAGGACAGTTGGGAGATCTGGGGTCAGTTCTGTAGGAGGACAGTTGGGAGATCTGGGGTCAGTTCTGTAGGAGGACAGTTGGGAGATCTGGGGTCAGTTCTGTAGGAGGACAGTTGGTAGATTTGGGGTCAGTTCTGTTGGAGGACAGTTGGGAGATCTGGGGTCAGTTCTGTAGGAGGACAGTTGGGAGATCTGGGGTCAGTTCTGTTGGAGGACAGTTGGGAGATCTGGGGTCAGTTCTGTTGGAGGACAGTTGGGAGATCTGGGGTCAGTTCTGTAGGAGGACAGTTGGGAGATTTGGGGTCAGTTCTGTTGGAGGACAGTTGGGAGATCTGGGGTCAGTTCTGTAGGAGGACAGTTGGGAGATTTGGGGTCAGTTCTGTTGGAGGACAGTTGGGAGATTTGGGGTCGGTTCTGGAGGAGGACAGTTGGGAGATGTGGGGTCAAAAAGATCTCAAATCTCATATTTACACTTAAATGCAATAAATAAATAAATGTCTTTAAAAAAAATCCCTTTTAAGACCATTAAAGGGGTTGTAAACCTTTGTGTTTTTTCACCTATGCATTAAGGTGAAAAAACACCTGGCAGTGACCAGCTTTGATTTGAATGACAGCAGCGGGAGCCAATGGAGCTGCTAGGGGGGTGCTGGTCACTGCCAGGTGTTTTTTCATCTTAATGCATAGGATGCATTATTAAGCTGAAAAAACACGAAGGCTTACAACCCCTTTAACGGTCTTAAAGGGGGATTTTTTTTTTTAAAGACATTTATTTATTGCATATAAGTGTAAATATAAGATCTGAGGTCTTTTTGACCCCACATCTCACATTAAAGAGGTCCTGTCATGCTTTTTTTCCTATTACAAGGGATGCTTACATTTCTTGTAATAGGAATAAAAGTGACCCAATTTTTTTTTTTTTTAAAAGGATAGTGTAAAAATAAAATATAAATAAGAACATTTTTTTTTTTAAAGTGCCCCATCCCGCCATGCTCGTGTGTAAAAGCGAACGCATACATAAGACGCGCCCGCATATGAAAACGGTGTTCAAACCACACATGTGAGGTATCGCCACGATCATTAGAGCGAGAGCAATAATTCTAGCCCTAGACCTCCTCTGTAACTCAAAACTGGTAACCTGTAGACATTTTTAAACGTCGCCTATGGAGATTTTTAAGTGCCAAAGTTTGTTGCCATTCCAGGAGCGGGCGCAATTTTGAAGCGTGACATGTTGGGTATCAATTTACTCGGCGTAACATCATCTTTCACAATATCCAAAAAAAATTGGGCTAACTTTACTGTTGTCTTATTTTTTAATTCAAAAATGTGTATTTTTCCCCCCCAAAAATTGCGCTTGTAAGACCGCTGCGCAAATACGGTGTGACAGAAAATATTGCAACGACCGCCATTTTATTCTCTAGAGTGTCTGGGGGGAAAAAAAGGTAATGTTTGGGGGTTCTAAGTAATTTTCTAGCAAATAAAAACTGATTTTTACCTTGTAAACAACAAGTTTGAAAAATAGTCCCGGTCCTTAAGTGGTTAAGAGTAATTCCCAAAACATGGCCTGTTGGGGGTCGTTGAGGGCTGAGATCACTGCAGTAGACAACCTGCCTACAAAGCTCTGCTACATTTGCATTGGCTGTATTTACATCTGTAATAAATATGCTGTGTGGTTCTGAATGTGGCATTTTTGACATCCCTGTGTATAAGCCCTACACATATTCCTATATAGACACTACAAAACTGATTATAATTATTTATCAGCCTGATCTTTATTATTCACATATGTAAAAAAAAAAAGAAAGAACTAAAAGGACCCCTCAATCACTCTCTTCCTGTAGGCTGGCCAGCTCCATGCTGGAGGGCTGATTTTAGACTACAACTCCCAGGAGTCTTAGCGCCAGAGTGCGCCTGACGTCATGACAGGGCGGCGGCGGCGCGCTGCGTTGTGGGAGGGAGCGGCTCCACCATCATGGCGGCTTCCATTTCGGGTTATACGTTCAGTTCCTTGTGTTACCACAGCGCCAACAGTAACTCGGATCACGTAAGTGCGGGGAGCCGGGCGGACGGGGCCCGGGGTACGCGGTGTGGGGGGGGTCCTGTCAGCGGGGGGAAGGAAGGAGCCGCGGGGTGACTGCTGGGCTGTGACAGGGAGCAGAGGGTCAGGGTGTGGCTGTCATCCTCCACTGTGACACCTCTGTGAGCCGGAGAGACCAGCACTGCTGGAGGGGGGCACAGAGCTCGAGAGGGGAGGACTGTCACTTCTCATTTGGGGGCAGGGAGCTGGGGGTGGGACCATCCTGGGGGGCAGGAGGGGGATCTGGGGTCGGTTCCATAGGAGGACACGGGAAGACAGTTGGGAGATCTGAGGTCTGAGGAGATCTGGGGTCAGTTCTGTTGGAGGACAGTTGGGAGATCCGGGGTCGGTTCTGGAGGAGGACAGGTGGGAGATCTGGGGCCGGTTCTGGAGGAGGACAGTTGGGAGATCCGGGGTCGGTTCTGGAGGAGGACAGTTGGGAGATCCGGGGTCGGTTCTGGAGGAGGACAGTTGGGAGATCTGGGGTCGGTTCTGGAGGAGGACAGTTGGGAGATCTGGGGTCGGGTTCTGGAGGAGGACAGTTGGGAGATCTGGGGTCGGGTTCTGGAGGAGGACAGTTGGGAGATCTGGGGTCGGGTTCTGGAGGAGGACAGTTGGGAGATCTGGGGTCGGGTTCTGGAGGAGGACAGTTGGGAGATCTGGGGTCGGGTTCTGGAGGAGGACAGTTGGGAGGTCTGGGGTCGGGCTCTGGAGGAGGACAGTTGGGAGATCTGGGGTCGGTTCTGGAGGAGGACAGTTGGGAGATCTGGGGTCGGTTCTGGAGGGGGACAGTTGGGAGATCTGGGGTCGGTTCTGGAGGAGGACAGTTGGGAGATCTGGGGTCGGTTCTGGAGGAGGACAGTTGGGAGATCTGGGGTCGGTTCTGGAGGAGGACAGTTGGGAGATCTGGGGTCGGTTCTGGAGGAGGACAGTTGGGAGATCTGGGGTCGGTTCTGGAGGAGGACAGTTGGGTGATCTGGGGTCGGTTCTGGAGGAGGACAGTTGGGTGATCTGGGGTCGGTTATGGAGGAGGACAGTTGGGTGATCTGGGGTCGGTTATGGAGGAGGACAGTTGGGAGATCTGGGGTCGGTTCTGGAGGAGGACAGTTGGGAGATCTGGGGTCGGGTTCTGGAGGAGGACAGTTGGGAGATCTGGGGTCGGGTTCTGGAGGAGGACAGTTGGGAGATCTGGGGTCGGTTCTGGAGGAGGACAGTTGGGAGATCTGGGTTCGGGTTCTGGAGGAGGACAGTTGGGAGATCTGGGGTCGGGTTCTGGAGGAGGACAGTTGGGAGATCTGGGGTCGGGTTCTGGAGGAGGACAGTTGGGAGATCTGGGGTCGGGTTCTGGAGGAGGACAGTTGGGAGATCTGGGGTCGGGTTCTGGAGGAGGACAGTTGGGAGATCTGGGGTCGGGTTCTGGAGGAGGACAGTTGGGAGATCTGGGGTCGGGTTCTGGAGGAGGACAGTTGGGAGATCTGGGGTCGGGTTCTGGAGGAGGACAGTTGGGAGATCTGGGGTCGGTTCTGGAGGAGGACAGGTGGGAGATCCGGGGCCGGTTCTGGAGGAGGACAGTTGGGAGATCCGGGGTCGGTTCTGGAGGAGGACAGTTGGGAGATCCGGGGTCGGTTCTGGAGGAGGACAGTTGGGAGATCTGGGGTCGGTTCTGGAGGAGGACAGTTGGGAGATCTGGGGTCGGTTCTGGAGGAGGACAGTTGGGAGATCTGGGGTCGGTTCTGGAGGGGGACAGTTGGGAGATCTGGGGTCGGTTCTGGAGGAGGACAGTTGGGAGATCTGGGGTCGGTTCTGGAGGAGGACAGTTGGGAGATCTGGGGTCGGTTCTGGAGGAGGACAGTTGGGAGATCTGGGGTCGGTTCTGGAGGAGGACAGTTGGGAGATCTGGGGTCGGTTCTGGAGGAGGACAGTTGGGTGATCTGGGGTCGGTTATGGAGGAGGACAGTTGGGAGATCTGGGGTCGGTTCTGGAGGAGGACAGTTGGGAGATCTGGGGTCGGGTTCTGGAGGAGGACAGTTGGGAGATCTGGGGTCGGGTTCTGGAGGAGGACAGTTGGGAGATCTGGGGTCGGTTCTGGAGGAGGACAGTTGGGAGATCTGGGTTCGGGTTCTGGAGGAGGACAGTTGGGAGATCTGGGGTCGGGTTCTGGAGGAGGACAGTTGGGAGATCTGGGGTCGGGTTCTGGAGGAGGACAGTTGGGAGATCTGGGGTCGGGTTCTGGAGGAGGACAGTTGGGAGATCTGGGGTCGGGTTCTGGAGGAGGACAGTTGGGAGATCTGGGGTCGGGTTCTGGAGGAGGACAGTTGGGAGATCTGGGGTCGGGTTCTGGAGGAGGACAGTTGGGAGATCTGGGGTCGGGTTCTGGAGGAGGACAGTTGGGAGATCTGGGGTCGGTTCTGGAGGAGGACAGTTGGGAGATCTGGGGTCGGTTCTGGAGGAGGACAGTTGGGAGATCTGGGGTCGGGTTCTGGAGGAGGACAGTTGGGAGATCTGGGGTCGGTTCTGGAGGAGGACAGTTGGGAGATCTGGGGTCGGTTCTGGAGGAGGACAGTTGGGAGATCTGGGGTCGGTTCTGGAGGGGGACAGTTGGGAGATCTGGGGTCGGTTCTGGAGGGGGACAGTTGGGAGATCTGGGGTCGGTTCTGGAGGAGGACAGTTGGGAGATCTGGGGTCGGTTCTGGAGGAGGACAGTTGGGAGATCCGGGGTCGGTTCTGGAGGAGGACAGTTGGGAGATCCGGGGTCGGTTCTGGAGGAGGACAGTTGGGAGATCCGGGGTCGGTTCTGGAGGAGGACAGTTGGGAGATCTGGGGTCGGTTCTGGAGGAGGACAGTTGGGAGATCTGGGGTCGGTTCTGGAGGGGGACAGTTGGGAGATCTGGGGTCGGTTTTGGAGGGGGACAGTTGGGAGATCTGGGGTCGGTTCTGGAGGAGGACAGTTGGGAGATCTGGGGTCGGTTCTGGAGGAGGACAGTTGGGAGATCTGGGGTCGGTTCTGGAGGAGGACAGTTGGGAGATCTGGGGTCGGTTCTGGAGGAGGACAGGTGGGAGATGCGGGGTCGGTTCTGGAGGAGGACAGTTGGGAGATCCGGGGTCGGTTCTGGAGGAGGACAGTTGGGAGATCCGGGGTTGGTTCTGGAGGAGGACAGTTGGGAGATCCGGGGTCGGTTCTGGAGGAGGACAGGTGGGAGATCCGGGGTCGGTTCTGGAGGAGGACAGGTGGGAGATCTGGGGCCGGTTCTGTTGGAGGACAGTTGGGAGATCTGGGGTCGGTTCTGGAGGAGGACAGTTGGGAGATCTGGGGTCGGTTCTGGAGGAGGACAGTTGGGAGATCTGGGGTCGGTTCTGGAGGAGGACAGTTGGGAGATCTGGGGGTCGGTTCTGGGGGAGGACAGTTGGGAGATCTGGGGTCGGTTCTGGAGGGGGACAGTTGGGAGATCTGGGGTCGGTTCTGGAGGGGGACAGTTGGGAGATCCGGGGTCGGTTCTGGAGGGGGACAGTTGGGAGATCCGGGGTCGGTTCTGGAGGAGGACAGTTGGGAGATCCGGGGTCGGTTCTGGAGGAGGACAGTTGGGAGATCTGGGGTCGGTTCTGGAGGAGGACAGTTGGGAGATCTGGGGTCGGTTCTGGAGGAGGACAGTTGGGAGATCTGGGGTCGGTTCTGGAGGAGGACAGTTGGGAGATCTGGGGTCGGTTCTGGAGGGGGACAGTTGGGAGATCTGGGGTCGGTTCTGGAGGGGGACAGTTGGGAGATCTGGGGTCGGTTCTGGAGGGGGACAGTTGGGAGATCTGGGGTCGGTTCTGGAGGGGGACAGTTGGGAGATCTGGGGTCGGTTCTGGAGGGGGACAGTTGGGAGATCTGGGGTCGGTTCTGGAGGGGGACAGTTGGGAGATCTGGGGTCGGTTCTGGAGGGGGACAGTTGGGAGATCTGGGGTCGGTTCTGGAGGGGGACAGTTGGGAGATCTGGGGTCGGTTCTGGAGGGGGACAGTTGGGAGATCTGGGGTCGGTTCTGGAGGGGGACAGTTGGGAGGATCTGGGGTCGGTTCTGGAGGGGGACAGTTGGGAGGATCTGGGGTCGGTTCTGGAGGGGGACAGTTGGGAGATCTGGGGTCGGTTCTGGAGGGGGACAGTTGGGAGATCTGGGGTCGGTTCTGGAGGGGGACAGTTGGGAGATCTGGGGTCGGTTCTGGAGGGGGACAGTTGGGAGATCTGGGGTCGGTTCTGGAGGGGGACAGTTGGGAGATCTGGGGTCGGTTCTGGAGGGGGACAGTTGGGAGATCTGGGGTCGGTTCTGGAGGGGGACAGTTGGGAGATCTGGGGTCGGTTCTGGAGGGGGACAGTTGGGAGATCTGGGGTCGGTTCTGGAGGAGGACAGTTGGGAGATTGTAGGTGGTTCTGGTGTCTGTTCTGTAGAGAAGAGGGGCACATGGTGACAGTAGAGGGATCTTGTGTCAGTTCTGAAGAGGGACACAGGGGGATGGTAGATAGACGTGGGGTCTGTCAGTTTTTTATATAACACAAAGGCTATGTTCACCCACAAAAAAAAAAATGCATATGATTTTGCAGGTTAAAAAAATGTGCATGTATTTAATTTTACACAACAGCCTGCAAAGCATTGTATCAGTGGATCATGGGTGCATCATCGTTGGGCACAGTTTTCTGCCCGTACCTCTGTATGAGAGCTCATCAGTGCTCTGGTAGGTAATGGAGAACCGCAAGCCATCTGCTGCAGTGGCAGACAGGACTTGTAGTTTATTCACAGATTCCTGTGAATGAATGACGCAGCTATGGAGCCCCTCACAGCTGTACTGTTTTTAAAAAGTGACAGCGGGTGCAGGGAGAAGATTTCCTGACTGCTGCCACAGGTTAGGTTCAGGAGGAGAGGTCGGCTGCTGCATAATTAGCATAGTAACATGTTACACACTAAATACAGGTGTAACCTGTGAATTTGCCCTTTAAGTACATCTGGTGTCTGCTCTGTATGGGATCACAAGGTGACAGTAGGTAGATCTGGTGTCTGTCAGTTGTTTTGGTTGTACTGGGTTGACAGCAGGATGATCTGATGTCACTACTTTAGGGGAAACAACTGTTTAGGGTATGTGGGTTGACAGATATCTCATAATAAGGAAAGGGATGGCCGGCAGAGCTTTCTTTTGGTGGTATTTAATCACCACTGGGGTTTTTTATTTTTTTGCTTAAACAGGAAAAGACAGAATATTTTGAAAAAAAAAAAAATCTTAGTTTCTTGTAGAAAATGTTGTAAATAAGTAATTTTGGGGCGGCACTGACAGACATCACCGATGGGTACTGATTACAGCTGCACGATTAATCATTAAAAAAATCGCAATCTCAATTCACCCCCCAAGTGCAGAGCCATTCTCTGCTTACAGCTGTCAAAAAAAAAAAACAGCCTGCTCTTTTAGAGATCAAAAGGGAATGAACTTCGGTCTCCAAATGAGGTCAGTTTAACCACTTAAAGAGAAAGTAAACTCTTACTTTTTACTTGTATCTATAGGTAAACTTATAATAAGAATTACCTGTAGGTACTGTGAATATCTCCTAAACTTGCACCGTTTAGGAGATATTCAGAGTGCATGTAGCCGATGACGTCATTGGTGCATGCGCTCTGAAGGTCCAGCTTACCATGCCGGACCTTCATAGCCCGTGCCATATATGGCGGCTCCCGCACACATGCGCGGGAGTGACGTCACTGTAGCTCTGGACACTTACAGCGCTGGAGCCCGCAAACCAGGGTGGATAAAAATCAATGATTTTTTTTTTTTTTAAATCAGATTTTTATAAAATGTATTTTAATAAAATGTTTTTGGAGTAAAAATCTATCTATAGATAGTTTTATATTAACAATTTAGTTTATTCAGCATGAAATGGAGCTTGGTTAGGTAGCACGAGGCTGTATATATTCTGCAATATTTACATTTTTGGTAAACTCATTCAATGAACCCAAGCTCTGCAAGCTGAGATAACATGCACTGCATTGATGCACTCAGACAATGTCACAGTAACCGTGAGATAAAACAAAGTTCAGGAATATTCCTTTATCTCATTGTTTTGCAAATCCTATGTACACTACAAACTATATGAATCGGTTCTGATATCGCTGTTTTTACTAAACTGCTTATTATTCTAAACAGGAAACCTTCATTTTGTTTGCCAATATTAACCACTAGGCGCCCACGCTGTAGCCGAAAGACGGCTACAGCGCAGCGCTCATTTGCAGGGAGGGCGTCCCTGGACATCCTTCTGTTTACTCGTTCCCCGCGCACAGCCGCGGGCGTGCATCGGGGAAAATCTGTGTTGGCCTTGTCCCTTGGACACAGCCAATCACAGATCGTGCTAAATGGCCAATCACAGCGGCCATTTAGCACTCGATCGGCGTGTCCAGTGAGAGATGATCTCAAGTGTAAACATATGAGACCATCTCTCATTGCCGTCTCTCCCTCCTCACACAGAGACCGCGTGTGAGGAGGGAGAGCAACCTGTGCTGCAGCTTGTCAGTGAAAACAGTAAAAAAAAAAAGTAAATACAGTGCCACCTGTCCCCAGTGCCACCTGTCCGTGTCATGTATCATCAGTGCCATCTGTTATCAGTGTCACGTGTCATCAGTGCCACGTATTAGTGCCATCTGTTATCAGTGTTACGTGTCATCAGTGCCACGTATTAGTGTCATCAATGTCACATGTCATCAGTGCCATCTGTCGGTGTCATCAGTGCCACGTATTAGTGCCATCTGTCATCAGTGCTACGTATCAGTGCCACATCAGTGTCACGTGTCATTGTCCTGGTGCTCCAGGGCCTTCAAAAGTGTAATAGGTAGTAAACAAGTTAGATGTTGAGGAAAGCCAATAACTGACATTTCCTTGTTTACATGTGACCAGCTGTGATTGGACACAGCTGGTCATATGGGTAAAGAGCATGTCATCAGCTCTTTACCGAGATCGGGATGCGCTGTGTCCGCACCGCCGCGCAAGAGCCCCCAGGGTGGGACGACGTCCTAGAACGAGAGAGCCACCTTAAAGGTTTAAGAAAGCATAGTTGATTTGATGGCTGTCAGGTGTGGATGAGGTTTAGGCTGACTGTCCATAAACAGGACACCCTGGGGGGAGATTTATTAAAACTGCAGCACACAAAATCTGGTGCAGCTGTGCATAGTAACCAATCGGCTTCCAGGTTTTAGGCCAGGTTCACACTGCTCCGAAATTGAAGTCGGCCGACTTCTCATCCGACTTTGTACTACGACTTCATGTCCGAATTCCATGCGACTTCAATGGACAGAATCAGACTTTGATCCGACTATACCAGTACCTTTGGGTCTGGTATTATTCTTGAAGGGGGAACTCCACGCCATCATAAAAAAAAAAAATGGCGTGGGCCCCCCCCCCAAAATCCATACCAGATCCTAATCCGAGCATGCAGTGCTCCTCCTGGACCATACCAGGCCCCACCCCAAAGCACTTTGTCCCCATGTTGATGGGGCCAAGGGCCTCTTCCCAGGAAACCTTGGGCAGGGGGATTATCAGAATCTGAAAGCCCCCTTTAATGAGGGGGCCGCCAGATCCCAGCCCCTTCCCTATGTGAATGAGTATGGGGTATGTGTCATTAAAAAAAACAAAAAAAACAGTACACCGGATTTTGACAAAGTCCTTTTCATTATAAAATGAAGAAGCTCCAACGGGACTTCTCCCTCCGGTGACGTCTTCTACCTCCGCTGCTGATGTCCTCTTCCTCCCGTTCTTCTCCCTCTGCTGCTGATGTCCTCTTCCTCCCGTTCTTCTCCCTCTGCTGCTGATGTCTTCTTCCTCCCGTTCTTCTCCCTCCACTGCTGATGTCTTCTTCCTCCCGTTCTTCTCCCTCTGTTGCTGATGTCCTCTTCCTCCCGTTCTTCTCCCTCCGCTGCTGATGTCTTCTTCCTCCCGTTCTTCTCCCTCTGTTGCTGATGTCCTCTTCCTCCCATTCTTCTCCCTCCGCTGCTGATGTCTTCTTCCTCCCATTCTTCTCCCTCCGCTGCTGATGTCTTCTTCCTCCCGTTCTTCTCCCTCCACTGCTGATGTCCTCTTCCTCCCGTTCTTCTCCCTCTGTTGCTGATGTCCTCTTCCTCCCGTTCTTCTCCCTCCGCTGCTGATGTCCTCTTCCTCCCGTTCTTCTCCCTCCGCTGCTGATGTCCTCTTCCTCCCGTTCTTCTCACTCTGTTGCTGATGTCCTCTTCCTCCCGTTCTTCTCACTCTGTTGCTGATGTCCTCTTCCTCCCGTTCTTCTCCCTCCGCTGCTGATGTCCTCTTCCTCCCGTTCTTCTCCCTCTGTTGCTGATGTCCTCTTCCTCCCGTTCTTCTCCCTCCGCTGCTGATGTCCTCTTCCTCCCGATCTTCTCCCTCTGTTGCTGATGTCCTCTTCCTCCCGTTCTTCTCCCTCTGTTGCTGATGTCCTCTTCCTCCCGTTCTTCTCCCTCTGTTGCTGATGTCCTCTTCCTCCCGTTCTTCTCCCTCCGCTGCTGATGTCCTCTTCCTCCCGTTCTTCTCCCTCTGTTGCTGATGTCCTCTTCCTCCCGTTCTTCTCCCTCTGTTACTGATGTCCTCTTCCTCCCGTTCTTCTCCCTCTGTTGCTGATGTCCTCTTCCTCCCGTTCTTCTCCCTCTGTTGCTGATGTCCTCTTCCTCCCGTTCTTCTCCCTCTGTTGCTGATGTCCTCTTCCTCCCGTTCTTCTCCCTCTGTTGCTGATGTCCTCTTCCTCTCGTTCTTCTCCCTCTGTTGCTGATGTCTTCTTCCTCTCGTTCTTCTCCCTCCGTTGCTGATGTCCTCTTCCTCCCGTTCTTCTCCCTCCGCTGCTGATGTCTTCTTCCTCCCGTTCTTCTCCCTCTGCTTCTGATGTCGTCTACCACCAGTTCTTCTGCTGGTTCTTTTCCTGACGCTGGCTCCCGCTGTCTGCCATTTCTTATATAGACATGGGGCGTGGCCATCCGGTGACGTCATCCAGAGACCCTGCTCCATCATGCCGCGGCGGAGACATAAGGGGCGGGGTCATCGGATGGCTATGCACCTTGTCTATAAAAGAAATGGCAGACAGCGTCACAACTGCAGGAGCTAGCGTCGGGAGAAGAACCAGCAGAAGAACTGGAGGGAGAAGACACGTTTGAGCTACGACGGGGGACTTGCTTCACCTTTTGTATATTCCGGGGGAATCTACTGGAGTTCCTGTCTTTGCCTGGATCATCTACCCTATGAAGGGACCTGTCTATTTGACCATCTGTTAATTCAGTGGTCCAGTCCACCGCTTGCCGACCAGCCGCCATCATTATACTGCGCCAGGTCGGCACGATCTCGCGAGCTGTCATAGCTTTACGTTGGCTACTTAAAGTGGGATAGCAGGCACGTGTGCACCGCCACACTACGGTCACGATGACTGTCGGCCTCGAGCGATCGTGGGCACGAGAGGCAGAACAGGGACACACAAATTCCTGTTCTGTGAGGAGAGACAGATCGTGAGTTCCTAATAGCTAGGAACCACGATCTGTCATTTCCTCTAGTCAGTCCCCTCCCCCTACAGTTAAAACACACAGTCGGGGAACACAGTTAACCCCTTGATCGCCCCCTAGTGTTAACCCCTTCCCTGCCAGTGTAATTTTTACAGTAATCAGTGCATTTTTATAGCACTGATCGCTGTATAAAATAAATGCCAATGGTCCCAAAAATGTGTCTGATGTGTCCGCCATAATGTCGCAGTCCCGATATAAAAATGGTAGATTGCTGCCATTACTAGTAAAAAAAAAAAAATAATAATAATAGGGCTATAAATCTATCCTCTATTTTGTAGACGCTATAACTTTTGCGCAAACCAATCAATATACGCTTATTGCGATTTATTTATTTTTTTATTATTTTTTTAACCAAAAATATGTAGAAGAATACATATCGGCCTAAACGGAGAAAAAACATGCTTTTTTTTTAAAAAAAAAAAAAGGGGATATTTATTATGGCAAAAAGTACAAAATGTGTTTTTGTTTTTTTTGTTTTTTCAAAATTGACGCTCTTTTTTTTGTTTATAGCGCAAAAAATTAAAAAAAAACACAGAGATGATTAAATACGACCAAAAGAAAACTCTATTTGTGGGGGAAAAAAGGACGTCGATTTTGTTTGGGTGCAGCGTCGCCCAACCGTGCAATTGTCAGTTAAAGTGACACAGTGCCGATTCGTAAAAAATGGCCTGGTCATTGAGCAGCCAAATCTTTTGGGGCTGAAGTGGTTAAGGTGAGCGAAGCGATTGCTCTGAAGGTGGAGGGTCTGTCACCATTATCTTCTTTAAATTGTGCGATTGTCATGTGGAAGGAATCCTCTTGGTGCTTGCTGGGACTTTTAGTCCTCTTCCCCTCTCTTGTTGGAATTTTTTGTGATTTGCTTTAATAGTGCATTTATCATTGTCATTTTCATTTACCTGTTCTTGCGCTGCACCTTACCTTTATGTATATCGGTCGACCCCCCCCCACCCCCTGCTTTCTTCCCGGTCAGTTATTCTTAGACCTGTATATGTCATTGTACTTTTCATCTACCAGAAGTATTCATATTGAACTGAACTTTTCATACTTCCTCAAAATGATTTGTCTTTGGTATTTTGAAATTTTAGTATAAAGTTGAAGTGAAAGAAGCAAAAGAACTGGCTGTTCTTGTTCTTTGAGTATGTATGGTTTGTTGGGAGTGTATCCTTAACCACTTGTCTTCCGGAAGATTTACCCCCCTTAATGACCAGGCCATTTTTTGTGATACGGCACTGCGTTACTTTAACTGACAATTGTGCGGTCTGCCAACACTGTACCCAAATAAAATGTATGTCCTTTTGTTTTTCCTCCACAAATGGAGCTTTCTTTTGGCGGTATTTGATCACTTCTGCAGTAATTATTTTTTGCGCTATAAACAGAAAGAGTGACAAAAAAAAAAAAAAATCTTACTATCTGCTATAAAACACATCCAATAAAAAAAATCAATTTAGGCCAATATGCATTCTTCTCAATAAGCGTATATTGATTTGTTTGTGCAAACGTTAAAGTGTCTACAAACTATGGTGTATATATATAATGTGTTTGGGGGTTCCAAGTAATTTTTTTTTTTTAGCAAAAAATATTGATTTTAAATTGTAACTAACAAGTGTCGGAAAAAGGCTTAATCTTTTAAAGGAGGTTGTAAACCCTGGGGGGAAAGGAAAAAAATAAAAAAAACAACCTGCATTATATATTATATTAATTATTTTACTAGTAATGGTGGGGATCAGCGACTTATATCGGTACTGCCATATTGCGGTGGACGAATTGGACACTGACACTTTTTTTGGGGATCAGTGCTAACAAATTTGCACTGTCACTGTACTAATGACACTGGCTTGGAAGGGGTTAAAGTGGTGTTCCGGCCGAAATTATACTTTTTAAATATAAATACCCCTATAATGCACAAGCTTAATGTATTCTAGTAAAGTTAGTCTGTAAACTAAGGTCTGTTTTGTTAGTTTATAGCAGTAGTTTGTTATTTTATAAAATTACAGCAGGCCGTGGCCATCTTAAGTGTGGGCATCTGAAGCCAGACTGTATTTCTTCCTGGATCTCATCCTTGCAGATCTCGCACATGCTCAGTGCAGCACAAGCAGTGTAATAGGTTTCAGGTCAGGTTTCCATAGCAACGGCAGTGTCAGAGGAAGTTGCTGCCCCTTCCCAGAAGGCATTGCAAACAGGAAATGATGTGCTGGGCCGCGGCCAGGGAGGAGGAAGTGAAAAATGAATACAGCAGATATACAGTAGGTGCTGAGAAAAAAAATTAAAAAATATCCAATTCGTTTACAGTGCACAGTTTAGTGAGGGATGCTGAAGAGTTGTAAAAGTGGGTGGAACTCCACTTTAACATCAGGGGCAATTTAAAGTGGAGTTCCACCCACTTCTGTGTCTCAGCTAATCAGGAGTGTCCCAGTTGGCTTGGACATTCGTGGACATCGCCGGAGAGAGATGGGGATCAGGTAGGTAATTAAGGGGGGTGCTGGGTTGGCTGCTACACACGGAGGTTTTTTTTATCTTAATGCATAGACTGCATTAAGATAAAAAACCTTCTGCCTTTACAACTCCTTTAACCACATGCCGACCGGGCCATAGCCGAAAGAGGGCTACAGCGCGGTTGGCTTATTCTGGGTGGGCGTCCATGGAACATCTGTGCGCACCCGGGATCATCTGTGACTGCCGGGTTCCGGGGGACCCGGCACATCACGGTAAATTGCCGCTGATGGCGGCCTTTTACCACGTGATCGCTCCGTCAAATGACGGAGCATCACTTGTAAAACCAGCGTCCTGTCATGACGCCGGTTCCTCCCTCCCCTCTCTGTACCGATTGGTACAGTTAGAGAGGGAGAGATCGTTTGCAGAGCTGTGGGCACTACAGATCCAGCCCACAGCGCTGCTCAGTGCCCATACTATGGCAGTACTCTACAATGCTATGGCAGCACTCTGCAATGCTATGGCAGCACTCTGCAATGCTATGGCAGCAGTCGCCAATACTCTGCAATAAATTTTAACAGAAACAAAAATTTTTTTTTTTTTTTCAGTCTTTTTTGTTTTATAGCGCAAAAAATAAAAAACCCAGCGGTGATTAAATACCACCAAAAGAAAGCTCTATTTGGTGTCCGTTTATGAAGCAGTGATCAGCGGTGATCCCGAGGATCGCCGCTGATCACAGTCCATAAACAGTTTATGAAACAGTGATAATCGGGGGAGAACATGTTTGAACTTGTTCTCCCGCCGATTATCTCTACACACAGAGAATCCTCATTGAATGACACAGTAACAGCCAGTTTATGAAGCGGTGATCTCACCGCTTCACTGGCGATCTGAGTCAGAATTCACACTCCCAGGTTCACCAGCTCAGAGGTGGTGAATCTGGGAGTGAAGAGGAAATCTGGGGGGATCTGAGGGGGAAGGAGGAAGATTTTTAACTTCCTTATGCCTCGTTCAGACCCCCCAACACTGTAAGCATGTCCCCCTGTCATATTTATGTGTATACATATTTATACATATAATGTGTGTGTGTGTGTGTGTATATATATATATATATATATATATATATATATATATATATATATATATATATATATATATATATATATATATATATATATATATATATATATATATATATATATATATATATATATATATATGTATATATAATGTAGGGGGACTCATTATTTTATTAACATTAATCCACGCCGTCTGTCTGTGTACTGAGCGGTGATAATTTATCACTGCTTAATAAACTGACATCTCTGTATTTCGGTGAATTTCTGGTACTATAATCTCGTAAAGTCTCACGAGATTCCAGTATCAGGGGCCGTTCTCCACTGTTGGAAGTGTTTGTAGATCACTTCACTCCTCCAAAGGTGAAGCGATCTACAAAGCTTCATAAACTGGCACACAGAGGAGAAAGATCTTCACTGTGAATGCCGGAGAATGGAGCAGTGAATAGATTTCACTGCTTCATAAACGGACACCTTTGTGTGGAAAAAAAAGGACAAGCATTTCAAATGGGTACAGTGTTGCATGACTGAGTAATTGTCATTCAAATTGCGAGAGCACTGAAAGCTGGGAATTGGTCTGGTTAGGAAGGGGGCTTAAACGCCCAGTGGTCTCTGTTTGTCCTGTTTACCATTATCATTGAAAGTGAAAGTTAAAAAAAAAAAATCTCACGTTTTGGATTGTCCCAAGAAAGGTAATGGGGACACTAGTTATGATGACCTGGGACTCCCCAAGGAATTCCCTTAAAGGGGTTGTAAACCCTCAAGTTTTTTCACCTTAATGCATCCTATGCATTAAGGTGAAAAAACTTCTGGCAGTGACCGGACCCCCAGCCTCCCCATTTCACTTTCCCGAACCCCGTAATTTCCTCGGCAGGGACGCGCTCTCCCTCACTGCACGGGATTCCGGCTCTTGATTGGCTAGATTGATAGCAGCGCAGCCATTGGCTCCCACTGCTGTCTATCAAATCCAATGACGGGGGGGCAGGGCCGAGTCCGGCATTCGTGTTTATGGACTCTAGAGCGCTCCCACATGGTAACCCCCCGGGAGAGCGCTTCTCCTAGGGGGTTATCTAATGCGATGAGAAGCCGCTGAGGGACCCCAGAAGAGGAGGATCGGGGCCACTCTGTGCAAAACGAGCTGCACAGTGGAGGGAAGTATGATATGTTTGTTATTTTATACAAATAAAATGGGAAGGTTTACAATCACTTTAATTTGCAGGGATTTCCTCTCACTTCCTGTTTGGCTATGGGACAGGAAGTGAAGGGAGATCTCCACAATGGGAATCAGATGGTGGAAATAAAAATCTGACGGGTTATAATCCTTTTGCTCTGTCTAAATTGAAAAAAAAGTTTTGCCTAGAGTTTTACATTGATATCTCTGGTGAGATGGCTCTCGCACAGCAAGGCTGCCTTCAGTGGGTACCCAATAGTATCTCCGACCATAGAAATAGGTGTGCCAATTGCCAAACCAAATTGGTTGAAAGAGTCTAAGACAGAGGTTCTCAACTCCAGTCCTCAGGACCCACTAACAGGCCAGGTTTGCAGGATAACTGAAATACATGACAGGTGATATAATTTGCTGCTCAGTGATTGCAGGATTCTAGTCTGCATCTCCCCCAAAGTAATACAGAAAATCTGGCCTGTTAATGGGTCCTGAGGACTGGAGTTGAGAACCACTGGTCTAAGATCAATTGTGTTAAAAAAAAAAATTTCATATACAACAGGCAACGCGTTTCATGGGCCAGGGCCACTCCCCTTTCATCAGGGCTACTAAACAAATCTAACATATATTCATAATAATGGGACTATAATAAGAGAGTATGAATGTACACCACAAATTCTAAACCAAAAAAATTACAATGAAATTGTCTCATAACCCTCCAGATACTTCCCTGAGTCCTCTATTGATCCAGCGCTGTGCTTGTCTGCAGTGATCCCATATCTGTGTCGCCATAGGAAGCAGCTTCCTATGGTGACAGAGAAGAGGAGGAGCCTAGATCACCTGTGGGAACCCCAGGAGAGCAGGTTTGGGGTTGCTCTTTGTAATACCATCGCTCAGAGTAGGTAAGTATTTTAGGAAAAGAGAATTTTTAATTTACAACCACTTTGTGGAACATGTAATGGGCTTGCAGGTGGAAGGGAATCAAATGATCGCTATGATCGCTCCCACGGCACCATCCAACCCCCCCCCCCCCTCCTCTTTCCTTAGTTCCCCGCCTGATTGCACTCGCCATGTATCCCATTTTCAGACACGTGACTGGCATGGTGGGTGTCAGTGGGTAGAACAGAAGATCAGTGAACGTCTGTTCGCTGATCTCCCCTCCGGTGAATGCATTGTCACTTCCAGGTTTGTCTTCACCTTCTCGGGCTGCTGTGGCCATGGAAGGAGCTAATGGAGCACAGTCCTTTTTAGTTTCAGTTAAAGGCAATAGAGACATTAAGAGGTTCTAACCAGGGTGGATTTGATTTAAATCATAATTTTTAAAGAGTAACTGTCATCTCTGTCCCACAGCGGCTCCTCCTCTGTTCCGCTGTTGACTCACCGACAGCCCCATTCACTTTAATGGGACGGCTGGTGAGGTGGCGGTGACACAACAAGGTGAGGGACGTGGCGGCAGCAGGTGATTGGACGCCCGATAACAGGCGCTGCCATGATGGATCTGAAATGACAGGTGCTCTTTAAATGTGAGGACTTATTCTTGCTGGTAGTTGGAATCTTTAATACTTGCAAATAAAATGAAGGTTTCCTATTTAGAATAATAAGCTGTCGGGTTTAGTAAAACAGCGATATCATAACGGATTCAGTCATACAGTTTGTAGTGTACATAGATTTGCAAAACAATGAGATAAAGAAATATTCCTGAACTTTGTTTTATCTCATGGTTACTGTGAAATTGTGTGAATGCATCAATGCAGTGCATTTTATCTCAGCTTGCAGAGCTTGGAATCATTGAATGAGTTTACCAAAAATGTAAATATTGCAGAATTTGCAGCCTCATGCTACATAACTAAGCTCCACTTCATGCTGAATAAACTAAATTATTATTATAGCCTAAATTGAAAACTATCTTTTAGATAGATTTTTACTTCAAAAGCATTTTATTAAAACAAATTTGATAAAAATAAAAGAATCTAATTTAAATCACAAAACATTTTTTTTTTTTTTTTTGTGATTTAAAAAAAAAAAAAAATATCATTGATTTATATCCACCCTGGTTCTAACAGATCCTTAAAGTGGTGTTCCGGCCGAAATTATACTTTTTTAATAAAAATACCCCTATAATACACAAGCTTAATGTATTCTAGTAAAGTTAGTCTGTAAACTAAGGTCTGTTTTGTTAGTTTATAGCAGTAGTTTATTATGTTATAAACTTACAGCAGGCCGTGGCCATCTTAAGTGTGGGCATCTGAAGCCAGACTGTATTTCTTCCTGGATCTCATCCTTGCAGATCTCGCACATGCTCAGTGCAGCACAAGCAGTGTAATAGGTTTCAGGTCAGGTTTGCATAGCAACGGCAGTGTCAGAGGAAGTTGCCGCCCCTTCCCAGAAGGCATTGCAAACAGGAAATGATGCGATGGGCCACGGCCAGGGAGGAGGAAGTGAAAAATGAATACAGCAGATATACAGTAAGTGCTGAGAAAAAAAATAAAAAAATATCCAATTGGTTTACAGTGCACAGTTTAGTGAGGGATGCTGAAGAGTTGTAAAAGTGGGTGGAACTCAACTTTACTGTCTAAATAAAGAGAACCAGTCATTACACTATGCCATCACATAGGGGTTATTGGCCCAAGTGCACAGAAGAGGCAATTTGGCTTGAGTCCTGAGTTTAGATCACTCCGCCGTGCTGATAAGACCTTTTCTACTTTAATTTTTTTTTTTTTTTCACAGCGTATTGCTACTCCCTATACAGCATTGCAAGTGAAATGACATTTTGTGAGATTGCATTAAGGTTAAAAACAAATAACCGCCATGTTGGACCATAACACATCAGCACTGCTCTTGTCCCAGTACATACCGGTGTCTGGGGTATAACGCAGCCTCTGGTGTGAATAAGCCCATGGATTCTTCAATATCTGGAGCGCATACAGCGGTATTGTCCAAATAGCTAGAGTTTCCTTTTTTAATCTATACTTTGGAAGATAACACCTTGACACTTTTTGCTAGTGGCGCCCGTCATCTGTATTCTAGCAATATATTATATAAGATTCTGGTTTATTACAGCAGGAGTGGATGTTTTGCTCCTAGCAGCACCTTTAGATTCCAGATCCCTTTTTTCTCCAATTTAGGGTATAAATTGAAAAGTAAACGGATGAGTTACTAAAGGCAACGTCCATGCTTCGTATTGGTTCCATTGTAAACCAGCATCTGAATTTACTGTAATTTGTGTCATGATCGATTTATAACATGTTTTCTTTTAATGCTCTTCTTCTGTATTTCTTTTTCAGGAAGGTTTTCTGTTGGGAGAAGTGAGGCAAGAAGAGTCCTTCTCTATAAGTGATTCTCAGATTGGTAACACAGAACTACTGCAAGTTATAGGTGAATCTAAATTTTATATATTATCTTTACTATACAGTAATGGGCAAAAAATATTGGCACCCAGTGGCGGCTGGTGCTCAATTTTCATGGGGGGGCACGGCCTCCCCAGCCCCCCCCAGCCGAACAACCACCCTTTTTGAAGCCAATTAGAGCCTCTTGTGTTTCTAGAAAAAATAGAAAACCCCCACTGGAATCTATGCATCCGGCACCCTGCGTGTATATTAGGGGCCAGATGCATGGATTGGGGGGGGCGGCACCCCTACACGAGCGGACGCCACTGTTGGCACCCCTGCATTTCTGTCAGCTAATGCACGACTTCGCCCAGAAAATTGTTGCAATTACAAATGTTTAGGCATTCTCATGTTTTGTATTGGTGTGATGCAAAAAAGTGGAGAAACAAAAAGCCAAATCTCTGACACATTCCACACAAAACTCGAAAATGGACTGTACAAAATTATTGGCACCTTTTCAAAATTTGTAAGAAATAATTGCATTCCAAGTCTTGTGATGCTCCTGGAATTTTGTAATTAAACTCACTTGTATCAGTTAACAGGTGCTGACAATATAGAAATAACACCAGTTAAAAAATTATGAAAGATTGACTCAACCTTTCTGTTGTGTGTCTCTGTATGGAGAAGAGAAGGAGCAGCAAAAAATTGTCTGAGGATTTAAGAACAAAAGCTGTGGAAAGGCATGGACAATCTCAAGGTTACAAGTCCACCTCCAAAGATCTTAATGTTCCTGAGTCCACTGAAATTTACAGCCCATGGCACTGTAGCTAATCTCTGGATGTGGACGAAAGAGAAAAATTGATCATAACGTACCTGAGGAAGACAAAGTTCTTTTGGGAGAATGTGCTGAGGGCAGATGAAACAAAATGACAGCTTTTTTTTGTACAGCCCATCATTCTACTGTTTTCTGAAAAAGAAATGAGGCCTTTAACCAATTTAGATCTGCCCTTTAGCAGTTTTACTGCTGCAGGGCGTCACCTGTGCGCTGAATTACGTACATATACGTGATCCGGCACATTCAGTTAAGGGACGTGCACGTGCGCTGCCAGCCGCTCGCTTCCGCTGTGATTACACACAGCAAAGGCTGATCAGCGGGTGCAGGGTACTCGATGTCCTCCGGCACCCCACGATCGTCGGGCAGAGACACAGAACTGCGATCTGCCTATGTAAACCAGGCAGATCGCTGTTCTGACAGGAGGGAATGGATGGCGTTTGTGTTCCTGCAAAGCAGGGAATAAATTCTATCTCTTCCACTAGTAAAAGCATCTCACACAGTGTAGTAAAACACTAGTTAGGCACACAGTTAACCCTTTGATCGCTCCTGATGTTAACCACTGGTCCCCAAAAAGTGTCAGAATGTCAGCCGCATTATCGCAGTCCTGCTATAAGTCACTGATCGCCGTCATCGCTAGTAAAAAATAAATACAAATTTCCCATAGTTTGTAGACGCTATAACTTTTGCACAAACCAATCAAACGTTTATTGGAATTTTTTTTTATCAAAGACATATAGCAGAATACATATTGACTTAAATTTCTTAATTTTTTTTATTATTATTATTATTATTATTGGATTTGTTTTATAGCCAAAAGTAAAAAATATATATTCTTTTTTTCAAAATTGTCTTTGCATTTTTTGTGCTACAAAAAAAAAAAAAAGGTGATCAAATAACACCAAAAGAAAGCTACATTTGTGGGAAAAAGACATACATTTTATTTGGGTACAGTGTTGCATGACCGCACAATTGTCAGTAAAACAAACGCAGTGCCGTATTGCAAAAAATGGCCTGGTATTGAATGGGGGTAAATCCTCCAGAGGTCAAGTGGTTAAAAAAAAAAGAATACAGTCACACATGGTGGAGGTTCACTGATGTTTTGGGGTTGCTTTGCTGCTTCAGGCACTGGATGTCTTGACTGTGTGCATGGCATTATGAAATCTGAAGACTACTAAATAATTCTGGGGTGCAATGTAGGGGCCCAGTGTCAGAAAGTTGGGTCTCCGTCAGAGGTCATGGGTCTTACAGCAGGACAATAACCCAAAGCACCGCTTTTAAAAAGCACCCAGAAATGGTTTATGGCAATGATCTAGAGAATTACTGAACTGGCCAACAATGAGTTTAGAGCTAAATCCCATAGAGGACCTGTGGAGAGATCTCAAAACAGCAGTTGGGGAAAAGGAACCCTTCCAATCTCGGAGACCTGGAGCAATTGGCGAAAGAAGAGTGGTCCAAAATTTCGTGAGAGAGATGTAAGAAAAACGTCGATGGTTATGGGAAGCGATTAATTTGCTACCAAATATTAAATTGAGGGTGCCAATAATTTTGTCCAGTCCATTTTTGGAGTTTTGTGTGGAATGTGTCAGATTTGGCTTTTTGTTTCTCTACTTTTTTTTTTTTTGTGTGTCCTACCAATACAAACAAAAGAAATGAATACGAGAATGACTAAACATTTGTAATGGCCACAATTTTCTGGGTGAAGTGGTGCATTATCTGACAGAAATGCAGGGGTGCCAATATTTTTGGCCATAACTGTATGCCTATTTGTCTGTGCTGTTGTGTCCATTTTATATAACCGTATTTTATTTATTTATTTTTTTTTATATTTCAGAGATCCATAGACATGAGCCATGTACAAAATTATTCAGGTTGGTGTTCCAATAAAGGAAAACTTACTGCCAAGGGAACTTGAGGGGAAGAGGGGGTTGAACCTGAAGTCGGTGAAATCCTGATTTACGTGTTTTCTTCCTATTGCTACTTTCTATCCTCACAATCAAATAATATGAATGGGTCATTTAATTTACTAATAACAAAGTAGTTGCAAGAACTCAGTTGGTCAGAGTAACATAAGGCTCAGACTGAGCAATGGATGTGGCACTTCCCAACTGGATGTAAGATGCTGCATCCAGTTTGTATTGTACAAGGATCCCAAGTTATTCTATAGCAGTGGTCGGCAAGCCTATGCAAGGAAAGAAAAACAAAAGTCTGGACAGCCACACTCCAAAAATGTAAATCCATACAGCAGGGATATAAACTCTAACGCGTTTCACACCATCAAGGCAGGTGCTTATTCAAAGCTAGGTTATTAACACCAATATATATATATATGTGTGTGTGTGTGTGTGTGTGTGTGTGTGTGTGTGTATATATGTATGTATATGTATATGTATATATATATATATATATATATATATATATATATATATATATATATATATATATATATATATATATATATTAATATATATATATATATATATATATTAATGTGTGTATATATATATATAATGTGTATATATATATATATATATATATAATGTGTATATATATATATATATATATGTATGTGTGTATACATACATACATCACACATACCTGTTTTGTTACCATACTGTCTGTCATTAGATTAGCCACTAGTTTTGTAGGATTTTTGGTTTATCATGTTATGTGGGTATCTACATGACTATATTGGTCATATGGCTCCAGGATAGATGCCTTAAGGCCCCTTTCGCACTGGAGCCGTTTTTTAGGCAGTATTGCGCTAAAAATACCGCCTGAAAACCGCCCCTAAACAGCCTCCGCTCTTTGTTCAGTGTGAAAGCCCGCGGGCTTTCACACTGAAGTGGTGCGCAGGCAGGGCGGTGAAAAAAGTCCTGCAAACTACTTTTTTGGAGCGGTGTATTCACCGCTCCTGCCCATTGAAATCAATGGGACAGCGCGGCAATACCGCGGCTATAGCCGCGCTGTACGAGGGATTTTAACCCTTTTTCGGCTGCCAGCGGGGGTTAAAACCGCACCGCTAGCGGCCGAATACCACTGCAAGAACGACGGTACAGCAGCGCTAAAAATAGCGCTGTTGTACCACCGACGCCCCCACCGCCCCAGTGTGAAAGGGGCCATATAGTCGGTGTCCAGATGTATGTATATACATATGTGTGTACTTTTTAGAACGTTTGAACATTTTAGAATGTTCATTAAAGACTCTCTATTTCACAGATCACTTCCAATATTCATATGGAATGCATATTTTGGAATGTCTTTTGTGTGCCTATATGAAGGTACAAATCCACATTAAATCAGGATTGTTACCATCACAATTATGGTGTCAAGGACTGACATTTTAGATTGTATACTTATATGCTAACGTTGGTTATTGGGTTGAAAACGGCTTTTTTGCTGTATTGTTCGGTGAGAGTCCTATTTATCTGCAGAGGTTTTGACAGAGAACGATTGTTGCGGGTTTTCCTGCTCACTTATGTATGCGGGAGAGTTACATGTGTGTATTTTTACCATTTTTTTTTTTTTCAATTTTATGTATATACACATGTGTTGAAAACTCGTGTGAGAGATATACATAGGGCTCTCTGCCACAAAACTCAACGAATATATATATATATTTTTATTGAAAGAATAACAAAGTTCAGAATAACTAGACACATAGATTGGCGTCAATTTTTCAGATCAGCGCATAACAATACAGAGAAATAAAAGGTATGGCCATACTATTTATCCATCCCATTATAAGTTTTAAATGACATTTTGTTTTTAAAAAGATTTCTCAGGGGAGATGTTTTCCACCAGTTTAGGTTTTTGTTATGCAATATGTTCATTTTTGATAACATCAGACTCATGACATATGTTTCTTGTAACTGCTTTATTTTCCTCTCAAGGAGTCATGTTTGATGTCGACACAGAGAGGAAGTTCAGCTGACTCACTTTAACGTATAATTGTTGGGGCCTATCTTCGGTTGTGTGTGTGTGTATATATATATATATATATATATATTGTTAAAACCTAGCTATGAATAAGCACCTGCCTTGATAGTGTGAAACGCGTTAGCGGTTTTTATCCCTGTTGTATGGATTTACATTAATAAAGGATTTACATTTTTGGAGTGCGACTGTCCGGACTTTTGTTTTTCTTTCTTTGAATATGGTTACATATACCAAGCCGTACCCACACATGAAGAGGGAGGAGATTGCTGGTAATGGACACCTGGAGGGGGGTGTGAAGGGGGGCAGTAATCACTGTTTCGGAGGGTACAGGACTACAGTGGGGGGGGGCAGATGACACTGTTTTGGGGGGTACAGGACACTACAGTGGGCGGGAGGGTGTGATGTGCAGGGGGGGGGGGGCAGATTACACTGTTTGGGGGGGAGTACAGGACACTACAGTGGGGAGGGGGTGTGAAGGGGGGCAGTAGCCACTGTTTCGGGTGGGGTACAGGACTACAGTGAAGGGGGGGGTGATGTGCAGCAGGGGGGCAGATGGCACTGTTTTGGGGGGTACAGGACACTACAGTGGGGGGGGTGATGTGAAGTGGAGCAGAGGACGCTGCTTTGGGGGGGGGGGGCACTACTGTGGGGGAGGGAGGCAGAAAAGCACTGCTATTGGAGGCAGAAGACGCTACGGGAGGGTTGGGGTGATGTGAAGGGATCAGAGGACACTGTGTTTGGGGGAGGGGCAGGGTACAGAACCCTACGTTTTGTTTTTTTTTGGGTGCCGCCTTGTACCAACCCCCCCCCCCCCATGTTCTTTGCTTTCCTCCGTATTGTTCAGGTAGATCTCAGACTCTGAAAGGTTGCCTACCCCTGTTCTATCGTACATCATGAAATTCATGATAATATTTTCGGATAACACTTCATCTGAGTACTGTATGATTGTAATTTTGTGTTTTTAATTCCGGCAGTTTCTATGATTACGCTGGCACTGTCAACGAGGAAAGGCTTGATCAGATTCTCAAAGACAGACGGAAAGTATGATCATTGTTCCAGTATGACGTTTATTGAAATTATGATTCTGATTTATAGCTCTGTAATTTAATAACGACTGGCTTTATCAATGACTGTTTTTACATCGGGATTGATTTTGGTGATCCAAAGATAAATAAAATGTTTCGGGATGCCATGCAGCAACAAATTTTGTAACCGGTTTTACCAATCGGTTCTGATCCGTTTTTCTATTGTGCAACCATTTCCTTTTTTTAAGGATGTTATTCTTTATGGTATCGCTGCTTAAGCTAAACTGCAGAGAAACAACTGATTAGCCATGAGATGAGCATGACGAGGAGAACTACCAAGAAAAAGACAGCAGTGACATTTTTACCTGATTGCTTTGTCATAGTAAACGTGTGCGAATAATTCCCTAAACTTTAAATTTTAAAGGGCATATCTCTAGAAAGGAGAATGTGACATTCATTAAATAGTCCATGTAGAAAAATGTCTGCGGCATGTGATTTTTTTTTTTTTCTTTTTAAATCACTGTGATTGATTCACCACCAGTGAATATTTGGTGAGTCGCACTCACTGCTTTATAAATATGCCCCTAAATGTAGGTCCACCTTAAATACTGTGATTTTACAGTGGTTGTAAACCCCAGACATGAAAAATTAACAAAGCATATCCCTCAATAGTATGTACTTGTCTCAATCCAGAGCAACAAGTGTCGTTTCTATCTGCTGTTTTGTACCTCTGCTATCTGCAGGAGTCACTTCACAGACAAGTTTTTCTGACACCAAGACAGGTTTTAAAATGGTGACAGGGAGGGAGCTCCAGCTGACTGACATCCTTAGCTCTGTTTATGTATGAAGGGGGAGTGTCCCTTCCCTCCAGTCAGTTATTACATCTCCTTACTGATGTAACTTCAGCTCTCTGCCCCCTGCTTTTCAGAGCTGAGAGATCCTGTGTAAATTCTGCACTTTGAATGGCTTATGTAGGGAGATTTGTTTCTTCTCTTTGTATCACTTGAGGCCAGTCACTTCACTGGGTATATGGAAGGGTTTACATCCACTTTTTTAATTTGATTGCAGCCTCAGTATCTCAGAACTGTGATTTTGATTCTTTCTCACCTTTCATGTTGTCCACTGAAAATACACCTTGATACATTGTGACACATTTTAAAGGGTCATTTGTCTTCATCTTGTTTTTTTTTTTGTGTAGAACGTGATTGGCTGGTACAAGTTTAGAAGAAACACTCAGCAGCAGATGTCATACAGAGAACAGATTTTGCACAAACAGCTGACTCGTATACTCGGAGTACCTGACCTCGTCTTCCTTCTCATTGGCTTTATCTCAACTGCCAACACTTCCACTCATGCCTTGGAATATGTGCTCTTCAGACCTAATCGCAGGTAGGCTCACTGAACTGTGGATTCAGAACCAAACCCATTGATTTAATGGTTTCCCAGAACAGTGATGTTCAAGGCATGTCATGAATGATAACTGTCGCTGCTGCTTCTGTAACTCTGATATATATAGCTGCCTCTGCTCTTAGCCGAACTGTCAAGCCATCAAATGGCTGGTGTCGTAACTGATCACATGTGCAGCACCATGGCAACTACAGATCAAACACTCTAATATATGGCAGCTTTCTTGGCTGTAGCAGGGGTCTCAAACTGGCTGCCCTCCAGCTGTTGCGAAACTACAAGTCCCATAAGGCATCGCAAGGCTGACAGTTACAAGCATGACTCCCCCAGGCGAAGGCATAATGGGACTTGTAGTTTCGCAACAGCTGGAGGGCCACCCGTTTGAGACCCCTGAAGGATAGGAGGGTTTACACTTAAACCACTTGCTGACCAGCCGCCATCATTATACGGCGGCAGGTCAGCTCGTTCCCACGAATTGCCGTAGTTGTACGGCGGTCCCTTTTAACAGCGGGCGTGTCGGGGGAGCTAATGCACGTGGCCGCGATGTCGGCCGCCTACCCGCGTTCGCTCCACAGAGAGCCAGACCGGGGATCTGTCAATGTAAACAAACAAAACCCCGTTCTGACAAGGAAGTTCAGAGTGATCGTCTGTTCCTAGTGATCAGGAACAGCGATCTCTCTCTACTCCCAGTCAGTTCCATTCCCCCCCCCAGTTAGAAACACATTTAACCCCTTGATCGCCCCCTAGTGTTAACCCCTTCTCTGCCAGTGACATTTATACAGTAATCGGTGCATTTTTATAGCACTGATCGCTGTATGAATGTCAATGGTCCCATCTGTCCGCCGCAGTGTCACAGCCCTGCTAAAAATCGCTGATCACCGCCATTACTAGTTAAAAAAAAAATAATAATAAAAATTCCATAAATCAATTTCCTATTTTGTATAGGCTTTTGGAACGGTGCCATTGCTGGCAATAGACTGCAACTGGTTAAACGACCTGTCTAATCGCTTCAGTGTGAACGAGGGCGTATTGTCAAAGCTTAATTTAGAAGCTGATTTGGTTACTATGCACAGCTGCACTAGATTCTGTGTGCTCCAGCTTTAGTAAATCTCCACCACTATGTCTTTTCTGCAATAAATGCTTCCTCCTTGCAAGATGCTTTGGAAAGTATGCTGAGCTATGCATGCTCCACACTGCACATGCATTTTTTTTAAGTTTAATCGTTTCATTTATTGTGGAATAAGATGCATGTAACCAGAAAATATTTTTATGAAGGTTGCTTGACCATAAAGTGCAAATCATTATTATGGGTGTTTGGAGATCTTTTCAGTTTCGCCACTCAGGCCTTGTAAAGAATTTATTAAAATAGAACTGTGGCCAGGCTGTGGACATTTAATTATTTACATATCCTTGACAAGTAGTAAATGAGCTTTAAAACAAAACCCTCACTGATCTCTGTAGCTGCAGGCATTGTGGAGCAATTATTCTTCAATTTCTCAAGAGAAACTGTGTACTCCCCCAAGTTACCCTCACGTCAGTTCAGCTCCACCCTCCCTGCAGTGTCTTTAGAAATGTAATCAAAATTGAATGTAAATAAAGATAAATTTCTGGTGAGAGGGAAAGCTAGGCTACTGAGAAAAAGACTTGGATAACTTCACTGCGTCTCTTGTGACCTTAAAGAATCAATTGCTTCTAGTGCCTGCATCTACAGGTTGGTGAAGGCATGTTCAACCACATCCCGCCCCCCAACGTCATATGACTTTGCAGTCTTTGAGTGGGGATATCTGAATGATTGGTGCAGTTACAGGCATCATTCAGATATCTTCTTTTAGAGCCAGCGATTCCCTTCACCATCAGATCAATCATAGCGGCTGTTCAGCCGCTTGATTGTTCTTACAGGCTCCTTCTTCGGCTCACAGATCACACAGGTGAGTCTGTAGAAGCACCAGAGGAAGGGGGGGGGGGGGGGTGTGATCAGTGAGCCGGAGAAGGAACCAACCAGCGGCGAATGTTGATGATAGAGTTTTCCGGTGGGCCAGATGGTCCCTGAAGTCTCTATGATCAGTCTGAGGCCAGGCACGATGTTATGACGTCACACCCAGCTTCTGCATTTGAAAAAATGCCGCCACCTTTTTTTTTTTTTTCTGATTTCTGGCTTCCCAGCCTGTTAACAATATGTAAATATTTGAATGTACATAGCCTGGCCCACAGTTCTTTTTTAAAATTAACTCCTTTTTCTGATTACCACTCAAAGATAGATGGAGCTCTTCTCTAGTCAACGCTATGATTCAGCCTAGGTTCACTGAAAGCGGCTTTGAAATCTTGCGATTTCAGCTGAACTCGCACATGTTCAAACCAGCATTTCAGTCCGACTTTGGGCGAGATTTGAGAGACATCTGTGTGGGTTCCTTCACAGATTTCTATTGAAATTGCCCCTGAAGGAACCACTTTTGGGCGGTGACGTTGCCAGCAATAGGCGGCGATTTGGCATGCTATTTGACGTGTCAAATCGCCCCAATGTGAACAGGGGGGGATAAAAGATAAGTTCATCTTTACAAAAAATAAATGCACATCATTTTGCAAGGAAAAAAATTTTCCTTTTTATTTTTTTGTGAGCCTGAAAAGCATTGCACTCACGATCTCCCGGTCTCTTACAGACTCTGTGTGTAGGCTGTTTGGCCATACAATGTACAGCCAAGCAGTTACACACTAGCAGGAAGCATCAATGAACTACCACAGCACTCAACCGCACCATGGTAGTTCATTGAGAACTACAAGCCGACAGCTGAAAAGGATTTTGGACCTTGTAGTTTTCTGATTCACAGATCACTGAATGGATGACACTGCCACGTCTTTTACAGATTGTGACAGCTAGCAGGAGGGAGAAGATCCTCCCGCTAGCTGTCAAACTGGAGGAGCGGGAGGCCAGTGCATATGTCACATGTCACACCCTGAATATGGGTGTAACATGTTACAAAAGGTAAACTTATCCTTTAAGCACTCAATCGAGCTGAAATGTAGCAGAGCAGTTTTTGGTGTAGTTGTGAAATAAAATTGTTTGAAATGCCTGAATTGCATGGTTGATGCGGCCTTGATTCTTGTGAGATACCTGTTCTTTTTATGTTCCCGATTCACTCTCCCGGTTCTGTTCCGTTCCTAGCACGTGAAAACATCAGCTTTGTTTTAGAGGGTGCCACCTAAATATAAGACGCTAGCCATTGGTGGCCCATCTATTAGGGACGCCTCCCCCTCTATCCACGCCACCCCCTATATGAATATATAGAGCTCATGCTATGAATGACTCTATCCACGGCTGCCTCCTATTAATGCGTCCCTCCCCTTTCAGGACGCCGAGCGCGTGAATTACAGCGGCGGCGGTGTGTCTTTTTTTTTTTTTTTTTCTGAAGCACCTGATTAGAGCCACGGGCTCTAATAGGCTTCAAAATAGAGTGGGCTTGTGGCGCAGAGCATTGCGCATGAGCCCACCCAGTTGTCACAACAGCAAATGAATATTCGCTATTGAAACACTGATCCTCAATCCGGACAATCGGACACAAGTCTGTGACTCGTTTTTCCGATTGGCCAAAAAGAGAAGAGTGCCAATTGGCCACCAAGGAAGAAACGGAAGCCGCCGTGATGCCCGTGGAGAGCGGGGGAAGGGTAAGCCACCACCGGTGAAGTTTGGGAGAAGTGCTGCCCAGCACAGATGGGGTAAGTGCTCCAGACCCGACCGACGAGGGGGGGGGGGTTTATCATTTGACGCCCCCCCCAAAAAAAAAATTACCGCCGGCTGCCACTGGACACCAGTATTTGAAACAAAAGAAGCTGTGCTTTAATGTGCAGGGAAGTGACTATCGATGAGAATACCATAAAGCAAATTTAGGATTTTCATGAGAAATGAATACAGAAACGCACCGCAAAGCAAAAGTACACTTCCAGGACTTGTGTGTACAAAGCTAATCATAAAAGATCTGTTATGTAAGGTCAACGCCTACATTATAGCTAGCTCAATTTCCTGCCCTCTGTGGTCCAGAAAATTGCATATTTAAAAGTTATAGAAGTGCTTTATCATGGCCCATTATAGAGCACTTTGAAGCAGACAGGCAAGTCCAACCTTCATTACTGTAGTTATGGCTCATGTTGCGTCTCAGTTTTCCTTTTTATATGTTCTTCTGATAGATTGCCAAGGCTTGTATGGCAGCTTCCCAACCTTAAATGAACACAGAGAAGGAAATAACTCAGAGAATAGAGTAGTCTGTATGGAACGCCTCGACATTCAGATGTTAAAATAAATGCTTTATTAATGCTCATCCTTCTCTAATCCAGCCTCACTCTATGGTTTAAAAAGCAATTTGTCTTCTTTTATTATCCAGGTATAACCAGAGAGTGTCTCTTACAATTCCAAACCTGGGCACAACCAGTCAGCAGGAATATAAAGTGACGTCAGTGCCAAACACATCTCAGAACTATGCCAAAGTGATCAAAGAGCACGGGTCAGTATGCTCATTATGTGTAGCAGCAGCTGTTTGTTATAATACGAGGGGTGCTATTGCAGGCCGCATTTTGAAAATGCAATTGGTCTGGCTGTTATGCTGCTCTTTAATAGTCTGAATCACTAACCAACCAAGTGCTTAAATTGTGGGGCACTGTTTTAAAGCATTGCAGCAAGAAGATTAATAAGTTTATTTTGGGCAAAAAAAAAACAAAAACCAAAGCTATATTTTGCAAAGTCCTAATATGTATACATTAACAGTATTCTCTTTTAAATTATCCTTATTTAACATAAAATATCTGGTGATTCTTCCTTTTCCCTGCTTATGGCCTTAAGGCCCCTTTCACACTTGTGCGACTTTGGACATCAGGGTCACATGACAAGTCGTTCCCCATGATCTTCAATGATAACCATTCATATCTGTGCGACTCCAAAGTAGTCCCTGTACTACTTTGGTCCAACTTTGATGCAAGTTGAGGTCCATAGACCAGGCGTTCCTGTAAATCGTGGCAAAATCGCGACCGCGAAATCGTGGCAAAATCGCGGCAGTGTCAAAGGGGCCTCAAGTGGTTCTAAAGGCAGAAGTTTTTTTTTTTCTCAATGCATTCTATGCATTAATATAAAAAGCCTTCCGTGTGCAGCAGCCCCCCCTAATACTTGCCTGAGCCCCATCTCGATCCAGCGATGTTGCACGAGAGACTCTGCTATCCGGGACTCTCCCTCCTGAGTGCGCTATTGGCTCTTGCTGCTGTCAATCAAAGTCAGTGAGCCAATGAGGCGAGAGAGGGGGGCGGGCCGAGCTGCAGCAGGAGCGCTGGTGAGGGACCCAAGAAGAAGAGGAGGATCTGAGCTGCTCTGTGCAAAACCACTGCACAGAGCAGATGAGTATATATGTTTGTTATTTTTAAAAGAAAAATAAATGAGACTTTAGTATCACTTTAGTCCGGTTCTGGCCCAACAGAGCAAAACCACTACTAATTAATTGGCTTTTCTCCCTAGCATTGTTGGCACTTTGAAATCAAGGTGGTTCTAAAGCCTTATGGTTTTGTACCTTACTGTATTCTGTGTAGCCCGATCCGATCCAGCGTTGTGCACAAGAGCAGCAGCTTTCATCACTGTCTCCCTCCTCATTGGGCAGATCGATAGCCGTGGGAGCCATTTGTGTTGTTGCGGGAGGTGGGGCAAAGCCGTGCCGCCTGCTCTGTATCAATAGATGCAGACAGGGCAGCCCAGGAGCGAACCCACACGGGTGCCCCCATTTTAAAGCGGCTTTCCACGGGGCCACTTGCCGAAGAGGAGGAGTCTGGAGTGTTGGCAGGGAACCCCAGAAGAAGAGGATCAGGGCTGCTTTGTGCAAAAGCATTGCACAGAGTTGGTAATTATGACATGTTTGTCATTTTATAAAAAAAAAAAAAAGTTTAATGTCACTTTAAAAGCACTGTATACTTGGAATGTTCCCTCCATTGCACATGCGCTGGATTTATCAGACAGGGCTTTGGCTCTGCTCAGTCTTGATAGGCATTGTAGCTCCTCCTCTTCTCTTTTGTGCTGACATCAGTAATCTCTGTCACTCACCGGGAAGAGGACCAAGAAGGATGATTAGCAGACGTGGCTGCAAATAGTGATAAAAAGTGAAATAAATGGCAGTCTATTAAACCTTAACATCAGAAAGTTGCCAGCCATTGCTATGTCTGTCATTTGGGTAGCTGATAAATAGTAAGTCACAAGATAAGTCTAAAGCAGGGTCTGATTTGTTTCAAACATTTGTGACCACAGTGGAGAGCTAGACAAGCACCAGGATTTATATGGGCTATGGGTGACATCACTGCTCCCAGACATTAATAGACGACTGACAGGTGATCACTTGACCAGGCGGAGTGGGCTGCAAATAAGTATATACAGTACATCTTTCTTACACAGGTTAGCATAGGTGTTAGGGGGGGGGAGGGTAACATGTTTATGACTAGTTAGGTTTAGTCTGGAATTCTACTTTAAAGTATAACTAAAGGCAAAACTTTTTTTGTTGTTTTGGATAGAGTGGAGAGGGATTACAACCCCTGACAGTTTTTATTGCTGTCTGTGTCTCAGTGTATACCATGTCTACCATTATTGAAAGTTAAAGAAAATCCCAAATTTTGGGTTGGCCCTAGAAAAGTAATAGAGGGGAAATCTTCCAATGGGGACACTAGTTCTGTGACCAGGAGGGGCCCCAAGGGATTCCCTTAGTTTGCAAGGATTTTATCCCACTTCCTGTATGACTATGGGACAGGAAGTGAGGGGGGAATCTCCCCAATGGGACACAGATGGCAAAAATAAACCTTATAGGGATTAGAACCCTCACTTAGGCCCCTTTCACATGTGCAGATCCGTATTCAGACATCAGCCTGCTCAGCAGGGATCGCTCCATTGATCCCCGCTGAGCCGGCGGATGACAAGTCCGTCTCTGCCCACTGTGCAGAAACGGACCTGTCAGATCTCCGCTTTCCTCTCTGGGGGGATCGGTTGAAAATGGACTGCTTTTCATCCATCTGGATTTATCGGGGAGGATCGGATTTCATCGGACATGTCACCCCTGACATCCGTCGCTCCATAGAGATGTATGGAGCGTCCGTTCAGGTCCGCCTGAAAAAACTAACAGGCGGATCTGAACAGTCCAATGTGCAAAAGGGCCCTTACTGTATCCAAAATGAAAAAAACTAACTTGCCTATAGTTCTACTTTTAGGCTATTTTAGCACTACTAAAAAGAAACAAAAATGCTAATTTCATGTGTGAATAAGATTTTATTTTCAAAGAAACATTTTATTTTGTTTTAGTACCAACTTTTTTGATAAAGATGGTGTGATGAAGGACATTCGATTAATTTATCAGGTTTATAACGCTTTGCAGGAAAAAGTGCAGGTAAGCATCTCTCTCTTGTGGTGTGATGTTTGTGTTGGGAAATGTATGTCTGTGCCTCTCATTGCCCTCCCGTGTCTTGTCTCCGGCCAGGCTGTGTGTGAGGAGGTGGAGAAAAGTGAGAGGATTGTTGAATCCCATCAACTAGAAGTAAACGAGCTGCAAGCACAAATTGCCAAGAGGAAAGCAGAAAAGCAGCGTAAAGAAAGTAAGTCTGGGAACTAAATCGGAGGACCGTTGCTGCCCTTCCAAGCAGAGGTGTTGTGGCGTCATTGGACATTCGGCATCCTGTAGAGGGGCACCATCATAGAGACCTTGCAATAATGTGGGGCATGTTAGACAATACATGGCTATAGCAAAAATTTGGGAGATATGGAACTTTATAGGTGCAAAGCATTGAAACAACAATATGTTTAAAGTATATACAAATTTTATTAAATAATGTCATAAAACCAATGCATACAATATAATCATGGCCATAAGTGTGTGCAAAACATCCTATTAATGACAATGATTTACTGTGGTGTTACGTTCATGTTTTTTCTACATGTTTCGCCGTATGGCTTCTTCAGGAAAGAATGTGAGGGTTTGTTTGTTTTAGATATAAGAACCTATAATTCGACAACTTTTGTTGTGAAACAAAAACAGAGAAAAATGCAGATTAATACATCAAGTATAAACAAATTATATCTTTTGTATATTTATGGCTGCACTTAAGTGAAAGGCAAGAGACATTCATTGAAACAAAAAACCAAAACTCATGATATGAGTGTGAAGGCCTGAGCAGTACTAAAATTGGATGAAGAATGAGATCCGGCAATGTGCTGCATCCACATAACCATAAACCACCGAATGGTGCCAGGTCACCCATATGAAGGGGTGGGTAAATGATATAATATCAGATATTTGCAGGTACCCTGCCAATAAATGCGAATACATATTAAATTCAATAAACCTTATCAAATATAAACAAAGTAATTTTAAAAACAAATTCCATGACAGGAATGCACCCCCACATTTAACTCGCTTGGAATATAACATATCTGGAAATAATGAACTGTTAAACTGGGAGCCTCAAACGTCCACAGAGCAACAGGAATTATATCGCAAAGAAGAAAATTATTTCACAGCTCTGGAGTCATATGAAGGAGAAGACAAGAGAAAAAACGGGAGAACCTTAACATACAATGTTGATGGTATAATAAGTTCTCTTGAAGAAGCAAAGTAAGGTCCAGACATACTTGCCTCAACTGTGGGTTAAAAACAACCCTTCCATAGGTTGGGGCGTATGTTCCAATCAAAAGAGACAGAGAGATGAGGTGGGTTCAGCCATAAATATACAAAAGATATCATTTGTTTATACTTGACGTATTAATCTGTATTTTTCTTTGTTTTTGTTGCACAACTAAAGTTGTCGAATTATAGGTTCTTGTATCTAAACCAAACGAACCCTCACATTCTTTCCTGAAGAAGCCATACGGCAAAACATGAACATGACCACAGTAAATCATTGTCATTAATAGGATGTTTTGCACACACCTATGGCCATGATTATATTGTATGCATTGGTTTTATGACATTGTTCATTTAATAAAATTTGTATATGCTTTTTACACATTGTTGTTTCAATGCTTTGCACCTATAAAGTCCCATATCTCCCAAATGTTTTCTATAGCCATGTAATGTCTAACATGCCCCACATTATTGCAAGGTCTCTATGATGGTGCCCCTCTACAGGATGCTGAATGTCCAATGACATCACAACACCTCTGCTTGGAAGTCTCCCAAATGTTTGCTCTTACCTAAACTGGATGTTGGTGTCGTATCTTATGTAGATCCTGATCTCTGACCACATAATTTAATACATGGCTATAGTTATTGGGCAAAAAGCAATCTGCCAAAAACAGTGACATTTTCCAAAGGTGTGTTGTGTTTTTTTTTTTTTTTTTTTTTCCAAATTTACCTGCATATAACCTATTACAAACAATTGACATCGCAACTGCCATGTCAAAATGTGGAGAAAAAGGAATAAAAGTTTGGCAATGCAGAACCATATTAATGGTTATTATAATGTAAAAACAAACATTCAGCCATAACATACTTTGCTTACACTTTAACACTTGAGCTACCTTTTGGAAAAAAATTTAAGCAAAATAACAGGACTGTTACCCCCTTGACGCCGACGTAACGCAAATATGCGACCTTCTGCTTCAAGGGGTTGTACCGTTTTATTTAGAGCCGATGGTTGGCTTTCTTGTAATAACAACCAATGCGGGTAATCAGCTGCTCGGCCATTATTACAAGCAGCAGGAGGGGGTGTCTTCCTTCACCCCCTCCCTCTTCCGCAGGCTCGCTTGTCGCACCGGGAGGCCATAGCGACAAACTGTCACATCTGCTGGCTGGCCGAAGGCCCGAACACACCCGGAATCGGCTTTGATCTAGTAACCCGGAAGCGATGTCATGACATCACTTCCAGTTAACTGGAGCCTTAAAGGCGCCAGCTTTAAAACACAAAAGTCAGTATTCAAAGCAGCCAAACTTTTGGCATTTTGAATGCTTTTAAAGTGGTGTTCCGGCCGAAATTATACTTTTTAAATAAAAATACCCCTATAATACACAAGCTTATTGTATTCTAGTAAAGTTAGTCTGTAAACTAAGGTCTGTTTTGTTAGTTTATAGCAGTAGTTTGTTATTTTATAAACTTACAGTGGCCATCTTAAGTGTGGGCATCTGAAGCCAGACTGTATTTCTTCCTGGATCTCATCCTTGCAGATCTCGCACATGCTCAGTACAGCACAAGCAGTGTAATAGGTTTCAGGTCAGGTTTCCATAGCAACGGCAGTTTCAGAGGAAGTTGCCACCCCTTCCCAGAAGGCATTGCAAACAGGAAATGATGCGATGGGCCGCGGCCAGGGAGGAGGAAGTGAAAAATGAATACAGCAGATATACAGTAGGTGCTGAGAACAAAAATTTAAAAATATCTAATTTGTTTACAGTGCGCAGTTTAGTGAGGGATGCTGAAGAGTTGTAAAAGTGGGTGGAACTCCACTTTAAGTGCAGAGGAGAGATTCTGGGGTTTTATAGACCCCAGATTCCTCCATAAAGAGCACCTGTCATTTTCCTATTACTGTCACAAGGGATATTTACATTCCTTGTGACAGCAATAAAAGTGATAATTTTTTTTTTTTTAAAGGGGACCGTGTAAAAATAAAATCAGAAAAAAAAAAAAAAAATGTAACGCCCTCTATCCCTTCGTGTTTGTGCACAGAAACGAACGCATACCTTAGTTGCACCCGCAAATGTAAACAGTGTTCAAACCACATATGTGAGGGATTGTTGCAATTGTTAGAGTGAGAGCAATAATTCTAGTACTAGCTCTGTAGCTCTAAACTGGTAACCGTTAAAAAATTTTTAATGTATCGCATATGGAGATTTTTAAGTATCTTAGTTTGTTGCCATTCCATTAGTGTGTACAATTTTGTAAAGCATGACATGTTAGGTATCTATTAACTCAGTGTAACATCATCTTTCACATTATACAAAAAAAATTGGGCTAACTTTACTGTTTTTTGGGGGTTTTTTTCATTTATTAAAGTAAATTTTTTTCCCAAAAAATTGCGTTTGAAAGACTGCTGCGCAAATACCGTGGGACATAAAATATTGCAACTACCCCCATTTTATTCTCTAGGGTCTCTGCTAAAAAAAATACATAGTGTTTGGGGGTTCCAAGTAATTTTCTAGCAAAAAATACTGATTTTAACTTGTAAGCAACAAGTTTCAGAAAATAAAACACATTTCTATCAACGCAAATATTAAGTATATAGTGTTATGAGTAGTAAGTGATAACACAAAATCCCACAAGAAAACAAAAAAAAAAAAAACAAAGATGAAAAATACCCCCCCCCCCCTCCGGCTGCTGCACACATAGAAAACGCGCAAAGGATAATAACCTTAACCACTTTAATACCAGCACTTAGACACCTTCCCGCCCAGACCAATTTTCAGCTTTCAGCTCTGTCGCATTTTGAATGACAATGACGCGGTCATGCTACACTGTACTCAAACAATTTTTTTAGAATTGTGTTCCCACAAATAGAGCTTTTTTCGGTGGTATTTGATCACCTCTGCTTTTTTTTATTTTTTTGCACAACAAATAAAAAAAAGACCGAAAAATTTGAAAAAAACAAGTTTTTCCTTGTTTCTGTTAAAATTTTTTGTAAATAAGTACGTTTTCTTCAATGACGGGCACTGATACGGCGGCACTGATGGGCACCAATGAGGTGGCACTGACGGGCACTGATAGGTGGCACTCATAGGCGGCACTGATAGGTGGCACTCGTAGGCGGCACTGATAGGTGGCACTCGTAGGCGGCACTGATGGGCACTCGTAGGCGGCACTGATGGGCACTCGTAGGCGGCACTGATGGGCACTCGTAGGCGGCACTGATGGGCACTCGTAGGCGGCACTGAGGGGCACTCGTAGGCGGCACTGATGGGCACTCGTAGGCGGCACTGAGGGGCACTCGTAGGCGGCACTGAGGGGCAATCGTAGGCGGCACTGAGGGGCAATCGTAGGCGGCACTGAGGGGCACTCGTAGGCGGCACTGAGGGGCACTCGTAGGCGGCACTGAGGGGCACTCGTAGGCGGCACTGAGGGGCACTCGTAGGCGGCACTGATAGGTGGGCACCGATGGACACTGACGGGTGGCACCGATGGACACTGACGGGTGGCACTAATGGCACTGATGCCCCTAAGGGTGGCATTGCTGGGCATCACTGCAATATACTGGTGCCAATCAGTGCCCATTTGTGGGGGGGCTGCGCTGATAAACAATCAGTGCAGACCCCCCCCTGTCAGGAGAGCCGCCGATCGGCTCTCCTCTACTCGCGTCAGACGCGAGTGAGGAAAAGCCGATCAACGGCTCTTCCTATTGACATCGTGATCAGCCGTGATTGGACACGGCTGATCACGTGGTAAAGAGCCTCTGCTGGAGGCTCTTTACCAAGATCGGTGGAGCGGTGTGCCAGACTGACACACCGATCGCCGCGATGCGTGCCCCCATGTTATCCTGCTGGATGTCATATGACGCCCAGTCAGGATAACTAAACCACCGCCCGGCCGTCATCTGCTATGGGCCAGGCAGGAAGTGGTTAATCACTATGTAGTAATATGTGTAGTAGGTGATGTGACAAAATCCCGCCTCTAACCAAAAATTGAAAAATACCCCCCCCTCCTGGCTGCTGCACACACAGAAAATGCGTTCACTTCACATATAGAATATACATGACAAAACAGTGCTTCGCTTCCTAAATAACTACCAATAAATCCTTAAAGAGAATAGATAATTAACTTGCAATAATGCAAGACACTGAGTGCGCAATCAAATATTCATGTTCCCTGACTGGGAGTAGTGAACAATAGACAATAAAGATAAAGTCCACACACAAAAATAATCCTCAGAGTCTTCTGCACAAAAACGCACAACACACCACTAGTGCATAAATGAAAATGCAAGTGCTCTCCTCCACCTCAAGCAGGTGTGATATACAGAGAGCACTAGATTTTGCCTTTTCTGTTCCTATGTGCACTGGACCCCATTGAGGGAATCTGTACTGGCTGGTATCCATCTAATCAGCTGGAGGCAGCACGGACCGAATAGGAGCTCCATGACCAGCTGATTCATTTATATCCCTGAGAGGGAACCTGCTTTTTCTGACCTTCTGGTGAAATGAGGGTCAGAACGGGAGGCGAGCGGCTAGGATACTGAGGTGGAGGAGAGCACTTGCATTTTCAACGTTTTATGCACTAGTGGTGTGTTGTGCGTTTTTGTGCAGAAGACTCTGAGGATTATTTTTGTGCATTTGGACTATTTTTATTCAATTTTTTTTCTTTTTTGTTCAGTGTGTGGACTTTCTTTATTGTTCACTATTCCCATACAGGGAACACGTATATTTTCATTGTGTATTGTTCACTATTCCCAGTCAGGGAACACAAATATTTGATTGTGCACTCAGTATCTTGCTTTATTGCAAGTTAATCATCTATTCTCTTTAAGGATTTATTGGTAGTTATTTAGGAAGCGCAGCACTGTTTTGTTATGTAAGTTTCAGAAAAGGCTTAATTGTCAAGGGGTTAATCTGGCATGGAACTGGATTGGGCTAGATCTGGGTGAGAATCGTCTCGGAAGAGGCTAGAAGCCAACATTTGGCTAAACATTTTATATCCAACATGGAAACTGGATGGTGGGGTTCATACTGTAGTTTTTTTTACCAGTAGTAGTTAATAGGCTATTGAGAGCCTCATTCATGGAGTCTGGTAGGTGTTCATATTCAAATGTCTCTAGGAACGCACCATGAAGGTGGGGGTGAGCATATCATTGGGGAAGAAAATGTTAGTGGTATCAGATATTTCCTGTTTCGTAATTGAATTCTCTAAAGATAATTTTTGCTCCTGGTCACTGAATGTTTAAAGCAAGGGTCTCAAACTGGCAGCCCTCCAGCTGTTGCGGAACTACAAGTCCAATCATACCTCTGCCTATGGGTGTCATGCTTGTACCTGTCAGCCTTGCAATGCCTCATGGGAATTGTAGTTCTGCAACGGCCACCAGTTTAAGACCCCTGGTTTAAAGGATACGTTCACCTTTTGAAACCTGTTACATTTTCCACCCCCCGTATTTAGGGTTGAACTTGTAACATGTCCCTGCTCCTGCCGCCTCCGCCTCGCTCCCAACCCCCCCCCCCCCCGTGACATCGTTTGAGAGATCTTCTCCCTGCACCTGCAGTCGCAATTCAGAAACTTGGCTCCGTTTACATGGCCGCATCATTCATTCAGTTTCCTGTGAATTAATGAACTACAAGTACCATCAGTAACTGCAGCAGACCGCTTGTATAGTTCAGAATGAACTGTGAGTGCAGTGATGAGTGAGTGTCCTTGTAGTTCATTCACAAGCCCTGCAGCTTTCAAACTGACCGCCGGTATGGAGGTACGGGCTGAAAGCTGCAGGGCTTGTCTGAAAAAGCCTGACATTGCACCCCTGATCCGCTGATCCTTTTAAGTGTGAAAAATATGCAAAAAAAAAAAAATCAGGAAGGGGCACATACTTTTTCACAGCACTTTAACTGATCCCAGCCAACATATCAGTCAACATTCCATATTTTACAGAAGACAGTGTGAGCTGTATATCATCTGAAGCATTGCTTTGGTAAGATACAGATATTAACATTCTTTTGATAGCCTTCATTTGCCATGAAGAGAATATTCCACATCAAATGATACAGTTTCAGGCGACTAAAGGGGATCTTTCAGTATTCTTAATAAGCCTTTCAGGAAGTGTAAACTATTTACGACTGAATAATTCGGTGTAAATCTGTATAGCAGTTAAGAAGGAATTCTTGAGCCTTAAAAAGAAGGCTGTTGTGCACTATATGCTTCTAAACTGATCACATAAAATAACCCCAAGTCAGTTTTAGAAAACAACAAAGAAATGATTTTGTCCTCTTTCCTCTATGGTCCCTTGCACAGGGGGCCATCTAGGAGCTGTATGACCCTCCCACCCTTCTAGCCCCGCCCACAAGGGACAATGCAGCATCCAACCCGCCAATGTCTATGGTAACGTTTACCTACGTTCCAGACCTTCATCGCTGAACCTACAGGGCCCTGAACCTGGGAACCACTCAGTACAGCGTTCAGACCTGTCTAGCCGCTGTCTGCCATAGACTTTGACAGGCTCCCGCTGCGGGGTTGGACGATGCACCTGTGCCTCCAGAGCACACTAAAAGGCTGGGAGGGGCGCACTACTCCTAGACAACCCCATGTGCAAGGGGCCCATGAAAAAGCTGTTACCAGTGTGGGGTGGATACAAACCCTGCATAAAGCTGGCCATACATTTATACAATTTTTTTTTTTTTTTTATTTAATTTCCTTTAGATTTGCTTTCAACTATGTAGTACAAGGGCCTGATTGCATACAAATTGTAAGTGTTTAGGTTTGACCTTAATATTGTATGGTTTTGGTAAATCTAAAGGAAAATTGTACAATGTATGGTCAGCCTAACTTAAGAGCCAATGAGTTTAAAACAGAATAGGCATATAAAAGGAGTTCAGCCAACAGATGGCCATACATAGCTTGTAGAATACATAGGAGCAGAAGTAATAGCAAAACTCATGTTTCGCTCAGTATAGGTTTCCTTTCAACCAGTGAATAGTTTAAAGGAGTTGTAAAGGCAAAAGGTTTTTTTATTTTAATGCATTCTATCTAATGATTGATAAGCTACAATATATAAAAATTTTTTGTTTCTGGGATTAATACCACTTTAAGGCATAGTAATGATTTGCAGCTTTTAAAATTAAAACTTTCGAAATAAATACAATTCTTCAGATGTGTATCATTTATTTAATTTGATTGTGAGTTTAAGGTCGGGTTCACACCATTGCAAATTGCATGCGGATTCCTCCGCATCCAATTCGCAATAGCAGGAGATTTTGACCGGCTCTCCATGGAGCCAGTTCACATATCTCCGTTGCGGCTCCGGTGTGAATTTGCACAGGGGTCCTGTGCGTCTTTTGGTCCGTTTTTCAGGTCAGAATTCAGCCAAAAATTCGGGCTGAAATCGGACCTGAAACGGTTTACCAGGACGCACTGGACCCTTGCTGGGGCATGCGGCGATGGTGTGATCCAACTCGTGAGACCCCAAGATGCGTGGCATGTAAAATCCCATGTTAGTCAATGAGAGCTGTCTTAATTGGCACTACTGAAGTCGCTCTGACTTTAGAAAAGGTTCTTGTACTACTAAATGGCGACTTCTATCTGACTTGTGCCCATAGACTTTAATGGGAGTCACCAAGTTGGATCCTCATCTTAAAGCGGAGTTCCACCCAAAAATGGAACTTCCGCTTTAAGGGAAGGTGACCCCCTGACATGCCACATTTGGCATGTCATTTTTGGGGGAGGGGAGCGGAAACCTTCTTTTTTTCAGAGGGTTCCAGCTCCCACTTCCTCCCCGGGCTCCACAGCGCCGGAAGGGAGATCACCTCTCCCCCCCTCCCTCTCAGCAATCATCTGGGACACGTCACAGGTCCCAGCTGATTGCCCGGCCAGTCACAGCACGCCGCGTGGCTCGCACATGCGCAGTGCGTGCCCACAGTGACAATGCTGGTGCCACAGAAAGGAGGGGGAGATGAGCGGGGCTTCCTTCCCCCGCATCGGTGGACCCTGGGACAGGTAAGTGTCCGATTTATTAAAAGTCAGCAGCTGCAGTATTTGTAGCTGCTGACTTTTTTTTAAATTTTTTTTTTTTTTTTATTGGAACTCCGCTTTAATTGATGTGATTTGGATCTGACATTACAGGAAAATTTACCCAGGCATTCCCTGAAAGTAACTTCAGGTCGCTAGCAAGTCGCCTGGCAAAGTTGCACAGTAAGTTGCGGCAGTGTGAACTGAGCCTAAATTAGCACGCTCGCAATTTAAAGCTGTCCTTGGTCTCCTGCAGTCATTTTGGTATTTCAATCCTGCTAAAACATTTAAAGGAGTTGTAAAGGCAGAAGGTTTTTTTTTTTTTTTTTCAGCTAAAAAAAAACCTGTATGTAGCAGCCTCCCCAGCACCCCCTAATACTTACCTGAGCCCCATCTCTCTCCAGCGATGTCCACGAGTGTCTTAGCCGTCCAGGAGTCTCCTCCTGATTGGCTGAGACCACAGCAGTGATGCCATTGGCTCCCCCAACTGTCAAGCAAAGTCAGTTAGCCAATCAGAAGAGAGAGGGGGCGGGGCTGGGTAGAGCTGCATGATTAATCGTTAAAAAAATCGAGATCTCGATTCAACCCCCCCCCCCCCCCTCCTCACAGTCTCTGTGCAGAATTTCCCGACTCATTCATGTAACAAGCGTAAAGAGTTCTCTGCTCACTCAGCTGTCAAAAGAAGAAGAAGAAGGAAAAAAAAAATGGCAGCCTGACGAGTTTTTTACAATATTGTCCCCACTGGTAGATAACTATAAACATTGTAACTTTTCGTTCTTAGATCAAAGAAATGGACTTGGTTTGTTGCTGATATCAGTTTACCGCTTAGACTAAAACATTTTTCTGACACTTATTGTATGTCGCACTGGATTTACGCAGCGGTCTTTCATACACATTTTTTGGGGGAAAAAATACACTTCAACGAATTAAAAAAAACTAAACAGTAAAGTTAGCCCAATTTTTTTGCATAATGTGTAGGATGATGTTACGCCGCAAGAATCATGAGAATATCGTGATCCTTATTCTAAGTAAAAAAAAAAAAAAATCAAGATTCCTATTTTAGCCAGAATTGTGCAGCTCCAGGGCCAGGTCAGGGCTCCGTGTCTGAATGAATACACTGAGCTGTGACTCGGCTTCGGTGCCCCCCATAGCAAGCTGCTTGCTGTGGGGGCACTGGAAAGGAGGGAGGGGCCAGGAGCAGCAAAGAGGAAACCGAGTAGAGGAGGATCCGGGCTGCTCTGTGCAAAACTAACTGCACAGATCAGGCAAGTATAACATGTTTGTTGTAGGGATGCACCGATACCATTTTTTTTTTTTTTTTACAATGCGCAAGAGTACCGATACTTTTTTCGTACTCGACGATACCAATTACCGCAATTGTTTTGTTGTAACTTCAGCTGTCAGCAATGGTACAAAGCATTGAAAAGTTATTTTCAAATGAAACAAATAGATTTTTTTTTTTTTTTAATTTAGCGCTTTTTCAATGTGAAATGTGTAAATATATGTTAATATATATGTGTAAAAATATTCACTAACAAAGCAAACAAAAAAAAAAGTTTTAATTGTTTATCGTTTATAAAATAGACGTAAAAAAAAAAGCAGGAAAATAATAATCAAATGGAGGAGAATAGGGAGTTAATTAAGGCTGATTAGAGTAAATTAAGGTTTATTAAGGGGTTAAACAGAGGAACATTTGTTCATCCCTTTGATCTGCAGATGAAGAAACAGAAAGATACATAAAGAAACAAATAGAAACACTGTTTCTTTTTATTTTAGTGTTTCAGGGCTGAGCAATATTGTTAAGAAACATTGCCGGTGTCTTGTCAAATACAGTCCCCATATAGTGTCCGCCCTGTACTGCGCAGGCGCAGTACGGAGGACAAACGAGACGCCGAAAGGCTCCGAAGTTTAAAAGCTGATCATCAGCTGTACACGGCGCCTGCGCATTTATTCTCGCCCTATGTCCAGGTTCATTCCCTACTATCCAAGTGGACATAGAGTAAGAATAAATAGATGCCGAGCGCAGCGAGGCCGTGCCTGAAGCGTGGCGAGCCCGCGAGGGGCCCTCTTGCAAAGCCATCGCTAAGAAGTGCCCAAGCGCCGTATACAGCTGATGGTCAGCTGATCAACTTCGGACACTTTCGGCATCTCCTTCTGCTCCGTACGCGCTGCGCCTGCGCAGTACGGGGTGGACACTATCCGATAGGAGGACAGTTCTAGTCAGAACACCGGATGCTTTTTTTTTTTTTGACAGCTCCAATTACCGGACTTCTTTTAACACTGGGGAGACCCACTGAGCATGAAAGTATCAGTTTCAGGTATCATTGCATTTGCACGAGTACCGATACTTGTGCAAATACTCTGTATCGGCACCGAAACTAGTATCGGTGCAACCCTAGTTTGTTGTTTTGAAAAAACAAAAAAGCGAGACTTTACAATCCACTTGAGTTTGAATTGTTTTTTTTAATTTTTTTTTAGACCTGCTTCAGTCCATGTTAATCCAGACAGAAGTGCCTGCAGAGAACATGGTAACGTTTCCTTCTGGGGACAGTGAAGGTGCCACATCAAGACCACAAGACCTCCTTCCACCACCTTATTCAGAAGATGGCGTCAATGCAGACGACGGTGTGGATAGCCCCCCTGACATGCCAAGGCCGCAGGCCGTGGGGGCAGCGTGCCGCCTCCTTCAGGATATAAAGGACGGCGTTACAGGTGCCTCTAAGACGTCCGTGAATGAAGACACAGACAACTCACAGAGCGACCATAAAAAGTTGCGGCACCGTTCAGATTCCCCCGACAGCGAGATGGCAGAGGAGCAGACGTACCTTGGCAGCACGCAGCCGGACGGAGAGCTGGCACAGCAGTGACTGTCCCCGCTTTGTGCCCTCAGACCAATAAATAGGGATTCTGGCAATGTAACGTGGAATGTAAGCAATGTGAAGCTGTCAGCTATTTGGGAGTTTCCCAGCCACTTATGTGTGAGCTTTTAACTCCCATCAGCTTCCTGTACTCACTGATTTCTGCAACATCAGTTCTGTTGAGCTGAAAGTACACTGAGCTGCCTGTCATATATCTCATGTATATTTCGAGCCAGTACTGTCAACCTTGTGGAGACATTATGTAGATTAAAGGGATGACTTGGTAAATAAGGGAGGCGGGACATGCAATTCACAGCCTACTTCTTTTTTTTTTTTTTTTCCCTCATTAGTGATTACAATTAACCCCCCTGCTGCCAAAAGCATTCACATAGCAGCCCGGGGGCTATTACGCATTATGAGGGAGCAAAAAAATAAAAAAAACGCGAATATTCTGACAGGGGTTTTCTGCTCTGGTTCCTTGGCTAATTCAGGATCCATTTTGCCATCCATTGCTTAATCCTCCTAATGCCTCATTCTGTATTCACCGATCCATGCTTCTTCTAAATTATACGATCGTTTTACTAAATTGCACATTAGCCCTTTACCCTTGGAAATTCGTGTTTTTTTTGTTTTTTTTTTCGTTTTTTATATCTATTGGTTGAGTAATTGTTATAGATAAAGGTTTCACTGATTACAACTTCACATGAAACGTGAAATTCCGCTCAACTCTTCCTAGATCACATACAACTGTCCTACCAACCTCAACTTTTTAGCTACAGCCTGAACAGTAGAAACCAAAGTGTCCACTGTCTGCATATGCCATGTGGTAATGCTAACAAATAAAAAAAATAAAAAATAAATATATATATATTTTGTTAGCATTACCACATGGTGTGTTATATATATATATATATATATATATAAATTTTTTTGTGTGTGGGGTGGGGGCTCAGCTTAAAAAAAAATCCTGCACAAGCTTTCAGGACACTCCACATGCAACCCCGGGTGAAGACATCACTTGCATAGTTCTGTTTTTATTGGTGTGAATACAGCAATGGAATCCGTCATTAAGCTGCCCGCCATATAACTTCATTATCCAGTTTCTCGATTACAGGAAACATTGCGATCCGTTCTTCAGTTTCTTCCTCTCTACTTTCGATTTAATGTGACAGTGAGTACAGCGGGTTCAAATGTTTAAAAAATTAGCACTTTTTACATAAATTGACTTAATATTAACTATCCCTGTAAATCCAAGAAGAAGAAAAACACATTTGGAGCAACACAAATCTAAAGAAGATCACGGTGGGGTCCACTGCTGGTTGCCGGACTATGTTCTTTTTTTTTTTTTTTTGTTGGCGCATCAAAACCGGACGTAAAAGTTGAGTTTACTGCCGATTAAATTTGCCTGGACAATGGTATCTAAATGCCTGTCTTATCCACGGACTGGTGCAAATGTTTTTCAGCCTTAAGACTGGTACAAATCAAACATAATAAATGTGCTTTAGTTTATTGAACTTGGTCCCAGATTATGTGCTTGATCGGTATTTTCTTCTGAAATCGGTTTATTGGGGACAATTTTCATGAAATTTGGGAGAAGAGGAAATGGGGGGGGGGGGGTGTTGCCTATGTAGACTGTCCTTATCGAACATGACAATGACAGCCTGCGTGTCATTGCTAGGAGCAATACAGTTGGGTCCATATGTATTTGGACACGGGCACAATTTTCATACTTTTTGGCTCTGTATGCCACCAGAATATAATTAAAATGAAGCGATCCATATGAATTTCAAGCGCAAACTTTCAGCTTTAATTCAAGGGGTAAAACGTAAATATTTAATACCAATTTTAGGAAGTGCAACCATTTTTATACACAGTCCCCCCATTTTCAAGGGCTCAAATGTAATTGGACAAATTAATATATTCCTAAATAAAATGTTAATTTTTAATATTTTTTAGAGAATCCTTTACTGGCAATGACTGCCTTAAGTCTGGAACCCAAAGACTGGGTTTCCTCCCTTCTGATGCTTTGCCAGGCTCTAACTGCAGCTGTCTTCAGTTCTTTGTTTGTGGGTCTTTCTGCCTTTTAGTTTTGCCTTCAGCAAGTGAAATGCATGCTCAATTGGGTTGAGATCAGGTGATTGACTTGGCCATTGCAGAATATTCCACTTCTTTTCCTTCAAAAGTTCCTGGGTTGCTTTTGCAGTGTGTTTTGGATCATTATCCATCTGTAATGTGAAGCGCCGTCCAATCAACTTTGCTGCATTTGGCTGAATCTGGGCTGACAGTATATCTCTAAAACACTGCAGAATTAATCCGGCTGCTTCTGACTTCTGTCACATCATCAATAAACACAAATGACCCAGTGCCACTGGAAGCCATGCATGTCCATACCATCACACTGCAAGCTCCACCATGTTTTCCAGATGATGTTGTGTGCTTTTGGATCATGAGCTGTTCTAAGCCTTCTCCACACTTTTTTCTTCCCGTCATTTTAGTACAGATTCATTTTTAGTTTCATCCATCCAAAGATTGCTTTTTCAGAACTGGTCTGGCATTTTTAGATGTTTTTTTTTTTTGGCAATGTCTAATCTGGCTTTTCTATTCTTCTGGATTATGAATGGTTTGCACCTTGCGGTGAACCCTCTGTATTTGCTCTCATGAAGTCTTCTCTTGATTGTAGACTTTGACAATGATATACCCACCTCCTGGAGAGCATCCTTCACTTGTCTAGATGTTATGAATGGGTTTTTCTTTACCATAGAGAGGATCCTATGATCATCCACTACTGGTGTCTTAGGACATCCAGGCCTTTTTTATGTTGCTGAGCTCACCAGTGCGTTCTTCTTTCCTCAGAATGTACCAAACTGTTGATTTGGCCACTCCTAATCTTGCTGCTATCTCTCTGATGGATTTGTTTAGTGTTTGAAGCCTAGCAATGGCCTGTTTCACTTGCATGGACAGCTCCCTTTGAACGCATGATGTAGGTTCACAGCCATAGATTCCAAATGCAAATACCACACTTAGACCCCATACAGATTTTCTGCAGATTTTTGTCTTCAGATTTACCAAAACCATATAATATGAGGTCAAACCTTTGAAACTCCAATTTGTGTGCAATCAGGCAGGCCCTTGCACTACATGGTTTTGGTAAATCTGAAATCTGCAGAAAATCTAATAGTGTGTATGGGGCCTTAGAATCAACTCTAGACCTTTAACCTGCTTAATTGATGAAGAAATAATGGAGGAGCCTACACCTGGCCACAAAACAGCTTTTTATTCAATTGTCCAATTACTTTTGGTACCTTGAAAAAAAAGGGGTGGGGGGTGTGGCTATTCTTAAGAGCTGTAATTTCTAAACTCTTGCAATGATTTGGATGTACATAACCTCAAATAAAACCTGAGAGTGTGCACTTTCAGCCCATATCTATCATATAACGATAGCTTAAATATGTTTTGGTAAATGCCTAAAAAAAATAAAATTAAAATAAACGAAAATTGTGCCTTTGTCCAAATATATATGGACCTAACTGTGTGTGCTTCTTTTCTTGGTCTTGGCCCATCAGACCCTATGATATTCAAACTGATCATCTCAATTACACGTCTTCAAGGTTATTTTAAAGCGGGTTTATTTCATTATTGGCTGAGTATATGCATGCCATTCAGTGGTTGCCTAGCTAATGTTGCAGGATGTTAAAAAAAAAAAAAAAAAAAGCCCAAAAGGTTACATCACTGTGAGGTCACTGATCACTTTTATTCACTGAATATTTACATTGTATTGCTGCCTTAAATATAATTACATTTAAAAGAGATTTTGTTTTCAGATTTGCACACTGTCAAATACTTAACCTCATTAAAAAAAAAACGCAAAAAAAAACTTTTTGACATGGTTTACAACTGGTAAGTACTCGTGTGCTGCTCAAAGAGCACCAGTCTGGAATGCTCTAGGTTCTGTTTAATAGGGAACCATAATGGTTTTGTCAGTTGTTTTTTTTTATGTTTTATATTTTTGATTTACAAATTTAGTACATGAGAAAGGATTCCAAAAGCAATATGGGTTAGATAAAGGGGCAGCAAAGCAGTCAGTGTGTTTTTATAGGTTCCTTTTAATTTTAAAGCTGAGTTCCACCCAAAAATGGAACTTCCACTTTTTGGAATTCCCCCCCCCCCCCTCCCCTCCGGTGTCACACTTGGCACCTTTTCAGGGGGGAGCAGATACCTGTTTAACACAGGTATTTTGCTCCCACTTCCGGGCATAGATAGCTGAGCCACCCGAGGGGGTATTAACGTCACTTCCAGCGCCTTCTCTGTCCCCCCCCCAACCCCCCCCCCCCCCCCCCCCCGCTGTCTTCTGGGAGACACACAGGTCCCAGAAGACAGCAAGGACCAGTGGCATCGTGCAGAGCGATTTGCAAGGCTTCACTTCCTGGTTCCCTTACCGAAGAGGGCGGCGCCTCCACTCGAGAGCCGAGGGACGGGTCGGCTTCGAGTGCCGACATCACGGGCACCCTGGACAGGTAAGTGTCCTTATTTTAAAAGTCAGCAGCTGCAGTATTTGTAGCTGCTGACTTTAAAAAAAAATAAAATAAAATTAGGCGGAACTCCGCTTTAAATTTTTTCTGTAGTGTCTGTGCAGGGATATCTGTTTTGTGATGAATACAGCTCCACCTGCTGGCAAGATAGAAGACTGCATAATGCTCTATATTTACCAGAATAAAGAAAAAAAAAAATTTAAATCACTGCTCATATTGAATAGAGGAATACAATACAAAATCGCTAATCATTCTGTTGATATAAAATAAAAAGGGCATAGTTATTTAAAGTGCATGTACATCGTCCATCGTGGACCTTGATGTACTGAGGAAGGGGACTTTGTCATTTTGGAATGTCAGTCTGTAACATGTTTAGTGAATCCTGCAATGAATGACTGCATTTTACAAGCAGAATAGAGAGTGATCTTTAATTGCTGGAAAGTATTTGTCGTCATTCTAATAGATGTCTGGGGGCTGGATAGATGGTAAGTGAGCAATCAGAGTGTCGGTTGTCTTTTATCTTTTCATGCGTAGACACCATTCACATGTTAAGCTTTGGACATTCATAAAGTGAGCTCCAGGTGAGAAGACAGGCTTAGAACGAGAGTAGGACAACAGAGGTGGGTGATGAGGAAAGGGACATCCCAGAGGCCCTCAAGGAGGAAAATAAAGATAAAGGGTGGCGGCACTTCCAGCAATAAAATAATAATTTTTATTGAAATTCAATTAAAAACTAGGACATGACACGCAGCCAGCACAAAATGTTCAGTAAACGCGTTTCGCACACCTGTGCTTAGTCGTAGGCAATGACTAGGCACAGGTAGGTGAAACGCGTTTGCTGAACTTTTGGAGCTGGCTGCGTGTCATGCCATGTCCTAGTTTTTAATGGAATTTCAAAAAAATTATTATTTTATGCTGGAAGTGCCGCCACCCTTCATCATGGCTCTGGATCAAGGCTGGCACCTGGCTTGCTTTATACAGTAGTGGAGATCTTATGATTTGCCTGGAGCGAGCCAATCCCTTTGTTTCACTACTGTCAAGGAGGAAAGTCCTAGAAGTGGACGGATAACAAGGACATTAGGATTCTTGGAAGAACATTGGGTTTAGAAGAAGAGTAGGACAATTGGGGATAAAAATTTGGGAAGAGCAAAGTTCCGGGACAGATTGGTGGGGAGGAAAGGGGAGTCCCAGAGGCTGTCAAAGAGGGAAGCCCTAGAAGAGGAGGGTGTAGGTCAGTGATGGCGAACCTCGGCACCCCAGATTTTTTTGGAACTACATTTCCCATGATGCCCTGCACTCTGAAGTGTAGTTGAGCATCATGGGGAATATACAGTAATACCTCGGTTTGCGAGTAACTTCGGGATTATGAATGGTTTGCACCTTGCGGTGAACCCTCTGTATTTGCTTTAGTGAAGTCTTCTCTTAATTGTAGACTTTAACGTGCTTTACGAGCGTTTCGCAATACAAGCTTTTATTTTTTTTTTAACCGCTCGCGGACCAGCCACCGCGCTTTTACTGCGACAGGTTGGCTCCGCTGTGCGAAATCACGTTATTGTACGTGATCTCGCGAGGTCCGGATAGCAGGCGCACCCGCCGTGAGCCCGCCCGTGGGTCCCGCGGACTCGATGTTCGCAGGGATACCCACGATCGTCTCACGGAGAAGAAGAACGACAGGACACTGATCACAGCTCCCTGTGATCGGGAGCGGTGATCATTGTCGTGTCAAACATAGCCCCTCCCCCCCACAGTTAGAATCACTCCTTAGGACACACCTAACCCCTACAGCGCCCCCTCCTGGTTAACCCCTTCACTGCCAGTCACATTTACACAGTAATCAGTGCATTTTTAATTGCACTGATCGCTGTATAAATGTGAATGGTCCCAAAATAGCGCCAAAAGTGTCCAATGTGTCCGCCATAATGTCGCAGTCACGATAAAAATCGCTGATTGCCGTAAGAAAAAAAAAATTATTTATAAAAATGCCATAAAACTATCCCCTATTTTGTAGACGCTATAACTTTTGCACAACCCAATCAATAAACGCTTATTGCGATTTTTTTTTTTTTTTACCAAAAATATGTAGAATACATATCGGCCTAAACTGAGGGAAAAAAAAAAAAAGTTTTTTTTAAATATTTTTTGGGGATATTTATTATAGCAAAAAATAATGCGTTTTTTTTCAAAATTGTCGTTATTTTTTTTTGTTTATAGCGCAAAAAATAAAAACCGCAGACGTGATCAAATACCACCAAAAGAAAGCTCTCTTTGTGGGGGGGAAAAAAAGGAAGTCAATTTTGTTTGGGAGCCACGTCGCACGACCGCGCAATTGTCAGTTAAAGCAACGGCAGTGTCGTATTGCAAAAAAATGGCCCGGTCATTGAGCAGCCAAATCTTCCGGGGGCTGAAGTGGTTAAAACCTGACTCGGTTTGGGAGCGTTTTGTCGAGCGGGATTCAAGCCAATGGGGTGTGCAGTACCACATTTGGGCAGAGGTGCGGGGGTGCCGGTAACACTCATAGTCACACGGAAATACTCCGTTCCTGAGTGTCTCCGGCTCCCCCCCCCCACCTCTGGCCACATGCGGTACTGCATACAATAGCAGTCACTGTGGAACGAATTATCTGAGTTTCTGTTGACTCTTATGGGGAAACTCGCTTTTGATATACAAGTGCTTTAGATTACAAGCATTTTTCTGGAACAAATTATGCTCGTAATCCAAGGTACCACTGTAGTTCCAAAACATCTGGGGTGGCCAAGGTTCCCATCACTGGTCTATGTAATAGGGGTTATAACTAGCGTTGCTGATACACTAAGCATTTGCATGAGTACTTATATTTGTGCAAATGCTCCCATACTAAAACCGATGCCTTCAGACTGGCCGGTTTTGCAGTGCGATGTCAAAGCCCGGTCCGGTGCCATTTTGTTCAGTGCTTCAGGCGCGATGTCACATGACACTAAAAATAGGTATCAGTGATGTAACTGGTATTGGCACATCCCTAGTTATAACTGAAGCAGGTACATTGGGGTAGATTTATGAAAAAAGGTGCACTCAGAATCGGGTGCAGCTGTGCATGGTAGCCAATCAGCTTCTAACTTCAGCTTGTACAATTAAGCTTTGACAAAAAAAAAAAAAAAAACCTGGAAGCTGATTGGTGTGTATGCAGCAGATTTTGCACCCTCCAGTTTTTAAAAAAAGTAACCCCCACTGTCTATTGCAAAGGCTTAGGTAGGTAGGCCATGATTACTATATCTGTAGAAATTTATCTAAGGAATCCCTCAGTAATATAGTAAAATTTTAATTATTAAAGTGTTACTAAACCCAGTAATATGAAAATAGTGGCACCCTACCCACACACAACGTATAAATCTTCTTTTTACATTAAAATACTGCCATTATATACCTGATTGGATGATCTGTATACCACGGTTACATTATAAAGTGCACAGTTTCTCCAGTGCTAAGAGTTCAGGAAGGAGGAGACTCACTACACGCCCACATGTCTGATGTCAATATCATGTGACCTGGCTAGCTCTGAGAACAGGTAAATGCTCTCTCCAGCATAAAAGACACAACTGAGCATGTGCAGGCTGGCTACCCTGCCTGTGTTAGCTGGCCTTCCCCAGATACAGTGCAGGAGGGGGAGGATCTGTGCAAACAAGATCAAACAGCCTTTTTACACATTACAGAGGATTAACCCCTTAAGTTCCACAGTGAGTATAACAAGCATGCTATGCTGCATATACAGACTGATTTTCCTGTTGTGGGTTTAGTAACACTTTAACCACTTGCCGACCAGCCGATGCAGTTGTACTATGGCAGAATGGCACGGCTGGGCGAAATGACGTTGTGTAACGTCGCTTCGCCCTGTGGCCACTAGGGGCGTGTGCACCCGCCGCTCGCCCCCGGAGCCGATGCGAGTTTTCCTGCGATCGCTCGTAACACACCAAGAACCGGGATCTGTGTGTGTGAACAGACAGAACGTGTGTTCTTACAAAGTAAGAACAGCGATCTGTCATCTCCCCTAGACAGTCCCCTCCTCCCTTCAGTTAGAACACACACTAGAGAACACCGTTAACTCCTTGATCGCCCCCTAGTGTTTAACCCTTTCCCTACCAGTGACATTTTTATAGTACTGATCGCTGTATAAATGCCAACGGTCCCAAAAATGTGTCAAAATTGTCCGATGTGTCCGCCATAATGTCGCAGTCTCGATAAAAAAAAAAAAAAAGATCGCTGCCATTACTAGTAATAAATAAATAAATAAATAAAAATGCTATAAACACATCCCCTATTTTTTTTTTTTAGACGTGGCGCAAATCAATCAATATACACTTATTGTGATTTTTATTACCAAAAATATGTAGAAGAATACATATCGGCCTAAACTGAGGAAAAATTTGCTTTTTTAAAAAAGAATTACAGCAAAAAGTACAAAATATTGTGTTTTTTTTTTTTTTTTTTTTCAAAATTGTCGCTCTTTTTTTTGTTTATAGCGTAAAAAATAAAAGCTGCAGAGGTGATCAAATACCACCAAAAGAAAGTTCTATTTGTGGGGAAAAAAAGACATCAATTTTGTTTGGATGCAGCGGCACCCAACCGCGCAATTGTCAGTTAAAGTGACGCAGTGCTAAATCGCAAAAAAAATGGCCCGGTCATTCAGCAGCCAAGTCTTCCGGGGCTGAGGCGGTTAAGTGTAATCTGTTTTTGGCTTTTAATTTCAAGAAAGTTGTGGAAGGGAGATTGCCGAGCGTGAGTTATGGTTTATTTCATGGCTATATCAATGTGGGTTATCGGTGTTCCGTCTGCTGGGGGAATGTTGTCAAAGGTTGACGAAGTAAAGAAGAAAAGCCTTCTATCGAGCTTTGCAGAGGTTAATCCCAAGAATGAAACTTCTCATGATGTTGTAGACCCTAATCCATAAGAGTTCTACTTTTGGGGTAGATCCACCATGCAGTGTGTGTCATATCCGGTCATCCTCAGAAGCATCCTGGACGGTACGTGGATATGCATGCTGACTTATAATACCGGCATCAAAGATTTTTGTAGTTCTGTAAAGCCTGGAGCTTTTAGGGAGGGTGAGCCATATGCCATCTTATTCTGGTGAAGGTTTCATTTAGTTCCTTCCCCCAGCGAGACCAATAGGAGGAGGTGAAGGAAGAGGGTGGTGTTCAAGACTTAGTAAGGCGAGTGCTTCCTTCCTAGAGGGGTTGAATCTGCAAAAGGTTTCAATAGCTGTTCTAGATGAAGGTGACCCACTCCTTTTTACACAGTATATAGTGGTATGTGTGTGTGTGTGTGTGTGTATATATATATATATATATATATATATATATATATATATATATATATATATATAAGCTATATAACAATTTTTTCAAATCTTTGAGTTGTTGAAATGTTTGGGTGCTTTTTAGATTTAGCATGGTATACAATATACACTATATTACCAAACTATTTGGACGCCTGCCTGTACACGCACATGAACTTTAATGGCATCCCAGTCTTAGTCCGTAGGGTTCAATATTGAGTTGGTCCACCCTTTGCAGCTATAACAGCTTCAACTCTTCTGGGAAGGCCGTTCACAAGGTTTAGGAGTGTCTCCATGGGAATGTTTGACTATTCTTCCAGAAGCACATTTGTGAGGTCAGGCATTGATGTTGGGCAAGAAGGCCAACATTGATATATGGCCAACAGTCATATAAAGCTTTATCTCGCCTTATATGGTTCGCAGGCTCCGCTCGAATTCATCCCAAAGGTGTTCTATCGGGTTGAAGTCAGGACTTTGTGCAGGCCAGTAAAGTTCCTGCACCCCGAACTCACTCATCCATGTCTTTATGGACCTTGTTTTGTGCTCTGGTACACAGTCATGTTGGAACAGGAAGGGGCCGTCCCCAAACTGTTCCTACAAAGTTGGGACATGAAATTATCCAAAATGTTGTGGTATGCTGACGCCTTAAGAGTTCCCTTTACTGGAACTAAGGGGCCAAACCCAACCCCTGGAAAAACAACCCCACATCATAATCCCCCCTCCACCAAATGATTTGGACCAGTGCACAAATCAAGGTCCATAAAGACATAGATGAGCGAGTTTGGGGTGGAGGAACTTGACTGGCCTGCACGAAGTCCCGACCTCAACCCGATTGAAAGCCTTTGGGATGAATTAGAGTGGAGACTGTGAGCCAGGCCTTCTCACCCAACATCAGTGCCCGACCTCACAAATGCGCTTCTGGAAGAATGGTCAAACATTCCCATAGACACACTCCTACACCTTGTGGAAGGCCTTCCCAGAAGAGTTGAAGCTGTTATAGCTGCAAAGGGTGGGCCAACTCAATATTGAACCCTACGGACTAAAGGCCTGTACACAAGATACAAAAATTGTAAGAACAATTTCGTCCGATGAACGATCTGCCGATTTTTGGATCATTAGTGCTTTCGACAGCCGATTCTGATTTTTTGTCCGACAGAAGCTGGATGTGTAGACTATAAAAAAAAAATTGGTCATACGTGAACTCAACGTCAAATTTTCATTCACTATGGTTTTCGTTCGAAAAAAAAAAAAATTGTAAGAGCAAGACTGCGCATGTTTAGAAACGAAAGAATACATACAAAACTATTCAACACCTGATGTCACTTCTGAAGTTGAATTTGGTCGTATGAGAATTTTCGGAGTGGAGAGTAACCTCTTCACTTTCGACAGTAGACTAGCATGCAACATATATACGGGCATTGCTTCAAGTCGCATCAAAATCGCGCGACTTTCAGGTCGCACAAGTGTGAAAGGGGACTTGGATATGGTGATGTAATATCCTGAAGGCAAAATAAAAGAATGTCAAATTTAGATGATTCTAGAACAAGTATTGACAACCCCCATGCACTCGTCGTTAACAGCTCACTAAAAAAGAAAAAAAAGCAGCACTTAAAGTGGTGTTCCGGCCGAAATTATACTTTTTAAATAAAAATACCCCTATAATACACAAGCTTAATGTATTCTAGTAAAGTTAGTCTGTAAACTAAGGTCTGTTTTGTTAGTTTATAGCAGTAGTTTGTTATATTATAAACTTACAGCAGGCCGTGGCCATCTTAAGTGTGGGCATTTGAAGCCAGACTGTATTTCTTCCTGGATCTCATCCTTGCAGATCTCGCACATGCTCAGTGCAGCACAAGCAGTGTAATAGGTTTCAGGTCAGGTTTCCATAGCAACGGCAGTGTCAGAGGAAGTTGCCGCCCCTTCCCAGAAGGCATTGCAAACAGGAAATGATGCGATGGGCCGCGGCCAGGGAGGAGGAAGTGAAAAATGAATACAGCAGATGTACAGTAGGTGCTGAGAAAAAAAATAAAAAAATATCCAATTCGTTTACAGTGCACAGTTTAGTGAGGGATGCTGAAGAGTTGTAAAAGTGGGTGGAACTCCACTTTAAATGTACTAATAAACAGTGACAAATAGTATATTGTGTGAGCAAACAATACTAGAAGGCAAGTGTGACAAAGTCCACCCTGTGAGGAAATGATGTGATAGCGGGAACACGGTAAAAAACAAAGAAAGCCTGGTATCAATAAACAATGTCAGTAGGTCAGCATTTCTGGAACATCATCGGAACAGAAGACATTAATGAAGACACGTTGATAAGGAAATCTTGTGAACAGACCACCACCGATTGCATGACGGCTTACCTGGAAAAGTTGGACTTAAAGGGGCTTATACCTCTCAAGTCAAACAGGCTTGTGGTGATAAACTCCCTTTGTGATATAAAACCGTCAGCGATCCAGGTAGCCAAGATCACAATAAGAAACTTTAAGCGGTACTGGTTATCATTGTATTCCCAAATGCACAAGCAAATATGGTTCAGATGGAGAGGAGGACAGCCAGGGGAGATTCACATGCTCACACCATGAAACCAAAATAAGAAAGAAGGTTCCACATAGTGTGATAACGTTTTCAAAATCTTTTTTTAATAAAAGAAGGTAAAACATTGGACACTCACATTTCAGATGCAGTCAGGACATAGGTGGCACGGTGGTGATGGCAGAACTCGACTTGACGCGTTTCGTCTCATTAGACGTCATCTGGGGAGGTCTTTTGACATTAACAGCTCGCAAGACTGGTAAATACAAAGCATGGCCCCCCCCCCCATCTGCTTGACATCACTGAAAACCTGCTGCTGGCTGAGGGCATCGGCATTCCTACAGTTGGTACCCCTCACCCATGGGGGTACAGGGCTCAGGGGTGGTCTGAAGTGCCATGCATTGGGGCTGATCATGTTTTGTGTGTACACTAGTTAATCCATTTTTTGCACTCATAGTTGTGCTGCTAATGGCAGTTAAACTTGTTAATAATTACATAACAAATGAGCTTAACTTGCCATTACCAGTACAACTATGAGTGTAAAAAATCTACACAAACAAAGATTACAATGCGCTATTGTTCACAAGTTTGGTATGAGGAAAGGTTGCTGATCCTGATCTAGAACTGCCACACTTACAAAGTAAATGATTGTTAAAGATCTTTTTTTTTTTTTTTTTTTTTTCTTTGTACGTTGTTTAATATTAAACACCTATAAAGCACTACTATATCCTGGTCAGTTAGTCCTTGTTTAGAACCCGTGTCAGGTCCTCGTGACCTTTTGATCGATGCTGTTGCTAAGACAATTGTACACAACCTGAAGTCCGTTGTACTGGTACCGGTTCTGGGATCCTGCCTTACCTGTCTATTCAGCACCGGTCATTTTACAAATGGTTCTTTCGTGCTGGTGGCTGGGAGGTGGTAAAAACGTAGCTGAGCTGCAGTTTTACCGCCACCTGGAATTCTAACATTACAGCCTGACAATGCTTTACACGTGCCGCATTGTGTGATGCTTTGCTCTCGGGCCGTTTTAACTCAGGGGGGTGTAGAGCTTGACAGGTGGCACTGCCTGTCAAACTCGCCCATGGAGATCAATAGGGAAGCGCCGCAACAACAAACCAAGCTCTTGGCTTGCAGTTGCGGCACGGCCCTGTATTAAAAGAAAAAAGTCAGCCACTGCTATAAAGCCCCCTGAAAAGCAATCCACTGTGGATCGCTTTTCACATCCCAACTTTTTGAGATGGGAATGAGGGACACCTAATAAAAGTATGTAGGCATAGGACACACACCCTGCCACGCCACCTTAAGGGTGAATTAAACAAAAAAAATGATTGGTTAAACCCACAAGTACTTTTTTTTTTTACCACTACTATTCATTTTATATTGGCTTTTGGAATTTACAAATGCAGCAATTTAGAAATTGGATGAAAGGTTTAGCAATGCGAAACACTATTTGAAAGCTAAATAGTGCATAATATATACAACTATACAGATCAGACCAAAATGAGGGACAAATAAGGAGGAAAGAGGGACATTGCTCCAAATCAGGGACAGTCCCTCAAAATCAGGGACAGTTGGGAGCTGTGCTTTTCAGATGGCTGTACGAATTATCCAAAATGCAGATCAACATGCAAAACGATAATATATCAAGGCTCTATAGAGGAGTCCACATAAGTAGTAAGTAAAGCCTCCTTAGTGATAATATCCACCATCTATCACCTTGAACTGCAGTGCCTCCACCAAAAGCTGTACAAACTGCTTACCAGCTCCTGTGGACCCCTTGTTATAGGGGGTCGATATGCATCTGTGGCTTAAGCCCAGCCAGGGCCCTTGTTCGCATCTCAGGGCTCCTCTGCCAATCAGATGTCACTCAATGAGTTGGGTGGGAAGTTGCATCACCCAAAAGAGACAAACTCCACATAGCATAAAATCCTTGATAGGTTGCCCCTGCACGACGTCATTTGTGACGAAACGAGTAGGGCGTAGCGGCGCGCTGACGTCACCATGTCCCGAAGGACGGGTCGTGTGCCGGCCGACACACCAAACTTAAGGCTTTCTTATTGATTTTTGTTGTTGCAAGTGCAATATTTTACCATTTAATAAATCTATCAAGGATTGTATGCTACATGGAGCCTTTTGTCTCTTTTGGGTGATGCAACTTCCCATCCAACTCATTGAGTGACATCTGATTGGCGGAGGAGCCCTGAGATGCCCTGGCTGGTTTTAAGCCATAGGCGCAGATTGACTGCCTATAACAAGGGGTCTACAGGAGCTGGTAAGCAGTTTGTGCAGCTTTTGGTGGAGGCACTGGGGTTCAATAAGAGTGGAGTCTCTCTTTAACTACTTCAGCCCTGGAAGGTTTTCCCCCCTTAATGGCCAGGCCATTTTTTGCAATATGGCGCTGCGTTGCTTTAACTGAAAATTGTGCAGTTGTGTGGCACTGTACCCAAATAAAACTGATGTGCTTTTTTTCCCACAAGTAGAGCTTTGTTTTGGTGGTATTTGGTCACCTCTGCTCTACTGACACAGTCCACTTCCCCACTGAGACAGTCCACTGCCCTACTGAGACAGTCCACTGCCCTACTGACACCGTCCACTGCCCTACTGACACCGTCCACTGCCCTACTGACACCATCCACTACTCTACTGACACCGCCCTCTGCCCTACTGACACCGCCCTCTGCTCTACTGACACCGTCCACTGCTCTACTGTCACCATCCACTGCTCTACTGACACCGTCCTCTGCCCTACTGACACAGTCCACTGCCCTACTGACACCATCCACTGCCCTACTGACATCGTCCACTGCCCTACTGACACCGTCCACTGCTCTACTGACACCATCCACTACTCTACTGACACCGTCCACTGCCCTACTGACACCATCCACTGCCCAACTGACACCATCCACTGCTCTACTGACACAATCCACTGCTCTAATGACACCATCCACTACTCTACTGACACCGCCCTACTGACACCGTCCACTGCCCTACTGACACCGTCCACTGCACTACTGACACCATCCACTACTCTACTGACACCGTCCACTGCCCTACTGACACCGTCCACTGCCCAACTGACACCGTCCACTGCCCAACTGACACTGTCCACTGCCCTACTGACACTGTCCACTGCCCTACTGACACAGTCCACTGCTCTACTGACACCGCTCACTGCCTTACTGACACCATCCACTGCCCTACTGACACCATCCACTGCCCTACTGACACCGTCCACTGCCCTACTGACACCATCCACTGCCCTACTGACACCGTCCACTGCCCTACTGACACAGACCACTGCGCTACTGACACCGCCCACTGCTCTACTGACACCGCCCACTGCACTACTGACACCGTCCACTACTCTACTGACACCGCCCACTGCTCTACTGACACCGCCCACTGCACTACTGACACCGTCCACTGCCCTACTGACACCGTCCACTGCTCTACTGACACCGCTCACTGCCCTACTGACTCCGTCCACTGCCCTACTGACTCCGTCCACTGCCCTACTGACACCGTCCACTACTCTACTGACACCATCCACCACTCTACAGACACTGTCCACTGCGCTTCTGACACAGACCACTGCCCTACTGACACCATCCACTGCCCTACTGACACCATCCACTGCCCTACTGACACCGTCCACTGCCCTACTGACACCGTCCACTGCCCTACTGACACAGACCACTGCGCTACTGACACCGCCCACTGCTCTACTGACAACGCCCACTGCACTACTGACACCGTCCACTGCACTACTGACACCATCCACTGCCCTACTGACACAGACCACTGCGCTAGTGACACCGCCCACTGCTCTACTGACACCGTCCACTGCTCTACTGACACAGACCACTGCTCTACTGACACCGTCCACTGCCCTACTGCCACAGACCACTGCGCTACTGACACCGCCCACTGCTCTACTGACACCGCCCACTGCACTACTGACACCATCCACTGCTCTACTGACACCATCCACTGCCCTACTGACACCATCGACTGCTCTACTGACACCGTCCACTGCGCTACTGTTTATAGCGCAAAAAATAAAAACCTCAGAGATGATCAAATACCACCAAAAGAAAGCTCTATTTGTGTGGGGAAAAAAAGGACGTCAATTTTGTTTGGGTACAGCAACGCACGACCGCGCAATTGTCAGTTAAAGTGACGCAGTGCCAATTCACAAAAAAATGGCCCGGTCATTGAGCAGCCAAATCTTCCGGGGCTGAAGTGGTTAAGCATTCATGATTCCACAGTGTGCATTATTAACACATTTACAAGTACAAACCCTGTATTCAGTACTGCATTAAAAAACAACATGTGACATCCAAAATCCAGCCAGATCAGTGTGTAATGACATTTCTGTTCACTATAAGAGGACATTTGTCTCTATAGTGGAACTGGGATAAGTGATGGTGATTATCCAATCAAACGATACTTCAAATACAAGACGCCTTATAATGAAGAGCTACAATCATTTACTAAATCATCTTTCTATTGACCTCAAGAGTTCTTAATAAATTGATAGAGTTAGGTTTACTCTGCACCCTGAAAATTTCCCCCCATCTCAGCAGTGGTTCTGTCCTTTTCATTTAGTCTGCCAATGAAAGCAACCTATCTTCCGCTGTAGCACACCATGGTCATACTCCGCAGGTTGTCCACATCTTTAGCACAATGAGGAACCACCCCAGGTTGTCACAACCCAAATAACACCCCACCCGCCGCCAGCTTCTTAGCAACCAATGTTGATGTGGCCCAGCCGCCAGGTTCCTAGCAACCAATGATGATGTGGCCCAGCCGCCAGCTTCCTAGCAACCAATGATGATGTGGCCCAGCCGCCAGCTTCCTAGCAACCAATGATGATGTGGCCCAGCCACCAGCTTCTTAGCAACCGATGATGATGTGGCCCAGCCGCCAGCTTCCTAGCAACCAATGACACTGTGACCCGGCCGCCTGCTTCCTAGCAACCAATGATGATGTGGCCCAGCTGCCAGCTTCCTAGCAACCAGTCACACACAGGGGGAGATTTTCTAAAACTAGTGCCCACAGAATCAGGTGCAGATGTGCATAGTAACCATTCAGCTTGTTTAATTAAGCCTTGACACTCAGGGTCGGTTCACACTAGGACGACTTGTCAGGCGACCTAGCCGCCTGACAAGTAGCGTCCCGTTCTGTACAATGGAACCGTTCTAATCGTCGCTCCGACTTAGAAAAAGGTTCCTGTACTACTTTGGGGGCGACTTGCATAGACTTCTATATAGAAGTCGTTTTGCAAGTCGCCGCCCCTGTCATGTCCAGGTCGCCTGAGGCAGTCGCGCTGCAAGTCGCGCTGCCTCAGTGTGAACCGGGGCTAAAACCTAGAAGCTGATTGGTTACCGTACACAGCTGCACATGATTCTGTATGCACCTGTTTAGTAAATCTCTCCATGGTGTCATCGATTGCAAGAACGCAGGTGGCTGGGCTATACATCGTCATTGGTTGTTACGGTGCAGACAAACAATTACACTGTGAGCACACCCGCCAGCATCCTAGCAACCAACTTAGTATTGCTGCCCAGTGTATACATGGCAACATTACTGAGCTCTGGTGAGGATACAGTTTTCTGCATAGACACTCCAGGCTCAGGGCCGCCACTCACTTTGCCTCATTGGCAACAAATCCCTACATATTATTATTATTATTATACATGCTTTATATAGCACCAACAGGCTTCCCAGTGCTTTACAAAATAAAGACAGACAGTACAGTTATAATACAACTCAAGACAAGAGGGTTAGGGAGGTCTCGCTCGTGGGAGCTTATAATCTAAAAGGGAGGGTAAGTGATAGAAAAGGTAATATGTGGGATTTGTTAATTAAAGAAGGTAAAAGTTCAGTGTTTAGGTAGAGATCAGCTAGGCTTTCCTGAAAAGATGTGTACCCAGAGATCATCTAAATGTGAACAGAGGAGATAACTGGACAGATTGGGGCAGGAAGTTCCAGTGGATGGGAGAGACTCTAGAGAAGTCCTGGAGGCGAGCACGGAAGGAGGTGAGGAGGTTGCTAAAGAGCAGGAGGTCTTTGGAGGAGCGGAGTGGATGGGATGAGCGATGTTTTAAGACAAAGTTGATGATGTAGCTCTGAACTCTGGATGGTCCTGTAGTCATCATTTCACTGGCCTGGCTGATAAAATGTACCACTTCTGGACCATCGACATACCCGTAAGTCGCTGGACTTCAAGTGGTTATACCAGGATGATACCTGCAGCTGTACTGTTTTTTTTAACGCTTTAGTGGTCAACTCTCTTGTAAAAGCAATCCTAGCAGCTAGGCCCCTCCCTTCTGCCTTCCGTTTCTTTCTCAGGCTCTCCTGTCCCACCGGAAGACCTGAGCGACCAGCCAGCACTTCTACCAAGTGATCGGAGAGCCGAGCGAAGCCCAGATTGGCCTTGGTCAGCTCTCAGCTGTGGTAACCCGGAAGCATTGAACTGACATCACTTCCGGTTTACCTGCGTGTCTACGCCACCATTTAAAAAAAAATCAAAAGCATTCCAAACCCCGATCTTGGTGTTTTGAATGCTTTTATGGGCAGAGAAGAAATTTGGGGTCTTATAGACCCTAGATCTATTCATAAAGAGTACCCGTCACATGCCTATTGCTGGCACAAGGATGTTGAAATTGTGAAGTGGAGGGAAAATGATAAATGGTTTTCCAATTTTTTTTCAAAAAAAAATGTGAAAAGTGTGGGGGGGCATTTGTATGGCACCCCCCAAAGTCAATACTTTGTGGAACCTCCTTTCACTGCAATTACAGCTGCAAGTCTTTTTGGGGATGTCTCTACCAGCTTTGCGCATCTAGAGAGGGACATTTTGCCCATTTTTCTTTGTAAAATAGCTCAAGCTCTGTTAGATTGGATGGAGAGCGTCTGTGAACAGCAATTTTCAAGTCTTGCCACAGATTCTCAATTGGATTTAGGTCTGGACTTTGACTGGACCATTCTAACAAATGAATATGCTTTGATCTAAACCATTCCATTGTAGCTCTGGCTGTATGTTTAGGGTCGTTGTCCTGCTGAAAAGGTGAACCTCCGCCCCAGTCTCAAGTATTTTGCAGACTCTAATGCCGCGTACACACGGTCGGACTTTTCGGCTACAAAAGTCAGACAGCCCCTCCGACAGACTTTCGACAGACTTTCGACGGACTTTTGGCGGACTTGCGGCGGACTTTCTAACGAACGGACTTAACTACATACGATCACACAAAAGTCCAACGGATTCGTACGTGATGACGTACACCGGACTAAAATAAGGAAGTTGATAGCCAATAGCTGCCCTAGCGTCTGTATTTTTGTCCGTCGGACTAGCATACAGACGAGCGGATTTCTGGGTCAGGCGGAGTTACGACGTAAAGATTTGAAGCAAGTTCCAAATCTAAAGTCCGTCAGATTTGCGACTGGAAAAGTCCGCTAGAGGTCCGGTGGAGTGCACACACGATCAGATTGTCCGCCGGATTTGCTCCGCCGGTGTCCGTCGGACCAGTCCGGTCGAAAAGTCTGACCGTGTGTACGCGGCATAACAGGTTTTCTTCTTTCTAAGATTGCCCTGTATCCATCTTTCCATCAGCTCTGACCAGCTTTCCTGTCCCTCCTAAAGAAAAGCATCCCCACAACATGATGCTGCCACCACCATGTTTCACGGTTGGGGATGGTGTGTTCAGGGTGATGTGCAGTGTTAGTTTTCTGCCACATGCAGCGTTTTGCTTTTAGGCCAAAAAGTTCAATTTGGGTCTCATTTGACCAGAGCACCTTCTTCCACATGTTTGCTGTGTCCCCCACATGGCTTCTCGCAAACTTCAAACGGGACTTCTTATGGCTTTCTTACAACAATGTCTTTCTTCTTGCCACTCTTCCATAAAGGGCAGATTTGTGGAGTGCACAACTAATAGTTGTCCTGTGGACAGATTCTCCCACCTGAGCTGTGGATCTCTGCAGCTCCTCCAGAGTTACCATGGGCCTCTTGGCTGATTCTCTGATGAATGCTCTCCTTGCCCGGCCTATCAGTTTAGGTGGACGGCCATGTCTTGGTAGGTTTGCAATTGAGCCATACTCTTTCCATTTTCAGATGATGGATTGAACAGAGCTCCGTGAGATGTTCAAAGCTTGGGATATTTTTTTATAACCTAACCCTGCTTTAAACTTCTCCACAACTGTATCCCTGACCTGCCAGGTGTGTTCTTTGGCCTTCATGATGCCGTATGTTCACTAAGGTTCTCTAACAAACCTCTGAGGACTTCACAGAACAGCTGTATTTATACTGAGATTACATTACACACAGGTGGACTCTATTTACTAATTAGGTGCCTTCTGAAGGCAATTGGTTAGATTTTAGTTAAGGATATCAGAGAAAAGGGGGCTGAATAGAAATGCACACCAGACTTTTCACATATTTATTTGTAAAAAAGGTTGAAAATCATTTATCATTTTCCTTCCACTTCACAATTATGTGCCACTTTGTGTTGGTCTATCACATAAAATCCCAATGAAATACATTTACATTTTTGGTTGTAACATGACAAAATGTGGAAAATTTCAAGGGGGTATGAATACTTTTCCAAGGCACTGTATAGATGATATATAGGATCCAGTGCAGTATATCGGTGTATAGATCAGAGATATGGGATCCAATGCAGTATATGAGTGTATAGATCAAAGATATGGGATCCAGTGCAGTATATCAGTGTATAGATCAGGTATATGGGATCCAGTGCTGTATATCGGTGTATAGATCAGAGATATGGGATCCAGTGCTGTATATCGGTGTATAGATCAGAGATATGGGATCCAGTGCTGTATATCAGTGTATAGATCAGAGATATGGGATCCAATGCAGTATATGAGTGTATAGATCAGAGGTATGGCATCCAGTGCAGTATATGAGTGCATAGATCAGAGATATGGGATCCAGTGCAGTATATAGATCAGAGATATGGGATCCAGTGCAGTATATCAGTGTATAGATCAGAGATATGGGATCCAGTGCAGTATATCAGTGTATAGATCAGATATATGGGATCCAGTGCAGTATATGAGTGTATAGATCAGAGATATGGGATCCAGTGCAGTATATGAGTGTATAGATCAGAGATATGGGATCCAGTGCACTAGTATATGAGTGTATAGATCAGAGATATGGGATCCAGTGCAGTATATGAGTGTATAGATCAGAGATATGGGATCCAGTGCTGTATATGAGTGTATAGATCAGAGATATGGGATCCAGTGCAGTATATGAGTGTATAGATAAGATATATGGGATCCAGTGCAGTATATCAGTGTATAGATCAGAGATATGGGATCCAGTGCTGTATATGAGTGTATAGATCAGAGATATGGGATCCAGTGCTGTATATGAGTGTATAGATCAGAGATATGGGATCCAGTGCAGTATATGAGTGTATAGATAAGATATATGGGATCCAGTGCAGTATATCAGTGTATAGATCAGAGATATGGGATCCAGTGCTGTATATGAGTGTATAGATCAGAGATATGGGATCCAGTGCTGTATATGAGTGTATAGATCAGAGATATGGGATCCAGTGCTGTATATGAGTGTATAGATCAGAGATATGGGTTCCAGTGCTGTATATGAGTGTATAGATCAGAGATATGGGATTCAGTGCTGTATATCAGTGTATAGATCAGAGATATGGGATCCAGTGCAGTATATGAGTGTATAGATCAGAGATATGGGACCCAGTGCTGTATATCAGTGTATAGATCAGAGATATGGGATCCAGTGCTGTATATGAGTGTATAGATCAGAGATATGGGTTCCAGTGCTGTATATGAGTGTATAGATCAGAGATATGGGATCCAGTGCAGTATATGAGTGTATAGATCAGAGATATGGGATTCAGTGCTGTATATCAGTGTATAGATCAGAGATATGGGATCCAGTGCAGTATATGAGTGTATAGATCAGAGATATGGGACCCAGTGCAGTATATGAGTGTATAGATCAGAGATATGGGACCCAGTGCAGTATATGAGTGTATAGATCAGAGATATGGGATCCAGTGCAGTATATGGGGATCTGTACACACAATGCAGTGACACCACTGCCGGATCTTCCTCATCTGTTGTTATTATTTTTATTATTATTTTGCTGTCTTGCCGCTGTCATGACGTCACCTCCCCGCCGCTTAAGACACCGGCTCCTATTGGGCGCCAGCCTCTCCCCCGCCCAGCCAATGGTGCGGTCCCGCCGGCCTCGGGTGCAGAGTGACGTCACGTAGTTCCCGTCTGCTTTATTTTGCTTCGGTCTCCGGAGCCGCCATTACGGGAAGAACCGGACCGAGCCGAGCTGGAGAACACCGGAGCGGCTCAGAGCGGGAGGGACCGGACGAGCGACACCGAGGAGTCCGGTCCCGGGGGAGATGAGCGGGGGAAGGAAGCCGGCCACGGGATAGAGCCAGGTGAGAACCGTACTACGGGGGAGAGAGGGGGGCCCCGGGAAGGGAGGGGGGGGTCACCTGTCATCACCTGAGAGGGGGAGGGGGGAGGGCTGCCTGGTGTGTGAGGGGACCCGGGCCTACGGTGTCAGGGGCCCCGGCCTCCTGTGTGAGGAGCGAGGAATTCACACCCTGTGGGGGCTCATTATGTATTGTGTACGAGGCAGAGCACTGTGTGTGTGGTTATGATTAAAAAAAAAAAAATCTCCAAAAAAAATATAAATATATATATGTAAAAAAAATATAAATATATATGTAAAAAAATATAAATATATATGTAAAAAAATATAAATATATATGTAAAAAAATTATAAATATATATGTAAAATTTTTTTATATATTTTGCGTTAACCTAACATTTAACAATAATAACATTAATAATATTATTAAAATATATATATATATATATATATATATATATATATATATATATATATATAATATTTTTTTTATTTTTTTTCTGTACACGCACATATATATTTACCCAGTGTGTGTGATACTATATATATATATAGTATCTGCATGCTACAATAATAAACATGTATACGTTGTGGGAGGGTGGGGTGTAGTTGGATGTAAACACGGTGTTGTGTTGGGTGACATTCCGGTCGGTGTTGCTCTCCCGGTCAGGTCCGGTCGGTTGTCTCTCTGATGACGGTTTATAATGAAATGTTGATCGGAGTTTCGCATAGTGGCGCTGCTCGCCACCCGTCTGGTATGTTCCAGGTGGTTATCAGCAGGTGATCACATGACACAGGTAACCGAATTAGCAGCACAGAGTAAAGTTTTCTTCTATACCTTGATGTGGTGTCCATCCTGTCATAGGATGAGGACTGTCCATGTCAGTCTGTCACCCCCCCCCCTCCTAGTTGCTTATTGTCTAAAGTCAATCACACACAGCATGTTTTTTGGATTGTGGAACTGATAATCTAGGGCAGGGTTCCATGGAACCCTAGAGGTTGCTAGGGGTCCCTCTAGAGGTTGCTAGGGGTCCCTCCTAGAGGTTGCTAGGGGTCCCTCCTAGAGGTTGCTAGGGGTCCCTCCTAGAGGTTGCTAGGGGTCCCTCCTAGAGGTTGCTAGGGGTCCCTCCTAGAGGTTGCTAGGGGTCCCTCCTAGAGGTTGCTAGGGGTCCCTCCTTGAGGTTGCTAGGGGTCCCTCTTGAGGTTGCTAGGGGTCCCTCTTGAGGTTGCTAGGGGTCCCTCTTGAGGTTGCTAGGGGTCCCTCTTGAGGTTGCTAGGGGTCCCTCTGGAGCAGTCTTTCTCAACCTTTTTACCCCAGAGGAACCCTTGAAATCATTTTCAGGTCTTGAGGAACCCTTACTAAAACCAACTCATTGGTGGTCAGTGAAAAAAAAAAAAAAGCCCCTTTTACATATGTGGTCATGTAGTGGCGGTAAAAAAGCAATCCCTATGGATGGAAAAGACTGTTGGCTTCATGCAACTGACTCTACCAACAGAACTATGCAAATACCTTAAGATAGGAGGTCAACTCTAGAGGTTGCTAGGGGTCCCTCTAGTCTAGAGGTTGCTAGGGGTCCCTCTAGTCTAGAGGTTGCTAGGGGTCCCTCTAGTCTAGAGGTTGCTAGGGGTCCCTCTAGTCTAGAGGTTGCTAGGGGTCCCTCTAGTCTAGAGGTTGCTAGGGGTCCCTCTAGTCTAGAGGTTGCTAGGGGTCCCTCTAGTCTAGAGGTTGCTAGGGGTCCCTCTAGTCTAGAGGTTGCTAGGGGTCCCTCTAGTCTAGAGGTTGCTAGGGGTCCCTCTAGTCTAGAGGTTGCTAGGGGTCCCTCTAGTCTAGAGGTTGCTAGGGGTCCCTCTAGTCTAGAGGTTGCTAGGGGTCCCTCTAGTCTAGAGGTTGCTAGGGGTCCCTCTAGTCTAGAGGTTGCTAGGGGTCCCTCTAGTCTAGAGGTTGCTAGGGGTCCCTCTAGTCTAGAGGTTGCTAGGGGTCCCTCTAGTCTAGAGGTTGCTAGGGGTCCCTCTGGAGGTCTTTTTCAACCTTTTTACCCCAGAGGAACCCTTGAAATCATTTTCAGGTCTCGAGGAACCCTTGAAATCATTTTCAGGTCTCGAGGAACCCTTACTAAAACCAATCTATTGGTGGTCAGTGGGAAAAAAAAATGCCCCTTACATTTGTGGTCATGTAGTGGCTGTAAAAAAGCAATCCCTATGGATGGCTTAAAGGCTTGTTGGCTTCATGCAACTGACTCCAACAGAACTATGCAAATACCTTTAAGATGGGTCAATCGGCCACAGCTCAAGGAACCCTGGTTGAGAATGGCTGCTCTAGAGGTTGCTAGGGAACCCTAGGGGCTGCTCTAGAGGTTGCTAGGGAACCCTAGGGGCTGCTCTAGAGGTTGCTAGGGAACCCTAGGGGCTGCTCTAGAGGTTGCTATGGGTTCCATGAGCAATTTCAAGCACTTTAAATCCTTGTAAAATGCATAGATCACCCAGAAGGGAACAGTGTGTTTTTTTGTTTTTTCCCCCCCAATCAAAGTAGGGGTACTCTTTATTAAACGTCTGGGATTCTGTCTCAATTGGTTTGGCCCTCTTACTGCTCGCTACTGATCCAATGGCTTCAGTTCTATTAGTCGCTGACCTGGGGGAAGTGTTCAGGAGTTCACTCAAACTATTTATACTGAAGAGCCTTGTATCAGTGATTCGCAGAGTGCAAAACCCGGAGACAGCCAGGCGCAAGCATTTTCAGAATGAGACCAGCAATGCCAGCCTCCTAATTACTATTATATTAGGTCTTATGTATACTACAACTTAAAGCCAAACTCCAGGCAAGAACCCCTTCCCTCCCTCTACCTTGTAGCTGATTGCTGGGATTAAAAAAAAAAATCCCTAAATCCAAACGCGCTTTTTTTTACTTGTCTAAACCTGCAGTCATGTGACTTTCAGGTCTCAATCCTCTTGTGTTTTCTCCCAGTTGGGGTCCTTCCCCGGGTGTCCACCTAACAGCCTGTGTGATGTGGATCCTTTTTTTTTTTTTTTTTTTTATATTATTTGCTGTCCAGAGCCGGAGTTCTTTAAGGATCCAGAGGGGAGCGAGACATCACAAGGGGCCGGTAGGGGGCCATGATAGGAGATGACCTTCAAACATGATTCCGCAGTCCCTGCAGTGGAAACGGCACCAGTGAGGGTCCCGTACACACAATAAGAAAATCGTATGAAAATTTCTGTATGAGGAACGATTGGTCAACTATCTGTTTAGTATAATGCTTTCTACAACCAACTCTTAATGTTCAGACAAAGGTGCAAGCTAGAAAATGTTTATCGTACGTGAACACAACGTTCCGATTTTAATCTAATGTATACAGGGATCGCACAGGAATAATCAAATGGGGTCTGCAAATTTTTTAAACAAATGGCCAGTTTATTGTTGTTCAGACTTTAGGAGGGTTGGACTGCGCCCAGTGGATGTAAGTAATGCCCTGTCTTATGTATTAGTCCCTTTTCACACGGGCGCCTCTGTGGAATGGAATTCACTTGCTCAGCGGAGGATCACTTAGCTGAGCAGGCAGATGACAGGTCCATCACTGCTTACTGTGCAGAGCGTTAATGGACACCGTCCCGCTCTCCTCGAAGAAATCGTACCCAATCGGCCAGACGGCTTGAAAATAGGACCATCATCCATCTTGATTTATCGTATAGTGGCAGGTGTCATTGGACATGTCACTGCTGACTTCCGCCACTCAATAGGGGAGACTGGAGGGTCTGATCGGGTCCGTTTTGAAAAACTGACAGGCAGACCTGATTGGACAGCCTGTGTGAAAGGAACCTTAGGAATTATGTCCCATTTTGTTGGTGTCAGTGGGAGGAAGTGTGTCCCATTTGTCGGGGTCAGCGGGAGGAAGTGTGTCCCATTTGTCGGGGTCAGCGGGAGGAAGTGTGTCCCATTTGTCGGGGTCAGCGGGAGGAAGTGTGTCCCATTTGTCGGGGTCAGCGGGAGGAAGTGTGTCCCATTTGTCGGGGTCAGCGGGAGGAAGTGTGTCCCATTTGTCGGGGTCAGCGGGAGGAAGTGTGTCCCATTTGTCGGGGTCAGCGGGAGGAAGTGTGTCCCATTTGTCGGGGTCAGCGGGAGGAAGTGTGTCCCATTTGTCGGGGTCAGCGGGAGGAAGTGTGTCCCATTTGTCGGGGTCAGCGGGAGGAAGTGTGTCCCATTTGTTGGGGTCAGTGGGAGGAAGTGTGTCCCATTTGTTGGGGTCAGTGGGAGGAAGTGTGTCCCATTTGTTGGGGTCAGTGGGAGGAAGTGTGTCCCATTTGTTGGGGTCAGTGGGAGGAAGTGTGTCCCATTTGTTGGGGTCAGTGGGAGGAAGTGTGTCCCATTTGTTGGGGTCAGTGGGAGGAAGTGTGTCCCATTTGTTGGGGTCAGTGGGAGGAAGTGTGTCCCATTTGTTGGGGTCAGTGGGAGGAAGTGTGTCCCATTTGTTGGGGTCAGTGGGAGGAAGTGTGTCCCATTTGTTGGGGTCAGTGGGAGGAAGTGTGTCCCATTTGTTGGGGTCAGTGGGAGGAAGTGTGTCCCATTTGTTGGGGTCAGTGGGAGGAAGTGTGTCCCATTTGTTGGGGTCAGTGGGAGGAAGTGTGTCCCATTTGTTGGGGTCAGTGGGAGGAAGTGTGTCCCATTTGTTGGGGTCAGTGGGAGGAAGTGTGTCCCATTTGTTGGGGTCAGTGGGAGGAAGTGTGTCCCATTTGTTGGGGTCAGTGGGAGGAAGTGTGTCCCATTTGTTGGGGTCAGTGGGAGGAAGTGTGTCCCATTTGTTGGGGTCAGTGGGAGGAAGTGTGTCCCATTTGTTGGGGTCAGTGGGAGGAAGTGTGTCCCATTTGTTGGGGTCAGTGGGAGGAAGTGTGTCCCATTTGTTGGGGTCAGTGGGAGGAAGTGTGTCCCATTTGTTGGGGTCAGTGGGAGGAAGTGTGTCCCATTTGTTGGGGTCAGTGGGAGGAAGTGTGTCCCATTTGTCGGGGTCAGTGGGAGGAAGTGTGTCCCATTTGTCGGGGTCAGTGGGAGGAAGTGTGTCCCATTTGTCGGGGTCAGTGGGAGGAAGTGTGTCCCATTTGTCGGGGTCAGTGGGAGGAAGTGTGTCCCATTTGTCGGGGTCAGTGGGAGGAAGTGTGTCCCATTTGTCGGGGTCAGCGGGAGGAAGTGTGTCCCATTTGTCGGGGTCAGCGGGAGGAAGTGTGTCCCATTTGTCGGGGTCAGCGGGAGGAAGTGTGTCCCATTTGTCGGGGTCAGCGGGAGGAAGTGTGTCCCATTTGTCGGGGTCAGCGGGAGGAAGTGTGTCCCATTTGTCGGGGTCAGCGGGAGGAAGTGTGTCCCATTTGTCGGGGTCAGCGGGAGGAAGTGTGTCCCATTTGTCGGGGTCAGCGGGAGGAAGTGTGTCCCATTTGTCGGGGTCAGCGGGAGGAAGTGTGTCCCATTTGTCGGGGTCAGTGGGAGGAATAATGCCTCCAATGGCTAAAGGCAAGCAAAGGGACACATCCATCCCCCCGGTTGCAGTTTGGAGACCACTGGCATAGAAAATATAGCACATGATCCGTAGCAAAGAGCGACCCGGAAGACCTGGCTAGTATGTATCTACGTTTGCCATTGTCGTTTTAGAGCTTTAATACAAGTTAGTACCATTTTCAGTTACTTCTACACACCTTTGTGAAATATCGGGCACTTGTTTGCTTGATTTTCTTAGTGTGTACTAGGCTTTACGTGGGTAAATCTTACTCCAGGCTTTACGTGGGTAAATCTTACTCCACCAGGAAAAACTTAAAAATGGGTTAGGGATGGGACCCCAAGTTATTAGTAACCTACCTTCCCATCCTCTACACCCCTCTAACCACTGGTATAAACGACAAAAAGAACTGCCTGTGTTATGTGGATCTTTTTCCTATTGATGGAGGTGATCCAGTGGCTGGGCTCTCTCTCGTAGGTCCCGGAAGCAGAACTCAGGGGGTGAGGGTGCTCAGGAGGATAATGAGTGCCCGGGTCCCCAGGGAAGGAAGCTAGCTTGGCACATGGTAGAAGCTGACTTTGATCCATTACAATGCAGGATGACTTGGGAGGAGGTTTTTGGAAGCAGGATTTAGGCGTTAGGCTCCTTTCACATGGGCTATCCAATCAGGTGCGTCTGTCAGATTTTCAGGCGGACCTGATTGGACCCTCCCGTCTCCGCTATGGAGCGGGTAATGTCAGCGGTGACATGTCTGCTGACACCAGCCACTATCTGATCCTGTTTGCAAAATCGAGACGGATGGTGGTCCTGTTTTCCATCTGATCGAATGAAAACAAACAAGCACTCGATTTCCCCATAGAGGAGTGCGGGAGTGGGTTGGTCTCTGCTCTGCACGGGGAGCGGAGGTGGACTTGTGATCCGCTTGCTCAGTAGGGATCAGTGGAGCGATTTTTTTTTTTTTTTTTTTTTTTTTTTTTTTTTTTTCTCTTCCCCCCCCCCCCGCTGAGCAATCTGTTCCATGGAGGCACCTGTGTGAAAGGGACTCTAAGGTAATCAGCCTGGAATTGAGCTTTAATCATTCTGAAATGAGATGGACCTTTATATTTAAGTAACAGTAAACCATATCCTTATTAAAGAATGTGGATCAGCCACTTGTTTTTGCTGCCCCTTTGCCTCCGGTGTGAAGGAGACGTTGGGGCGCAGGTCACTTCTGAATGCCTTTCCATACAGCAGGTGTGGCTGTTATCAGCACCCAGGGCTTCCCATGATCTCACCAGTCATTACTCCTCTGGGCTCCGAGTGGCCTGGTGTAAAGGTCGCCTTCTTTTAAAATGTGTAGAAGTTCAGCTATAGTGGAATCCTGATGCAATGTGTACACAATTCCAGCCTGAATGACGCAGCGAGTGTCATGCTTTTATATGTAAGCTAATGGAACAGTCACCTACAGCAGGGATTACAATGGCATCTAGAAATCTTGGAACATAGTTTTGTGTTTCAGTCACTTCCAGCAGTTTGGAGATTTTTTTTTTTTGGACCTTTTTTTATGGGAATTTTCCTTTGTGTGACCAGCAAGCTTGTGCAGAATTTTCTGTCACTAGGCTCTGTGTTGACAGGCCAATTGGGATGGGGGATGGGCAGTTGTCAACATGGTATGTTCTGCAGTTTCCACCCAGTCTGACCATTGTATAAAAGAATAAGAGAATGGATTGTACAGTGTGACCTCAGCATCGGCCCCTGTGTTGTGACATATGATACAGACGCGTAACCCATTGTTATTTTGCTCATTGTGGTCTGATTACTTGACCCGTAATTAGATTTTTGAAATTTTTACATGGGAAGGCTTTTAAGTCTTTTATTGATGTTTTAGTTATGGTGCTTCTTTTAAATCTGACTCAGCCCTCTATTGAGGAGTATGTGGTTATATGATTTTTAATTTAATAAGGATACTGTCTTTTGATGACGTAGGTCATGTTTGGAATTTTGAGTAAAGCCAATGACTCAGTTTCTTATATTTATGTATATTATGCTATGATCCCATTTTTATCTGTCTGCTTATGCAGGAATAATGTCTAGATCTAGGGCAAGGGTGCCGAATCAGTGGCTCAGGGGGCCACATGTGACCCGCGGAGCCCTCCGATGTGGCCCGTGACCTCCTCTTCTGGGATGGTGGGTTGGCAAGCACAGATCGCGGGTTGCTGTCCCAGGACATCAGTGTTGTGAATGAAGCCAGGGATGGAGGAAACAAGCGACTGCGGAGCAGAGCCGCATAAGCGTCAGCTCCTGTCACAGGCGGAGTGATACCAAATGTACTCTGACTTGGACAGCAACAACTGGCGATGCCTGAATGGATGACTGTTATTTAAGTTTATTACTAAAATCAGTGTATGTATGGACATATCTGTTCTGCTTTGATTACTGGGCTGCTTTTAAACTGATCCACAGGTGCAGCGCAGTGGACCTGCGGGTTACCTGCACTGAGCCATAGATTTCTGTTTATTACCTGCGGGTTTGGTGCGCTTTCAGAAAGTGCACCACACCTGCAGGATAGAAAAGAAGTCCTGTGGCAAAGTGCAGATAACCCGCAGGAAAGCCACAAATGCGCTGTAAACCAGTGCATCCATGTGAAAGCAGCCTTAGGCCCCTTTCACGTGATCTGACCCAGTCAGACCCTCCATTCACCTCTATGGAGCAGCAGATGTAAATGGACCTGTGTCCATTTACACCCACCTACCTCCAATCTGATCTGCTAAAAAAACATCAGAAGGCACTCATTCCCTTCCGTCTGGGTGGATAGGATTAAAGGGCCCATAGAGTAGAGTGGGCTGTGTCTGCTCTGCATATACAGAGTGGACACAAACCTGTCAGCTTTCCGCTCTGCAGTTACTAAGTCGCTTAAGTGGTCCTCGCTCTTCAAAAGGTTGGGCAGCCCTGCTCTAGAGCAACAAATCGCAAGCACTAGGTTCTCTTTACTGCGGCTCTGTGGGTGCATTTGCTTGGATGCAGCAGCCCAGTCATTTGAATGGGGCTGCTGTACCTGCAGGAAAAAGGTCCCCAAACCTTTTCCAAAATGCACCCATAGGGTGCTGCAGCACCAAAGACTTACTGCTTTTTCAGATATGTAGGGGTTCTATTAAGAAATGTCACCCCGTGCATCTGCTGAAGAGCAGAGCATTTTTGCTGTGGGTGCAGGATCACAAACGCGATTTACACGAGCTTCCGCACGCACAATAGTGTGAACCTGGGCTCAGGCATGTTTTCCTTTATCAACATGATATGTAGCTTTGCAGGGATTAGAAGCATTGTAGTTTTGTTTCAGCATTTTTATGGCTCAAGTTTCTGCTTTGTGAATTTTGCTGTTGGCCTTGCTAAGCCTAGGTTCACACTAATGCGGTGCACGTTTCACACGTCGCATTCAAATTGCACTGCCCTTGCAATCTTTAGCGGTTGCAAACGACCTGATGCCCAGTCACTGGTGTCGGTGGGAGGAATGGTGCCCAGTCACTGGTGTCGGTGGGGGGAATGGTGCCCAGTCACTGGTGTCGGTGGGGAGGAATGGTGCCCATTCACTGGTGTCGGTGGGGAGGAATGGTGCCCAGTCACTGGTGTCGGTGGGGAGGAATGGTGCCCAGTCACTGGTGTCGGTGGGGAGGAAAGGTCCCCAGTCACTGGTGTCGGTGGGAGGAATGGTGCCCAGTCACTGGTGTCAGTGGGGGAAATGGTGCCCAGTCACTGGTGTCGGTGGGGAGGAATGGTGCCCAGTCACTGGTGTCGGTGGGGGGATGGAATGGTGCCCAGTCACTGGTGTCGGTGGGGGGATGGAATGGTGCCCAGTCACTGGTGTCGGTGGGGGGATGGAATGGTGCCCAGTCACTGGTGTCGGTGGGGGGGATGGAATGGTGCCCAGTCACTGGTGTCGGTGGGGGGGATGGAATGGTGCCCAGTCACTGGTGTCGGTGGGGGGGATGGAATGGTGCCCAGTCACTGGTGTCGGTGGGGGGGATGGAATGGTGCCCAGTCACTGGTGTCGGTGGGGGGGATGGAATGGTGCCCAGTCACTGGTGTCGGTGGGGGGGATGGAATGGTGCCCAGTCACTGGTGTCGGTGGGGGGGATGGAATGGTGCCCAGTCACTGGTGTCGGTGGGGGGGATGGAATGGTGCCCAGTCACTGGTGTCGGTGGGGGGGATGGAATGGTGCCCAGTCACTGGTGTCGGTGGGGGGGATGGAATGGTGCCCAGTCACTGGTGTCGGTGGGGGGGATGGAATGGTGCCCAGTCACTGGTGTCGGTGGGGGGGATGGAATGGTGCCCAGTCACTGGTGTCGGTGGGGGGGATGGAATGGTGCCCAGTCACTGGTGTCGGTGGGGGGGATGGAATGGTGCCCAGTCACTGGTGTCGGTGGGGGGGATGGAATGGTGCCCAGTCACTGGTGTCGGTGGGGGGGATGGAATGGTGCCCAGTCACTGGTGTCGGTGGGGGGGATGGAATGGTGCCCAGTCACTGGTGTCGGTGGGGGGGATGGAATGGTGCCCAGTCACTGGTGTCGGTGGGGGGGATGGAATGGTGCCCAGTCACTGGTGTCGGTGGGGGGGATGGAATGGTGCCCAGTCACTGGTGTCGGTGGGGGGGATGGAATGGTGCCCAGTCACTGGTGTCGGTGGGGGGGATGGAATGGTGCCCAGTCACTGGTGTCGGTGGGGGGGGATGGAATGGTGCCCAGTCACTGGTGTCGGTGGGGGGGATGGAATGGTGCCCAGTCACTGGTGTCGGTGGGGGGGATGGAATGGTGCCCAGTCACTGGTGTCGGTGGGGGGGATGGAATGGTGCCCAGTCACTGGTGTCGGTGGGGGGGATGGAATGGTGCCCAGTCACTGGTGTCGGTGGGGGGGATGGAATGGTGCCCAGTCACTGGTGTCGGTGGGGGGGATGGAATGGTGCCCAGTCACTGGTGTCGGTGGGGGGGATGGAATGGTGCCCAGTCACTGGTGTCGGTGGGGGGGATGGAATGGTGCCCAGTCACTGGTGTCGGTGGGGGGGATGGAATGGTGCCCAGTCACTGGTGTCGGTGGGGGGGGATGGAATGGTGCCCAGTCACTGGTGTCGGTGGGGGGATGGAATGGTGCCCAGTCACTGGTGTCGGTGGGGGGATGGAATGGTGCCCAAAGGGCCACATCCGAGCTGCAGTTTTGAGACCCCTGGGCTAGATCATCTAATACCCCTTTCCTCTGAGACTGACAATGCTGCTGTCCAAAGATGTCTATGTTGCTCCTTTTTCCAGAGTGTAGACACTCTAGTACAGGAGGTTATTGGACAAATCGCCAGGAGAAAATGAAGAGAAAAAAAGCCTAAAAAGCTTATGCAGCCACAACATTAGTGAGCTGCAATATATAAATTTTTTTCGGATTGAATACTGCTTAAAGTGTTTATCTCCTAAATAGAATTGTATTGCATACAGCCAATGTTATAGTCCTTGCACCCCAGCCACATTGCACAGCCATGACCTTGACCTTAAAGAGAAGCTCCAGGTTCGGTTCCTTCCGGGTGACTTTGCCGCGATGAGATCAGCCAGACGTGGGAGCGGGTACCTGTCAAAACCAGGTACCCGATCCCCCTGAAAGATGCTAAATGTGGCAGCGGAGGGGGGGGGGGGGGGGGGAGGCAAGCAAGCGGAGCTTCCCCTTTTGGGTGGAGCTCCGCTTTAATTACATCAGGAATGCTGTTCAAGAACACACACTGCACCTTATGATTGAGCAGTGATGGAGTAGCGGGATAGTTGTCGTCATTCTGCTTTCTTCTATCTGGAAGTTCACTGTCATTACATGTGCATTACTGCAGGGCCTGGTTGATACTGAATGCTGGCTCTCCTGCTCTTAGGCCAAATATTGCCGAACAGTCAATTACTCTAGGCTTATCACAAGACAAGCTCCTGTACTTATGTGGTTGGATTTAAAGTGCATTTAAATAATTGCGGAAGTGCAATCATTTATGCTTTTTATATCTGCCTGGAGTTCAGATGCATGGGTTGTATCTGGGGAAAAAAGACTTTTTATTTCTCAAATTATTAAAGTTCAACATATATTTGATTTAACACACATAAAACATGTAAAATATACTTTTATTGTCAGAGTGTACTTCATGTGCGCAAACAACGCATGACTGGCAAGCAGAGTAGATGGACTTCTCAGCCGCCAGGCCTCTCTAAGCACTTCCATTGCCTTTTACAAGTATCTGTAGAGATGTCATGGCTCTGACGGAGGCAAGAAGTCCCGGCAGGGGCTCTACCAGTGTTATTGGTATTCTGAAGATTCCACCCAGTCTGATCATTGAGAATGGATTGTGCTGTGTACTCTCATGCTGTGATCTATTCAGACACATAACACATTGTTTTGTGCATTGTGGTCTATTTACTTGACCTGAAACTTGATTTTACTTGAGTTGGTGAATGTCATCCTGATGGAAACCAATTGCACCCCATTCTAATCCTATCTGTCTGGCAAGGGGAAAACTGTCAGAATAACAGAATAAGAATTCTTGTGGATGGATGTTTAACTGCTTCCCGATCGCCTCACGCAGATATACTGCGGCAGAAGGGCACGTACCGGCAGATTAACGTACCTGTACGTTGCCCTTTCAGAGGCGGCGCGTGTGCCCGCCGGGAGCTCCGTGACTGTGATCGCAGGTCCCACAGACTCGATTTCCGTGGGTATACCCGCGATCGTCTCACGGTGAGGAAGAACGGGGAGATGCTAAACAAGCATCGCCCCGTTCTGCCTAGTGACGCTGTCACTGATCATAGCTCCCTGTAATCAGGAGCGGTGATCAGTGATGTCATACACAGCCCCCCCACAGTTAGAATCACTCCCTAGGACACACTTAACCCCTACAGCACCACCTAGTTGTTAACCCATTCACTGCCAGTCACATTTTTACCATAATCGGTGCAATTTTTTAGCATTGATCGCTGTATTAATGCCAACGGTGTCAAAATTGTCCGATGTGTCCGCCATAATGTCGCAGTCATGATAAAAATCGCTGATCGCCGCCATTGCTGGTTAAAAAAAAAAAAAAATTATCAATAAAAATGCCATAAATATCCCCTATTTTGTAGACGCTATAACTTTTGCGCAAACCAATCAAACGCTTATTGCGTTTTTGTTACCAAAAATATGTAGAAGAATACGTATTGGCCTAAACTGAGGAGAAAATTTTTTTTTATATATATTTGGGGGATATTTAGTATAGTAAAAAATAATGCGTTTTTCTTCAAAATTGTCGCTATTTTTTTGTTTATAGCGCAAAAAATAAAAACTGCAGAGGTGCTCAGATACCACCAAAAGAAAGCTCTATTTGTGGGGGGAAAAAAGGATGTCAATTTTGTTTGAGAGCCAAGTCGCACGACCGCGCAATTGTCAGTTAAAGCGATGCAGTGCCTAATCGCAAAAAGCGCTGTGGTCAGGAAGGGGGTAAATTCTTCCGTGGCTGAAATGGTTAGGTTAAGTTTCCCATATAGGGCAGCACAATGGTGTAGTAGTTGGCACTTTCACCTAGCATCAAAAGTGGTTTGGATGGTTTGAATCCCAACCACGACACTACCCGCCTGGAGTTTGCATGTTCTTCCCTGCGTTGGTTTCCTCCGGGTACTCCGGGTTCCTCCCACACTTCAAAGACATGCTGGTAGGTTATTGGCTTCTAGTATGTGAGTTAGGGACCTTCGGTTGTAAGCTCCTTGAGGGCTGGGACCGAATGTACAATGTATATGTAAAGCGCTGTGTAAATTGACGGCGCTATATAAGTACCTAAAATAAATTAAATATACTGCTTGAACTGTGCTTGACATTGATACACCCTCGGTTTATAGAGATTTTGGACAGTTTTCCAAGCCCAGTAAAAGGCAACTGGATGATTGTTCTTTGAGACATTTGCACCATGGCTGGCAACAGGCAAGATCACACTGCAGAGGTTCCATAAATTCTGTACATGAGGGGGCTTCTTACTGTGCTGAGTCTGACCCTGTACAGGCATATGGGTTTAGATACTTTCAGGAAAAGCAAAAAGGTGCTTGTTTTTGTAGGTTTATTTTTTTTGTGTGCGCGTTATAGTTCTGAACTACTGAAGTCACTGACTAAGAGCAAACCTATTTATGTAAGGTGCAGTAACACTTAGCATGGATCTTAAAGGGGAGCAGTTCACTAGGTAGTAAAGAAAAGATAAGGATGGCGGCCTTGGCGCCTTTCAAAACATGCCAGCAAGCTCAGCTTCCTTGTTTTCCAATCAGAGTTCCTTTACAAAACCTAAAGCATTTATCTAAAAATGCCCAGACGTCTAATGGGGGGGGGGGGGGCAAACCTTTCTTTTCCACATTAAAGTGGATGTCCCATTCAAAACCTAACTAAGCTTAAAGTGTTACTAAACCCAGTAATATGAAAATAGTTAAATAGTTCATCTGCCCCCCCACAGTGCCCACAGCTTTAGAAATCTTTTAACATTAAAATGCTGTCACTATTTGCCTTTTTGGATGATCTGTATACCACGGTTACATGATAAACTGCACAGTTTCTCCAGTGCTGAGAGTTCAGGAAGGAGGAGAGTTTCACTTCAGCCTGTATACACGCCCACATGTGTGATGTCAGTATCATGTGACCTGGCTAGCTCTGAGAACAAGTAACTGTTCTTTCCAGCATGAAAGACACAACTGAGCATGTGCAGGCTGGCTACCGTGCCTGCGTTAGCTGGCCTTTCCCAGATACAGTGCAGGAGGGGAGGATCTGTACATACAGGATCAAACAGCCTTTTTACACAATAGTCGATTAACCTCTTAAGTTCCACAGTGAGCAGAACAAGCATGCTATGCTGTGCTGCATATACAGACTGATTTTACTGTTGTGCGTTTAGTAACACTTTAAATCTGCTTCCACCCCCCATTCTAAGCTTTATACAAACTACCCTGTAAAACCGTGGTAATCAACCCTGTCCTCAGGGCCCACTAACAGGCCAGGTTTTATGTATTACCTTGGGGGAGATGCAGACTAGAATACGGCAATCACTGAGCAGCAAATGAGATCACCTGTCATGTATTTCAGTTATCTTGCAAACCTGGCCTGTTAGTGGGCCCTGAGGACAGGGTTGATGACCACTGCTGTAAAGTAAAGAAGCTTATACCTAAACTAAGGGCGTTTGGGTTTGGTCTCAAGATCAGCTGCCAGAGCCAGCTTCATGAGAGAGTAGGGTGCGGGCAATGGATGCCCCATAATAAGTCTGTAGGTGACATGGGGCTCTGCAGCAGTTGTTGCTGCTCTCTCCTCTGAAGCCGGCTGCCCATGAGATCATGTGACCTGATTGCCCTTGGATTAGGTAAGTAGAAGCATTGATTCCTTTACAGGGTAGTTATAAGCCTTTAGAATGGGGGTGAGAACAGGTTTAAAGGATAAGGTCATCTTTTGTAACATGTTACACCCGTATTCAGGGTGTAACATGTTACATAAACACAGGCCCCCGATCCCCTGTTTTGACAGGTAGCGGGGGATCTTCTCCACCTCCGCTAGCTGTCACAATCTAAAAAATAAGTAGCCGTGCGGGGCTCCGCCCATCCGGCTGCGTCATCCATTCACAGTGTTCTGGCAATTAGAAAACTACAGGGCTTGTAGTTGTCAATGAACTACCATGGCGCTGTGGTACTCCATTGAGCTTTCTGTCACGGTATAACTCTGCCCATATCAGAGGTAGGGACAGATAGTCTGCAGGACTGTGGTATTACACCCACAATCTGCTGATCATGGGTGCAATGCTTTACAGGTCTCTAACGAAATAAATAAATGCATTTTTTTTTTTTTACCTGCAAAACAGTGCATTTCTTTCTTTTTTTTTTTTTTTTTTTTTTTTTTTTTCTAAAGGTGAGCTTATCCTTTAAGCCTTGGTTTTGACCGGATTTCTACTCTTAAGTGTAATTTTTATTTTTTACAAGCATTTGGCAACTAGCGTTACAATGAACAATAGCGATGTGTAGTCACATTACTTTTTTGCACTGCTATCGGGGAGTTAACAATTGTATTAAAAGGTGCATGAACAATATGTGTATATTTAGGCTTGGACCTCAGACCATCCCCTAATGCTGGAGACACACTGTCGGGAACCAGTCCATTTTCGGTCAGTATGTACAGCAGTCCGTTTGATCGAAGCTGATCGAACGGACATGCTGGAAAAACAGCAGTCAATTACACTAGCAGCCAATGGCTGCAAGTGCTGATCTGTGTATTCTGGAGGGGGGAGGATACAATAGCACAGTGGGGGAGATCACCGCGCCAGCTTGGCTTGTTGTGTTGGTATGCCAATCTGTCAGGTTTTTTTCCATTCAAACTGCTGCATTGAACTTGAAAAAAATTGCAGTGTGTACGGTCAGACCTCAGATCGCCCCCCCCCCAGTGCAGGGACCGCCAGACTTCAGATCGCCCCCCCAGTGCAGGGACCGCCAGACCTCAGATCGGGGCCCCCCCGCCCGGTGCAGGGACCGCCAGACCTCAGATCGGGGCCCCCCCGCCCGGTGCAGGGACCGCCAGACCTCAGATCGGGCCCCCCCCCCCGGTGCAGGGACCGCCAGACCTCAGATCGGGCCCCCCCCCGGTGCAGGGACCGGCAGACCTCAGATTGGGGCCCCCCCCCGAGCAGGGACCGCCAGACCTCAGATTGGGCCCCCCCCCGGTGCAGGGACCGCCAGACCTCAGATTGCCCCCCCCCAGTGCAGAGACCGCAGATTGCCTCCCCCCCCCCCCCAGTGCAGGGACCGCCAGACCTCAGATCGCCCCCCCCCCCCGTATAATGTGTTTTCATGAAAGTGCATCAAAGATGCAGAAATCAGGTTAACACACACGTGTGAATGGAGCCTTAGACCTCATCAGCCCCATCACCTCTAGAGCTCAGATCAGTCCCAAAGCCTGTATTGTAACTCAGGCTAGAGAAATTTAGAAATGCACCTGTTTTGTCTCTGCTCAATCATTACTGTGCTCCCCCTGCACGGAAAACCTCACCTCCACTCCATGGCTCCTGCATGTGAATGGCTACCCAGCTGCTTCCTGGTTGCCATAGTGATGCTCAGCAGCATACTTGGGGTGAAAGTTCATGGGGCTCAGTACTTTGCCATATCCACCACTAGAAGGTGCTGCTTTGCAACTTGACAGGAGGAGGTGTCCTTAGTGCAGGACAGGCAGCGGGTGCCCCAAGAAAAGCATTTGCCTGTCTGCCTGGATACACATCGAGGGGTTTCCTGCTCGTGCATTAAAGAAAAAATACGTTCCCACTGCACAGAGCATATAGGCGAGGAGCTTTGTAAAACCCACAGACTCCCCGGGAAATCTGCAATCTTTTATGCTTCCTTAACACTTGAGTGGACTGGCGCCAGCAGTTCCATATATTGAGTGCTATTCTTGTGGGAACTCCAGATATGGCTTTAATTGCATAGTTACAGTGACTTGAGAAAATATTCACTATGGTGTTTTTTTTTTTTTTTTTTCTTTGAGGCGTGTTGTGATGTACACAACATGCCTGCAACCTTTTGAAGGTACAACATAATATTTTTTTTATTGTAATACAAATGATTAAGACAAAAACACAATCTTGTGTGTTCTAGAAGTGTGGTCAAACCAATCAACTTCAAAGGTCCCATAAGATTGTGAGGTCCAACTGTGTGCAGAATATCACATTTGTCACAATCTCCGTATAAAGTATAAATACATTTGTTCTAAAAGGCCCCTGAATTGAAGTACTACCAAGCAATTAGAAGATCAAGGAAACTTTGTCAGACTGTTGTGAAGAAGTATAAAATGGGGTTGGGTTAAATTTTAACAAACAAAATCTTTGAACATCCCATTAACCACTTGGCGACCAGGAACTTTTTGTTTACACGTTTTAAATGGGTTTCTTGCTAGAAAATCGCTTATAAACCTCAAACATTATTATTTTTTTTTTTCTAAGCAGAGACCCTAGGGAATAAAAAAGGCGCTTGTTGCATATTTTTATGTAACACTGTATTTGTGCAGCGGTTTTGTAAACTCAATTTTTGGGGAAAAATGACTTTATTGAATTAAAACCCAAAACGCAATAGTTTGGTATAATGTGAAAGATGTTACACCGAGTAAATGGATACCTAATATGTCACACTTTTTAAAATTGCGTACGCTCGTGGATGGGCAACAAACTACGCATTCTATTAAGCATTAAGATAAACATTCAGTGTGCAGCAGCCCCCTAATACTTACCTGCACTTCCCCTCGATCCAGCGATGTTGCACAAGATCCTTGAATGCCAGCACTCTCCTGATTGGCTGAAACACAGCAGTGGGCAACATTGGCTTCTGCTGCTGCCAATCAAAGTCAGTGAGCCGAGGAGAGGGCAGGGCCGAGCCGAGCCGCTGCTCCATGTCTGAATGAACACGGAGGAGCGGCTCGGCTTGGGTGCCCCCATATCAAGCTGCTTGCTGTGGGGGCAGGAGGGAGGGGCCAGGTGTGCTGGCGAGGGACCCGAGAAGAGGGGGATCGGGGCTGCTCTGTGCAAAACCATTACACAAAGCAGATGAGTAATAACAGGTTTGTTTTTTTTTAAAGAAAAAAAGATTAAGACTTTAATATCACTTTATTTTGTGGTGTTTTATATTTGCCTGGCGTTCAGCCTTAAGAATTTCAACTCTGTAACATTTGAAATTTTATTTATTTATTTATTTAAATGGCCGTTCCACACGTATGTGTATACAGCTGTGTTTTATATGTGCACACCTTCTGTATTTTAGAAACAGTATTGACTGCGAGTTCAGATGTACTAAATCATCTGGAATCAGGGCTCTGAATTTGGCCATGCTAGTTATTATTGATGAAAAGGCTGACACACTTGCATTGCTTTATGTAACAGTTGTACGATTTGTTTAGGTTTATTTTGGGCCCCAGAGGTCTAATATTTAGAGACCTCTGCAGGTCACAAGGGGGTAAAGCGTAGTTATATTTTGGGACATCCTTGGCTGCCAATGGGATTGCAGGTTTGCATTGCTTTACTATAGTAGCTGAATTCCCCTGGATAAGTCCGTCCCATCACACATCTATTGCTGGCTCAGGAATGTTTTACTTGGAAATGACAGCTTGGTAGGATATACTTCCAGAAATGTTTCTTATGCAGGTTCTCCATTGGAATGTCCTAATCTATATTATGCAAATGACTGTTTTTTGTTATGTTATTATCCAGGTTGTCTAAGGCCCCTTTTACACTTGTGCGACTTGTCCTGTGACTTGGGACTGCAAAGTCGCATGACAAGTCGTACCCCCATAATTTCCAATGAATACCATTCATATCTGTGGAACTTGAAAGTAGTCCCTGTACTATTTTTTGGTCCGACTTTGATGTGAGTTGAGGTCCATAGACCTCAAGTTTACACAGGCATTCCCTGAAATCACGTCAAAATCACAGCGAAATCGTGGTAAAATTGCGCAACTTTAAAGTCGCAGCAGTGTGATAGGGTCCTAAGAGTATTTGTGCTGCCTGTACAAACAAGCCACTTGTATTCTTCATTTTATTTCTTGCCTACACCGGGCACATGGAAGGGAGAATTGGGTTGATGTAAGGAAGTTGCTGTTCATCCTTAAAAGCCCGTAAAATGGGGCACATAGTGCAGTTTTACAGGTGCCTAGTAAATAAGTTTAGTGTATATGGAGTTAAATATTGCCAGCATCCCTATATGTACAGTGGATATAGAAAAAAACTCCCCCCCCCCTTTTTTTAAATTACATTTTGTTGCTTAGTGATTCTGTTTTTCGAAAAAAAAAAAAAATTCCTGACGTCGATGTTATATCTTTCACTTGGATGTTAGACGTTTCTGTGAGTTAATTCAACTGGATAAAACAAAAACTGTCCTAATTTCAGGCAGTAAAGCAACAAAATGTGATTATTTTAAAGGGAGTGATTCTGTTCTATACCCGCTGTACATTTACGTCCTATTCTTTCCTTCCATAGAACTTTCTATGGCAAAAGAACAAATGATGTAAAAACCTAATATTTTATTTCATACAATTTTTAAAATACATTTGCATCTGCCTGTCTGGCACCAAGGACACCTCCTCCTGGTGGAGTGATGCATCTCTCATACAATAGCCATATACAACTGGTAGGGATAGATTACAATATACCCTTTTCTTTTGTCACTCCACCAGAAAAATCCATCACATTTCAATTTGTTCTTGGCAAACCCTCCACTGAAGAGGATTTGTAAAATCTACAAAAAGATATGCAAAGAATGGGCTGTGCATACCATATTTATCGGCGTATAACACGCACCCCAAGTTTAGGAGGAATATTTAAGGAAAAGGCTTACATTTAAATGCCCATCAATGCAGAATGATCAGTGTCCATCTGCAGCCAGCCTTTTTTAAATGTTGCCGTTGTCTGTGTCATGACAGAGATCACCGCTCCCTGTCATCGGGAGCGGTGATCGCTGTCATGTGACTTGAAGCCCACCCCCCCCACAGTTAGAATCACTCACTAGGACACACTTAACCCCTTGATTGCCCCCTACTGTTTAACCCCCTCACTGCCAGTGTCATTTACACAGTAATCAATGCATTTTTAGAGCACTAATCGCTGTATAAATGACAATGGTCCCAAAATGGTGTCAAAAGTGTCCATAATGTCAGTCCCAAAAAATATCGCAGATCGCCGCCATTATTAATAAAAATGCCATAAAACTAGCCCCTATTTTGTAGACGCTATAATTTTTGCGCAAACCAATCAATATACGCTTATTGCGATTTTATTTTATTTTTTTGTAACCAAAATATGTAGAAGAATACATATCGACCTAAACTGAGGAATTGTTTTTTTTTTATTTATTTTTGGGGGATATTTATTATAGCAAAAAGTAAAAAACATTGCTTTTTTTTTTCTTTTCGAAATTGTCGCGCTTTTTTTTTTGTTTAACGCAAAAAATAAAAACTGCAGAGGTGATCAAATACCAATTCGTTTGGGTGCAATGTCGCACAATTGTCAGTTAAAGCGACGCAGTGCCGAATCGCAAAAAGTGCTCTGGTCAAGAAGGGGGTAAAAATCCTTCAGGGCTGAAGCGGTTAATATGTACAGTTTTCGAGAAAATTCTGAAAAGACTGCATGTGATCAGAAACTATGAATAACCCTAAAAAAAAAACAAAAAAAACTTTGTTGTATGAGAATGTTCGTACATTTTCTTCCTTCCTCTGTTCTGATTTGCTGTGAAACTAGGAAAATCGGACGATTGTTCGCCTGATTTTTCCTATAGTGTGTACCCCACTTTACTCCTGAGATGGACTGTTGATTATACGATGTGTAGATCAGTGTACTGAAGGAGAGGTTCGGAGATTACGAAGGATGTTGCAAGGAGGTGGAAAAACACCGCGGGAAATGATTTACTAAAAATGTGATTATAGGGCCATTAAGACTAAGTAGTGGATGTTTATGGATTGTTTTCGGAGAATAGGAATATCATTTAGTGTCACTTTTAAACAGACATTCATGCACACACTCTTGATAGTGTATCTTTATTTGGGTTTACTCCGCATGCCTCGGGCATCCATGTTTTGGGTGTGAGTGGAATGGTTGTTACATTGGGTATATTATACTGTGTAGGCAGAACGTTGGCAGACATACCATGGGAAGGTTTGGCCTTTCCTACATGATGTGCTGTAACAATACTTTTTTGTTTTCAGTGGCACAACTGTCTGAATTTGTATTTCTCTGATGTAGCCTTTTTTTTTTTTTCCCCAAACATTGCTTGTGTAAATTTATTTTTTATTCTGTGTTGAGAGACGAAGTTTTATAATCATGTACAGAACTCCTTTGACAGAAATTTAGATTTTAGTGAGCAATTTTTTAGTTTATTTTTGATTCAGTTATTTCATAGTTTGTCTAGGCAAATGACATTTTTTTGCACAAGCATCGGTGTAAGGCTGGGCACAAATCGGGGTGGATATAAATCTTTTTTTTTTTTTTTTCCACATTTATTTTAATAAAATGCTTTTGAAGTAAAAATCTATCTAAAGATGGCTTTTTATTTAAGATATTTTAATCATTTAGTTTATTCCGCATAAAAACAGAGCTTAGTTATGTAGCATGAGGCTGTATATTCTGCAATATTTACATTTTTGGTAAACTTATTCAGTGAATGCAAGCTGAGATAACATGCACTACATTGATGCATTCACACAAAATCACAGTAACCATGAGATAAAACAAATTTCAGGAATATTCCTTTGTCATTGTTTTGCAAATCTATGTACACTACAAACTGTATGATTGAATCTGTTCTGATATCACTGTTTTACTAAACCTGACAGCTTATTATTCTAAACAGGAAACCTTCATTTTGTTTGCAAATATTAAAGATTCTAACTATCAGTAAGAGTCCTTACATTTAAAGAGCACCTGTCATTTCAGATCCATCATGGCAGCGCCTGTTAGCGGGCATCTACTCATCTGCTGCCACCACGTCCCTCACCTTGTTGTGTCACTGCCGTCTCATCACCAGCCGTCCCATTAAAGTGAATGGGACTGTCAGCGAGTCAACAGCGGGTCAGAGGAGGAGCCGCTATGGGACAGAGATGACAGTTGTGCTTTAAAAAATTATGATTTAAATCGAGTTGATTAAAATCAAGCCTTTTTACTAGTGATTTAAAGTGGAGTTCCACCCAAAAATGGAACTTCCACTTTTTGGATTCCTCCCCCCTCCGGTGTCACGTTTTGGCACCTTTCAGGTGTGAGGAGGCACTTGTCTAATACAGGTATTTGCTCCCACTTCCTGGCATAGATCACCGCGGTGCTTGCAGTGACCTACGCCACTTCTGTGAGACACAGAACACAGCAGGGACCAGAAAGGACGCTCGCGCATGCGCAGTAGGGAACCAGGAAGTGAAGCCGCACGGCTTCACTTGCTTATTCCCTTACCGAGGATGGCAGCGGCAGCAGCCGAGAGCCGAAGGACGGATCAGCTTCAGCTGCCGACATCGCGGGCTCCCTGGACAGGTAAGTGTCCATATATTAAAAGTCAGCAGCTGCAGTATTTGTAGCTGCTGGCTTTTAATATTTTTTTTTCAGCGGACCTCCTCTTTAAATCGACTTGATTTAAATCAAATCCACCCTGGCACAAATGTTATGATTAGTTTTATAGTGTGCGTAGGAAATGCATAGCTATTGCGACATGTTTGTTCCAGCCATCGAAAATGTATGACGCTGTTTGAATTGTTGGCGAAAACCAATTAGATTGAAGAAGGCATTGAAAAGTGTGGGTTTTGTACATACTAATGCTCTCTGTGGGAGCCTTTGGGAGGAAACTTTGTATTGAGTTTTACAATCATTGTCCAGCCTCTACAGTTTGTAATGCTTTATATGAGGGCATTGCATAATACCTACAATCAAAACACATGAATACTGGATTGTTGGTAATGATAGCTTGGTGGACTTTAGACTGTTTCCCCATTTTAGTCTCCAGGGATCCTCCTTGTACCATGGTTTCTAGATCTGCAGATAGTTATACTGTGAACTCGCTGATTATTTTATGTGATTCTCTGACTATTAGGGAAACCTCTAGTAGTTGTAGTTGTGACTGATCATGTTTAGAGGAGGGATTCAGAATGTTTGTCTGCACCCCTCCTCCTGACCTTAAAGCGGAGCTCCACCCAAAAATTGAACTTCCACTTTAAGGGAAGGTGACCCCTTGACATGCCACATTTGGCATGTCATTTTTTTTTGGAGGGGGGGAGACGGTAGCTTCTTTTTAGAGCAGTGGTTCTCAACTCCAGTCCTCGGGACCCACCAACAGGCCAGATTTTAAGTATTACCTTGGGGAGTTGCAGAGTAGAATACTGCAATCACTGAGCAGCAAGTGATATCACCTGTGATGTATTTCAGCTATCTTGCAAACCTGGCCTGTTGGTGGGTCCTGAGGACTGGAGTTGAGAACCACTGTTTTAGAGGGTCCCAGCTCCCACTCCACCGCAGCGCCGGAAGGAAGATCACCTCCCCCCCTCCCTCTCGGCAATCATCTGGGACACCTCACAGGTCCCTGATGATTGCCCGGCCAGTCACGGCGCGTGGCGCAGCCCGCGCACGCGCAGTGGGTGCCCGGCTATGAAGCCACAGCTGGGCGCCCACAGTTACAATGCTGGCGCCGAAGAGAGGAGGGGGAGAGGTGCGGGGCTTCGTATGCCCGCGGCTTCTTATGCCTGATTCGGTGAACCCTGGGACAGGTAAGTGTCCGATCATTTTTTTTTTTTTTTTTTTTAAGCAGAACTCCGCTTTAAGCCTGCATTCACAGCTGAGCAGAGGGATAAGCAGGGTTATTTTGAGGGTAGCTTCACACACCTGCGGTGCAAATTTCCGGTCCGTTTTCACTATGAACTTCCAAAGCAGCTCAGAAAGTTCACATGCTAATTTTAGGAGCGGGCGGCCACCTAACTCTTTAACAATAGCTGGTTGTTAAGGGGTTGGTAAGGACGCGGCGGCTGGCTTCCTGGCCGCCGCGTCCTTGCCAACCGATGACTCATCGGCTGTCAGGTTTACCCACTGACAACTGAATGTAGAGAATAGAATTGCCGTGCAATAAAACGTGAGAAAAAAAGGCATGGGGCCCACCCCCTCCCAATCCATACCAGGCCCTTCAAGTCTGGTATGGATTTTAGGGGAACCTCATGCCCATATGGAAAACGGGGGGGGGTCAAGGGCATGCCACCCCTCCTGACTCGTACCACGCCCCTTGTGACATCATCGACCCAGCGTGCACAATTAAGGGTGTCACAAGGACAGGGCGATCTGGTGACGTCACCAGGTGGCCCTGTCCCTTAGTTATTTAAGAACTGTCACAGTAGAAGCTAGTGATGGGTACAGAGCTCCCTCGGATGCAGTTCAAAAACACAAGTTTTTATTTGTGTGTTTTTTTTTTTTTTTGGCAGGCATTTTCACAGGAGTTTCTTCATGTGCCTCATGAGTGGGGAGGAGAGCAGTTCTATAGGGGCTGAGTTTAGGTGTAAACACATGCGTAGCACACGTTTGCAGGTGCTCCCATTGGTCTATGGTAGTGTTTCTCAACTCCAGTCCTCAAGGCGCCCCAACAGGTCATGTTTTCAGGATTTCCCTCAGATGTAACAGCTGTGGTAATTACCAAGGCAGTGAAACTGATAAAATCACCTGTGCAAAATAGTGGAAAGCCTGAAAAGATGACCGCCTTGAGGACTGGAGATGAGAAACACTGGTCTATGGGACTCAAAAGCCTAAATACGTGGGGGGGGGTTCTATACTTTGGCGTTTTTAAAAAGCGAACTGGGACAATTGGAATGGGATTCTGCATAGTCTGGCATAGGGAAGCTAGTAGAAAAATGTGGGCTAACAGGCTCTCTTCAGCTGGCTGTGGTCTTTTTTTATTCAACTGCATGATGTTGGAAGGTTATAGAATGTGGCAAAGTCCTGTGTCAATGGCTTTTGTTTGCGTCAGAAATGTCATCTCTCCACATACAAGTCAGTGAGAACGCGAAAGCAGCCTGATGCAGTATAAATAAAGTTCAGAAAGAGGTCTACTGCCAGGTAAAGTGGTTCTAAAGGTTCAAGGTTTTTTACCTTCATGCATTCTATGCATATGAAGGTTAAGAAAAACCTTTGTGCAGCAGCCCTCCTAAAACTTACCTGAGTCCCATCTTGATCCAGCGATGTGATAACAGCAATGACTACAACTTGGTGTAGTGCCCTTTTAATTCTGCTAATTTTATCAAAGGCCCCAACTAGGTTACTGGTAAGGTGAGAGGCAGAGAAAAGCAGTGTGGATGGCTCTGGCTCCCACATTTCCAGAATTTTGACCTCGGGATTTGGTAGACCTTAGTAAGGATTCATTGGTGTGTCCATTTAGGGAACCTTCTACAGCAGTGGTCATCAACCCTGTCCTCAGGGCCCACTAACAGGCCAGGTTTGCAAGATAACTGAAATACATGACAGGTGATATCATTTGCTGCTCAGTGATTGCAGTATTCTAGTCTGCATCTCCCCCAAGGTAATGCATAAAACCTGGCCTGTTAGTGGGCCCTGAGGGTTGATGACCACTGCTCTAAGGCACAGGTGTTTGGATTCCCTATTCACCAATTGGTGAATGTAGGCACTCTGGGGCATGCAGACCTAAACTCAGTTTCTGGGTTTGTCTACCTAAAAACACAACTAAGAAACACGAGTATTATGATGTTTTGGACCTGCACAGTGTTTGGTGCGGACAGTACATCGGACCAGGTTACAAATCCCATTATACAGTGATGTAGCTGGTTAGAGTTTAGAGCAGAGATCTAAAGATGATTGACTCATTAATCTTTCCATAGAAGAAATCCTTTGTACCTTGTGTGACTGTTTTTAGATGTTTTTTTAAATAATGTGTCTTGTAGTATGAAGTTGGCTTTGATCCCGTGTAAAACAGTCAGTTGTAAAGTACGTTTTTGAATGTTCAGAAGATGAGAATTTCTTCTCCAGCTCATGTGATCAGCAGATGACAACTGTAGAGAGATGCCGGTCACCAGATCAGGAATTCTAAGAAAGGAACTTGATCTTAGAACAACTTGTCGCTGTCCTGCTTGTGTTTCCATTGCTCAGGAGCCGCATCCTTGTCCAGGATAGCAGTGCCTATTTCAGGGACTTCCTTAATAAAAATTATACTTTATCCCTTAACCCATGTGGTTTTGTTTTTTTGTTTTTTTAAAATTTCTAAAAGTTTGTGCTTTGCAGTGAGAAATCCCAATCAGTAGTGCCATATTTATCATACCATATGTAGCGAGCAGACTAGGCACTTGTTATAGATCGTTTACCGTGTCATTGAAACGCTGCTTCTAATGTTGCATTTGACCTTGCTTTACAATTGTGGATGAACTTGTATGTCACTTCCATAGGTTAGTGAAGCAAAAACTGAACTGTGTGGCTTTATTTATGTGGCAGTTAGTAACATTAAAAATATATGTATGTGGGGAAATTGGTAGGAGGGAGAGGATATAAAATACTGTGTATGTATATGTGTATGTAATTTAAATATATAATTTTTTTTTACACCTTTTTGGCTATTTGAAAAAGAGAATTTTTTTTTTCTCTAAACACGGCAAAACGGATGTTTTAAACATGGGTTACTATCTGTCAAGTTAAATCATTCAAGAGAGGTTGTAAAAATGTCCTGTGTACATAAAGCCTTAGTGAACGCTTAGTTCTTGCATTATTAGGACTTGTATAGGTCCCCAGATCTGTGGTGTGACCGCAGCAAGCAATTGTTTATGTATGTACTTATTGCATTTCAAATTTTTTGCAGGATCTCCGTTGTTTGCTGTTGTGGTAAAGCTCCTCTCAGGGATCAGGAGTTCATACTTGATAAAGCTTCTTAAATATTTGTCAGATTTCAGACACAGGTGAACTTTCACCTGTGAGTCGGGTATAGCGTTGGTTTTGTATGCAGACACTATTGGGTGGAACTGCATTGCATACAACCTTTGGCTGATGTCAACAACTTGGTTTACGTCATTCTGACAATCTACAAGCAAGGAACATTATTTTTTTTTTTTTTCTTCTTTTTTTGGCCTTGTAGCTGGTGACTTAATGAGAGTACATAATCTGGATGAAGAAGAATTATCACTCCACTGTAGAAACTGCAGCTTGTAATGTTACTGTTGCTATAATAATCCACATGACCACCTTATAAATTGACCTCCAGTGTTGAAATGCAGCCTGCAGTTTTGAGTGAAGTCATCTTGCGTTTTTATGCTCTTTAGTTGGAAAGTAAACGTATACATCCTAAAATGTTGTTTTTTGTTTTTTTTTGTTTTACATTGTATCTTTTACTACAGAGCCGAATGGAAGTTTCTAATAATTATCAGAGACAATGGCAACATAATAGTACTGTAAGACCAAAACCATTCCGGAGCTCAACTCGCCAACCAGTCTGCTGACCAACCAAATTAACCTGTCTAACAGTCTGTTAAAAGCAGGGGTTTAGTTAGCACACATTTGCAAACGCATAAGAAAGCTGCAAGGCTTCGTCACAGCACCCTGTGTTGCTTGCAGTCCTAACACTACAAATTTATAAGTGTCTCCACAATGGAAGCACATGCATAGAATGGATAGATGTGGGGCAGGTGAGCCTGGAGGCAGCCTAAGCTCCCTTAAAGGAACAGGAGCACATTGGACAGCCAGCAAGAGCACAATGGCAGCGAAGGTGCCCAGTGTGTCCCCGGACCATATATACGAACAGTAACAAACTGGCCACTGCCCCACCTATACCTGGCCTTCACAGCAAGGAGCACAGGGATGGGCATATACATGTAAGACAGAAACAGTTCCATAGCTCCATTGCTGTCAGGATTAACCACTTCAGCCCCGCTCACTGTATATATACGTCATTTTTTTGAAGATGGATATCTCGGTAACGGCAGCAGCTGCTGCCACAACCGAGATATCCATCTTTACAGTGAGCGATTCTGTACAAGATAATGGTGGTCTCAGCGGCGGGTTCGCCGCGAGATCACCGTTATCGGCGGCGGGAGAGGTGCCACCCCCCCTCCCGCCGCTCTCCCGCACCCTCCGCCGCTTACCGGAGCCGTCAGTAGCGGCGGAGGCGATCGGGTCCTTTCCCTGCCGAGGTATGGAGACAAGTGAGGCCAAGATGGCGCCCACCTGTCTCCATACCATGTGACGGCCGGAGCGGCGTCATTACGATGGCTCCGCCCACTCTCTTAAAGGCACAAATTTTTTAAGTGTCATTTTTTTAAACGACTTTTTTTTTTTTTTTTTTTTTTTTGCATTTTAGTCTAAATATGAGATCTGAGGACTTTTTGACCCCAGATCTCATATTTAAGAGGACCTGTCATGCTTTTTTCTATTACAAGGGATGTTTACATTCCTTGTAATAGGAATAAAAGTGATCCAAATTTTTTTTTTTTAAAAAACAGTGAAAAAATAAATAAAATAAAATAAAATAAATAATAAAAAAAAAAAAAAAATTTTTTTAAAGCGCCCTGTCCCGACGAGCTCGCGCGCAGAAGCGAACGCATACGTGAGTAGCGCCCGCATATGAAAACGGTGGTCAAACCACACATGTGAGGTATCGCCGTGACCGGTAGAGTGAGAGCAATAATTCTAGCCCTAGACCTCCTCTGTAACGCAAAACATGCAATCTGTAGAATTTTTTAAACGTCGCCTATGGAGATTTTTAAGGGTAAAAGTTTGACGCTATTCCACGAGCGGGCGCAATTTTGAAGCGTGACATGTTGGGTATCATTTTACTTGGCGTAACATTATATTTCACAATATAAAAAAAAATTGGGCTAACTTTACTGTTGTCTTATTTTTTTTTTTCAAAAAAGTGAATTTTTTTCCAAAAAAAGTGCGCTTAGAAGACCGCTGCGCAAATACGGTGCAAAAAAAAGTATTGCAATGACCGCTATTGTATTCTCTAGGATGTTAGAAAAAAAACAATATATAATGTTTGGGGGTTCTAAGTAATTTTCTAGCAAAAAAACCTGTTTTAAACTTGTAAACACCTAAAATCCAAAACGAGGCTGGTCTTTAAGTGGTTAATACAATGGCTCACAAAAGTGAGTACACCCATCACATTTTTGCTAATATTTTATTATATCTTTTCATGTGACAACACTGATGAAATGACGCTTCGCTACAATGTAAAGTAGTGAGTGTACAGCTTGTATAACAGTGAAAATTTGCTGTCCCCTCCAAAATTAACTAAATACACAGCCATTAATGTCTAAACCACTGGCAACAAAAGTGAGTACACCCCTAAGTGAAAATGTCCAAATTGGGCCCAAAGTGTCAATATTTTGTGTGGCCGCCATTATTTTCCAGCACTGCCTTAACCCTCTTGGGCATGGAGTTCACCAGAGCTTCACAGGTTGTCACTGGAGTCCTCTTCTACTCCTCCATGATGACATCACAGAGATGGTGGATGTTAGAGACCTTGCATTTCTCCACCTTCCGTTTGAGGATGCCCCACAGATGGTCAATGGGGTTTAGGTCTGGAGACATGCTTGACCAGTCCATCACCTTTACCCTCAGCTTCTATAGCAAGGCAGTGGTCGTCTTGGATGTGTGTTTGGGGTCGTTATGTTTGGAATACTGCCCTGCGGCCCAGTCTCTGAAGGGAGGGGATCATTCTCTTTTAAAGTATGTCACAGCACATGTTGGCATTCATGGTTCCCTCAATGAACTGTAGCTCCCCAGTGCCGGCAGAACTCATGCAGGCCCAGACCATGACACTCCCACCACCATGCTTGACTGTAGGAAAGACACACTTGTCTTTGTACTCATCACCTGGTTGCTGCCACACACGCTTGACACCATCTGAACCAAATAAATTTATCTTGGTCTCATCAGACCACAGGACATGGTTCTAGTAATCCATGTCCTTAGTCTGCTTGTCTTCAGCAAACTGTTTGTGGGCTTTCTTGTGCATCATCTTTAGAAGAGGCTTCCTTCTGGGATGACAGCCATGCAGACCAATTTGATGCAGTGTGCTGCGTATGGTCTGAGCACTGACAGGCTGACCCCCCACCCCTTCAACCTCTGCAGCAATGTTGGCAGCACTCATACGTCTATTTCCCAAAGACAACCTCTGGATATGAAGCTGAGCACGTGCACTCAACTTTTTTGGCCGACCATGGTGAGGTCTGTTCTGAGTGGAACCTGTCCTGTTAAACCGCTGTATGGTCTTAGCCACCGTCCTGCAGCTCTGTTTCAGGGTCTTGGCAATCTTCTTATAGCCTAGGCCATCTTTATGTAGAGCAACAGTTCTTTTTTTCAGATCCTCAGTTCTTTGTCATGAGGTGCCATGTTGAACTTTCAGTGACCACTATGAGAGTGAGAGCAATAACACCAAATTTAACACACCTGCTCCCCATTCACACCTGGGACCTTGTAACACTAACGAGTCACATGACACCGAGGAGGGAAAAGGGCTAATTGGGCCCAATTTGGACCTTTTCACTTAGGGGTGTACTCACTTTTGTTGCCAGTGGTTTAGACATTAATGGCTGTGTGAGTTATTTTGAGGGGACAGCAAATTTTACACTGTTATACAAGCTGTACACTCACTACTTTACAAGTGTAATTTCTTCGGTGTTGTCACATGAAAAGATATAATAAAATATTTACAAAAAAAAGAGGTGTACTCACTTTTGTGAGATACTGTGTGTAGATGTATGTATGTATTCTCTCATTGAAGGAAAAGTGGTGCAAAATGGTAAAAAACAAATTGGGTTTAGTGGCACATTTCTTGCTGTTACCATAGCTTGCCACCAGAGAAAAACCCAAAATAAATTCTCTTGCTCCAGGCAATCGTATGTGTATATTATTTGGTTTGTATCTCTACTTCTTTTTACATTTTTTTTTTTCTTCTTTTCTTTATCCTACCCATAACATACTGATACCAACTTAAAAAAAAATTAAAAAAACTTTTGTAACTCTGCCACTGACCTAGATCAAACTTTGATCAGTCTATTTTTTCCGTTTTTGTTTCTACACACTTGTTTTCATCCTTTCTTTTCTAGCAGGAGAAAAGTGTATATTTTTCTCTCCATTGAAAATGAGGAAAAAACATGGGGTGGGTTGCACAAAGACTGATCACTCTGGCAATCGGAGACTCTCACAATGATCAGGAACAGAGCTTCCTGGTTCCCTATGCTTGAAAGCGCAGCGCGAGTCGGACATGACTCAGATCGCCATGCGGCGATCTTAGCAGAAAGTGGGAGAGGGTACCTGTCAAAACCAGGTGCCTGTATCCACAGGGGTGGATGGTGTGAACTTCCCCTTTTTGGATGGAGTGATGGTGATACTTTAAACTCCTCCCACCTCCCTGTGAACACAGGCCAAATCGGAGTGATTGATTGGTCACTGACGGCATGCAACCACTTTTACCAATCAGAATCACTCTTATCCATCCTGGAAGCACCAAGGAAAGAAAGAGGAGAAGGTCAGGGATTTGAAATCCTCAGACCGCTATGCTGTCTTTGTGGGTACTGATGACTTGGCAGGTAAGAGCAGTGGGGGCTGAGGAAGGCGGTAGTAGTGTGTTCATCTTTTGTGGAAAGGTTGGGCACCAGCTGTATTTTTATGGAGAAGTTGCTATCTGGCTTCTGAGATTTGCCCAGCCCAGATCTATGGGGCGCTTGCTGACACTGTGGCCAAAACTCCCCCACCCAATAGGACAGCTCTAGAGTGATCTCCTGCCCATTTTTATGGACCTAGACTCACAATAGATGCTGTTTTGTAGTTTTACGCCTGCGCCTCCCACTGCCCTCTAGTGTTTGTAGCTGGCTTTACAGAAAGAAGCTTTCTAAAATGTTACCCAGATCTTCCCTCGATCTTCTACAGTGAACACAACTTTTCCTTTTTTATTGGCACACTGAGCAAGCTGTTTGCAAAGGTAGCTGTGTGGTCACCTATATGAATTTAATACTCGTAAGCCTTTTGAGCTCTGTCATATGATGTGCTGTTTGGCCTCCGAGGAGTTAATCCTCCAGGGCCTAGTAAGCTGCATGAAATCTGTAGAGGTAACTGCAGCTGATCCCCTTCATGCCAGCTGTGCCACAGATGTATTTCTGATAAGAAGCCCGCTCTGAATATCTGCATTGGGTTTTACTTGTTGGGTTTTTAGTGCCAAACCATAAAATAAACTGTTAAGGGAAAAACAGGTGACAATGGCACTTTGCGTCAGTATTGTGCAGTGTCCTCGCATATACTTTTTTATTTATTTTTTTAATGGGTAAATGATCTATTTGCTAAAATAATAATCATGGTAATTTTTAATTTTTTTTTATGTGTTGGTTACTTTACACTACAGTTGTAAAGGTTTTGTGCCAATCATACAGCCATATCTGATACCCCACCTTGCTATATACCTCATGTTCCAGGGATTTGCCTGTTTTGGCTTTTGAGGAGCCATGAAACTGATCAGGTGACACTTGCTGTCATTTTTTTGTAGGAACTGTCAAACTCCATGCATAAGAGTTGCCATGGTGTTGGGCTCCATTCACACTAGCATGATTTCTGGTGCAACTTTGGTATGACTGCTCTGACTTCACACTCTCTCTGGATCAAAGTAGTGCAGGCACCTTCTCAAAGTCGCTGTGACTTTAAGACAAATCAATTTTATTGGGTGCCATTGAATGGGCTGCGACAAGTATGCATCGCATACTAGCACATTATGAAATGCTTACTGTAGAGCGAAGCCCTGCAGCCGGCTCCTGTTCACTGCTGAGGGAGCTGACATGTTCCCTTGGCTTTTTCTTCTGGGATCGCTGGCGCTGTCGGTGGCCGGAGCCACGATGACTTCACTCCCATGCATGCACCTGGGAGCCCTCCGTTTCGGCAGGATACGCTGGTCCTACAGAGCGCATGCACCACTGACGTCAGCGACTGCATGCAGGGTCAATATCTCCTAAACCGTGCGTGTTTAGGAGATATTCTTTTTACCTACAGGTAAGCCTTATTTACATAGTAACATAGATGGCGAGGTTGATAGAAGCGCAGCCATTGGCTTCCGCTGCTGTCAATCAAATCCAATGGCGCCGGGGGGGCGGGAGCCGATTCCGGCAGCATTCTGTGTCTATAGACGCGAATGCTGGACTCGGGAGCGCGCCCGCAAGGTAACCCCCTTGGGAAAGCTTTTCTCCTAGGGCAGTGATGGTGAACCTTGGCACCCCAGATGTTTTGGAACTACATTTCCCATGATGCTCATGCTGCAGTGTAATTGAGCATCATGGGAAACGTAGTTCCAAAACATCTGGAGTGCCGAGGTTCGCCATCACTGTCCTAGGGGGTTATCAGATGTGGGGAGGAGCAGCCGGGGGACCTAGAAGAGCAGTTTCGGGGCCACTCTGTGCAAAACGAGCTGCACAGTGGAGACAAGTATGTTTGTTATTTAAATATAAAAAAAAAATACCCTTACAATCACTTTAAAGTGGAGTTCCACCCACTTTTACAACTCTTCAGCATCTCTCACTAAACTGTGCACTGTAAACAAATTGGATATTTTTTTATTTTTTTTCTCAGCACCTACTGTATATCTGCTGTATTCATTTTTCACTTCCTCCTCCCTGGCCGCGGCCCATCGCATCATTTCCTGTTTGCAATGCCTTCTGGGAAGGGGTGGCAACTTCCTCTGAAACTGCCGTTGCTATGGAAACCTGACCTGAAACCTATTACACTGCTTGTGCTGCACTGAGCATGTGCGAGATCTGCAAGGATTAGATCCAGGAAGAAATACAGTCTGGCTTCAGATGCCCACACTTAAGATGGCCACGGCCTGCTGGAAGTGTATAAAATAACAAACTACTGCTATAACCTAACAAAACAGACCTTAGTTCACTGACTAACTTTACTAGAATACATTAAGCTTGTGTATTATAGGGGTATTTTTATTTAAAAAGTATCATTTCGGCCGGAACACCACTTTAAGGTTAAACCGCTTTTCTTTAAGTTTTAGTGAATGGCCGCGTGTCTTATGTTCCCTTGCGTGGAAAAGTTTTTTTTCCTATTGTGGGGTCACCAGTATGGTATTTATACATTAGAAATCATATCCCCTCTCAATCGTCTCTTCTCCAGATTATAGGCCTTACTATAGGATTACCTGTAGGTAAAAATCACATCCCGGGGTATAGAACAACTTTAACCCTTGCAGCCTTTCTGGAGTTGGTCTTTCAAATGTTCTTAGTCTAAAAAATGAAATCTCTAATCTATCCATAGTGTGTAAGGACTAGTAAGGTGCAGTCTATTTTTGTTGTTTTTTAGATATCCTTTGACTAAGGCACACCTAAAACTCACACTGGGTGAAGTGCTTATTGCATCTGTTTTTACTTTAGGCGGAGTTCCCCATATGTTCTCAAATACTCACCCGGCAGTGAGGCGCAGTAGGGGAAGCTGTGCATGCCTTTGGGCCAGCGTGGTCTGCTGTGGCCTAGTGTATTAGTGTACGCAATGTTCACTTCTACGTAGCCGAGGCAGAATTGCTAAGTCTGTCATTCCTCCGCTCGGGCCATTTTACAGCTGAAGGGAATGCAATCTAAAATCTTTTTTTTTTTTTTTTTTTTTTTCCAGGAAAATCGTATGATGAAAAAAACATTCTTCTGGAGGGGGGTTACTTCATATTCTTATGTATATTGACTAGAGCAAAGGCTGAAGTGATATTGGACCGCATAACAATGATGGATAGGTGGGGGCTGCATCCCTGTGTTCTGTAGTTCAGTATCTGACTCTCAGAATGCCGGCTGCACACATGATTTGTCAGTTCTCAGCAGAACGGGGATTGTCCAGATGCTTGTCTTTATTTTGCATCTTCATGACCTTGAGCATTGAATGTATTGCTTAAGTGTTAAAGTACTTTGCTGGAAAACTATGTTTGAATGGCAGATGTATTTTGTATTATAGCAGGGAAATCTTCATGACAATAATTCAGAAGAAAAATGGCTAATGGGGGGGTGGGGGGGTTATGTAATAAGGACTATGTGCTGGATCTTGATGTGTCTGACCCTCGTCTCTTTTTAATGCGTGTTTTTATTATCAGGGTGGATTTGAATTGTATCAAGTCTATTTAAATCACAATTTAAATCGCTAGTAAAAAGGCTTGGTTTAAATCAACTTGATTTTTAAATGATACATTTTTTAAAGAGCACCTGTCAACTCTGTCCCGTAGCGGCTCCTCCTCTGACCCGCTGTTGACTCGCCGACAGTCCTATTCACTTTAATGGGACGGCTGGTGATGCGGCAGTGGCACAACAAGGTGAGGGACATAGCGGGCGTCCACTCACCTGCTGCCGCTAACAAGCTGCCAAGATGGATCTGAAATGACAGGTGCTCTTTAAATGTAAGGACTTATTCTTGCTGGTAGTTAGAATCTTTTAATATTTGCAAACAAAATGAAGGTTTCCTATTTAGAATATTAAGCTGTCAGGTTAGTAAATATTCACAAACTGGCTCTTTTGCGGACATTTTGTTCATCAAGGTAGGAATAAAGCCCTTCAAGCTATGTGCAGAAAGATTACAATGTTTATAAGCTGCTTAGGTTTCACTTTCATTTTTCCTGCTTGCCCTTCCTCCTCACTTTGACCCCTTTCACACTGGAGGTGTTTTTCAGCCGCTTTTGCACTAAAAATAGCACCTGAAAAAAAGCCTCATCTGCAATCCCAGTGTGAAAGCCAGAGTACTTTCACACTGCTGTGCTGGCAGGACGTCAAAAGTCCTGCAAGCAGCTTCTTTGAGGCACTTTAGGAGCGGTGTATACACCACTCCTAAAGCGCCCCTGCCCATTGAAATTGGCAGCGCAGTGGCACGCTAGCACCCGAACAGTGCTGAAAAAGACGGTAAAGCGCCGCTAAAACAAGTGACGCTTTACCGCCGATGCCCCCCGCGCTGGCAGTTTGAAAGGGTTTTTAAAGCCTGGTACAGATGAATTTCTCTTCAAATAATTACACAGTTTGTAGTGTACATAGATTTGGAAAGCAATAGGATAAAGGAATATTCCTGAACTTTGTTTTATCTCATGGTTACTGTGAAATTGTGTGAATGCATCAATGCAGTGCATGTTATCTCCGCTTGCAGAGCTTGGATTCATTGAGATTACTAAAAATGTAAATATTGCAGAATATATACAGCCTCCTGCTACATAACTAAGCTCCATTTCATGCGGAATAAACTACATTTATTAATGTATTTATTAATAATTCTTATCTTTTAGGTGTGTGGGTTTTTTTTTTTTTTTTATGCCAAAAGCATTTTATTAAAAGCTCATGGAGGATGCTGGCAGAAAAGCGCAGTAGGAAATGATTTAATAAAAAATGGATTACGGTGCCACTTAATGAATGTGTATTGATTTTCAAAAATAAGGATATTGTTTAGTGTTACTTTTAACCCACAGAGAAAAATACTCACCTTTCAGCCATGCTACGGGTATCACTGTGAAGCCCTGCCCAGGACCACAAAGCATTTGAAAAAAGTCCTTGTTGGACCCTACAACTACGTGTGTGTGTGTGTGTGTGTGTGTGTGTGTGTGTGTGTGTGTGTGTGTGAGTGTGAGACGCACATCTTTTCTCTTCCCTGTGGCTGGGTACATACTCCGATGTCTGGGTCCCCCTAAGAGTACAGACTATAGATCTGTATGAGGCAGTGATGTGTCTACCTAGAGGGTGTAGAGCAGGGGTCTCAAACTGGCACCCTTCAGCTTGTGCAAAACTACAAGTCCCATGAGGCATTGCAAGGCTGACAGTTACAAGCATGACTCCCATAGGCAGAGGTATGATGGGACTTGTAGTTTCGCACCAACTGGAGTGCTGCCAGTTTGAGACCCCTGGTGTAGAGACGGGCAGGGACTTTTTTTTTTCAGTTTGGATTCTGTTCATTGGCCACGGTGGACTTTTGCTTTCCATCAAATAACTGTGCATGCACTCTAATGAGCAGGGCCCTCTGATTCCTCTTGTACATTGTATTGTAACTGTACTGTCTGCCTTCATTTTGTAAAGCACTGAGCAAACTGTTGGCGCTATATAAATCCTGTGTTTATAATAGTGTCATGAAAACTGGTTGTAATTTTAGATTAATGTAAATTAAGAATTTTATTCTACTACTTATCCTATACTTCAACAATATTTCAGTTGAGTGCAACGTGCGGAGCAATACCGCATGTGTTATTTTTTAGGCGATCGCTTGTAGTGTACTCTATTGCAAATCCTGTATGTTCACAGCAAATGTACATCTTGGCACTGCATACGCCCCTCTCCTGTGTATGGAAGGCAGTGATCCTGGAGGAATGCTGAGGTCAGTAAGGAGGACAGTAGGTAAACATTTGTTTGCCCTGTTTTTGTGATTTGTTGTCTCTATTCAGTGAAGATGAGGGTGTAGGTGACTTCCAGGTCAGGGTTTGTGCCGCACTCAGAACACAATTACAATATGTATTTGCTGCAGACGGCTTCTGTTTTAGATCACATACTGCAGCATAGGGAATGTTTTCTCCATTCTGATGACGCACATCCATTATGTCACATTTGTTGCTGTACTACTCCGGGACTTCAGATGTGTACAGCCTGCTGTGTCTATTTATAAACGGGTATGCCAAGTACTATAACGCGGGTGGAATGGTGTACTCAAATCTAAATATAATTTGATAGATACATTTCTGATAATTGGCAATGAGTGTATTACACACCTGTTCTCTTCAGCCTCATCTTGCAAAGGTCATATCTAAAATATTGAAGTATTAATCCAAATCTTTAACGTCCTTCATATGTGTCAGGTGAAAATCCTCTTAATACGTCACTCGCCCACCTTCATTGTCTGTTCCCATAGTAGACATGTGCAGACACCCTTGGTGTCTTGCAGGGATATGCAATAAGCGGACCTCCAGCTGTTGCAGAACTACAAGAACCATCATGCTCTGCTTCTGGGTGTCATGCTTGTGTCTGTCAGTCTTGCTATGCCTCATGGGACTTGTAGTTCTGCAACAGCTGGTGGTGTGCTAATTGCATATCCTTGGTGTATTGTTTATATTGAACGTACCATATGTCTACTGAAGAAAGTATTTTGTGTTCCTGAGCCTCTGCCATGTTTCTTTTAAAAAGTTTGCCACTGCTTTATTAGCTATACCTGTGTTTGGTTGTTTTGGTTGGTTGGTTGTTTGTTTTTCCATTTTATATAAAGTATCTTTCAAAAAAGGCACATGGCAAAAAATGTCAATCACACTTTGAAAATTATACTATTGATTTTGTGTAGAACTTGTAGTGCTACCCTGATCTCAGGGTGGATTTGATGACTAAACCCTCGTGCCTAGAGTATAATCTAATGCCGCGTACACACGATCGGAAATGCCGCCAGCAAAACTCAGATGAGAGCTTTTTGTTGGAAAATGCGATCGTGTGTACGCTCCATCGGTCTTTTGCTTGTGGAATTCCAGCCAGCAAAAGATTGAGAGCAGGTTCTCTTTTTCAGTCGGGAAAAGTTCCTATCTGAAAATGCGTTCGTCTGTATGCAATTTGGACACGCAAAAAAAAAATCACGCATGCTCAGAAGCATTGAACTTCATTTTCTTGGCTCGTGGTAGTGTTGTACGTCACCGCGTTCTTGACGGGTGAAAGTTCAGACAACTTTTGTGTGACCGTGTGTATGCAAGGCAAGCTTGAGCGGAATTCTGTCGTAAAAACCCTCCAAGTTTTTTCCGATGGATATTCCGATCGTGTGTACGGGGCGTTATCACAGTTTTAAGAGTTAAGTGTAGCAGCTGTTTCAAATCGTGTGATTAGTGATAAATGGGGGTGTCCAGAATCTAAATTCCCATGAACAAACAGCGCTTGCTAGTTTTCAAGTGATAACAAACCTCACCTAATAGTGGTCCAGACACAATGTATAAAATAGTGTAAAATTAATATAAACACTTATACAGTAATAAGGCCATTAACTGTGAGAATTCCTTTTGGCCAGAAGAAAAGTATGTGCTAAAAGAAAAATCGTGGTGGATTTGATTTAAATCAAGTCGATTTTTAAATCGCTAGTAAAAAGGCTTGGTTTTAAATCAACTCTATTTTTAAATCATAATTTTTAAAGGACAACTGTCATCTCTGTCCCACAGGGGCTCCTCCTCTGTCCCACAGGGGCTCCTCCTCTGTCCCGCAGTGGCTGCTCCTCCTCTGTCCCGCAGTGGCTGCTCCTCCTCTGTCCCGCAGTGGCTGCTCCTCCTCTGTCCCGCAGGGGCTGCTCCTCCTCTGTCCCGCAGGGGACTCACCGACAGTCCCATTCACTTTAATGGGACGACTAGTGAGGTGGCGGTGACGCAACAAGGTGAGGGACGTGGCGGCAGCAGGTGAGTGGATGCCGGCTAACAGGCGCTGCCATGATGGATTTGAAATGTCAGGTGCTCTTTAAATGTAAGGACTCATACTTGCTGGTAGATTGTGTTTAATATTTGCAAACGAAATTAAGATTTCCAATTTAGGACTTGTACACAGCTGTTGGTAAACAGACGTTTAGGAGCAGTTGGGCGTTTTTTTTTGTTTTTTTTTTCAGCTGCCCCTGAACTCTCCTCTTATCAGTACATGTACACAGGGCCGTTTAGGCCTGTTTGAAACTGGGGCGGTGGGTGTGTTGGCGGTAAAACGCTGCTATTTTTAGCGGCGCTTTACCGTACTTTTAGCGGCGCTATTCAGCTGAAAAAGGGTTAAAACAGCCCGCACAGCGCCGCTGCAGCAGCCCGCACAGCGCCGCTGCAGCAGCCCGCACAGCGCCGCTGCAGCAGCCCGCACAGCGCCGCTGCAGCAGCGCTTTTCTGGCAGTATAGCCGCGCTGCCCCATTGATTTCAATGGGCAGGAGCGGTGACTACACCGCTCCATAGATGCGGCTTGCAGGAGTTTCTTTTCCGTCCTACAAGCGCACCGCTCCAGTGTGATAGCCATCGGGGGCTTTCACACTGGAGACACAGCAGCGGCTCTTTCAGGGCGCTTTGCAGGCGCTATTTTTAGCGCTGTAGCGCCTGCAAAGCGCCCCAGTGTGAGCCTGTAACAGTTTGTAAACGCGGTAACTCACATTTTGTTTCGTTTACAGGCGTTTTTCATTGAAAAGCTTCTAAACCTTAACGCGGCAAAATTGACTTTTTTTTTTTTTAAACGTCAGTTACTATCCGTCAAGTTAAATCGTTCAGAAGAGGTTGTAAAAAGTCCCGTGTACATTAAGCCTTAGAATAATAAGGCTTCATGTACACACAGCGTTTTGCCATTTCTCCTGAACAATTTAACTTGACAGATAGTAACTGACGTTAAAAACGCCTGTTTTGCTGCGTTTACATGCAGCGCTTTGCCGCGTTTGTTTAGAAGCGAGAGCAATGGGATAAAAGAATATTCCTGAACTTTGTTTTATCTCATGGTTACTGTGAAATTGTGTGAATGCATCAATGCAGAGCATGTTATCTCAGCTTACAGAGCTTGGATTCATTGAATGAGTTTACGAAAAATTTAAATATTGCCGAATATACAGCCTCATGCTACATAGCTGAATAAACTATATTATTAAAGTGGTTGTAAACCCTTACAGACCACTTTGTGCTACAGGTAAGCCTATAAATAGGCTTACTTGTAGCTACCCAGGATTTCTCCTAAACCTGCACGGATATCCCCTGTATTTGCATACTAGCTCATTATGCCTTTGTCTTGCAGTTGTGTTTTTTTTTTTTTCCCTCAAAGTGGGTTTACAACCACTTTAATGTATCTTAAATAGAAAACTATCAACATGTATTGTATATGCAAACTGGACCTATGTATGTATAAAATATCCATAACCCAATGTACAGTCATATATCGGTGTGCAAAAGCAATGGAACAATGCTTGTGAATGAAGTGCTATAGCAGATATAATTCTCACATTCATGTAACAACCTCTTCTAATCTTGTGTAAACCATAAACTCTTTTATCTTAAAGTAACCAGTGAAACTAAAGTGCAATATCAATACATTCCATCTATGTGATTCACAAAAATAACAGCTGTACGATTCTGGAGTAATGAGTATCGTTTGTTTTTTTTGTTTTTTGTTTTTTCTTTCTTTCTTTTAGAATAAAGATCACAATTCTCAGCATATCATCTTTCACATTATACTACAAGAATTTGGCTAACTTTACTGTTTAGCTTTAATTCATTGAAGTATGTTGTGTGTGTGTGTGTTTTTTTTTTTTTTTTTTTTTTCTTTTTTCCTAAATTGCTTTTGAAAGACCGCTGCGCAAATACAGTGTGAAATAAAATATTGAAATGATCTCCATTTTATTCTCTAAGGTCTATGATTTTATATATACCCTGTTTCCCCGAAAATGAGAGCTAGCGTGATTGTCGGTGATGGCTGCAATATAAGCCCTAGTTAAAGTCCTTGTAGGTCTTATTTTCAGGGTAGGGCTTCTTTTTGGGGAAACAGGGTAGGGCTTATTTGGGGGGGGTAGGGCTTATATTGCAGCCATCACTGACAATCACGCTAGGTCTTATTTTTGGGGAAATAGTATGTGTGTATATATATGTGTGTGTGTATATATATATATATATATATATATATATATATATATATATATATATATATATATATATATATATATATATATATATATATATATATATATATATATATATATATATATATATATATATATATATATATATATATATATATATTTTTTTTTTCTAGCAAAAAATTCTGATTTTTAACTTTGTAAGCAACAAGTGTCAAAGACTCTTATGGCCCCATACACACGATTCGAAAATCGTACGATAAGCGGTTAGTTTAGTACAGAGCTTTCGAGAGCCAATCATGACTGGTCATCCAATTTTGGACAAGCACAAAAACTTTTCTTGTATGATACCAGATCGTACGTTTTTCATTTTAATCGTTACAGTTGTCGTCCAAAAATACAATACGAATACACTACAACTCATGACATCACTTCCGATTTTTAAATTTATTTATTTTTTTGTCTGTCGTATGAGAATTTTCGTAACTCTAAAAACCTCATAACCTCTCCATTTTCGATATGTGACTAGCATGCAAAAAAAAAAAGATTTTTGGACCATGTGTATGGGCCATTTAAGTGGTTAAACTGAGCTCATTTACAGACAGAAGTTAATTCCTTTGATCTAAAAGAACCGAGAGATGCATTTTTTCTCTATCGCTGGCGAGGGTTTTTTTTTTTTTTTCCTTTTGACAGCTCTGCTTGGCTCTGCACTTGTTTAACATGAATCCGGGAAATGCTGTATTAAGATTGAGGGGGGGGGGTTGAATCGCAATAACTATTTCTTCACAATTAATCGTGCAGCTATAACACGTGTATAAATCATATAATCCACCAACAATGTCAGTGTCTGCACTGGTGCCCCACAATGTTCAAACTACTGTCATGCTATTTCCCTGTGTTCTGCTGCTAGGTCATACAATGGAACAAGTTCATACATTTCCGTAATGTGGCTAAGAATTCACAGAAGACATGTCCCTTTACCATGAAACAGTTTGACTAACATATTGAAATTAAACCATTGCGCTGACAACTGTGGGCAACAAAGCCAGCATTAGGACCAATATGGTGTATTTGTATATCGGAGGCCAGCTCCACCAGTGTTTCCTGCCTGGTGCAAGCGGGTGCTCTGCTGGATGACATTGGTGGAGATTTACTAAAACTGGAGCACGCGGAATCTGGTGCAGCTGTGCATGATAACCAATCGGCTTCTTACTTTACAGCTTGTTCAATTAGGTTCTGACAATAAAACCTAAAAGCTGATTTGTTTCTATGCAGAGCTGCACCAGATTTAGCATCTTCTAGTTTTAGTAATGCCCCGTACACACGATCCAAAATTTTTTTCCCGCTTTACTGGTCGAAAGTAGAAATTGAATAGGTTACTAAAGTCACTAAAATTCTCGTACGACAGAAAAAAAAAAAATCGGAAGTGATGTCATGTGTTATGTTTTTGTGTTGTCTTTTAGGAAAAAAAAACTGTACTGACTAAATGAAAATCGTACGATCAGGTATCGCACGAGGAAAATTTTCGTGCATGTCCGATTTTAATATCGGATGAACTGTCGTGATTGGCTCTCAAAAGCTCTGTACGAACGATCCATTTATCGTACGATTGCGTCAAAAGCGGTATTTTTTGTCCAATTTTCAGGTCGTGTGCACAAACCCGCTCTGTGCTGCACATTTTATTATATAAGATATCAGGATGATATGTAAAAGAGCAGCTGGGGTTTTTGTATGGTGTAGGAGTGTGGACATTTATTTTTTAGATGTCAAGTTCCCATATCTAAAATTCCTCTTTAAGGCTACATTCCCCTCTTCGCATTTCTGGAACGCGTGCAGAAACAAGGTTCTTGAGCACATTTTGGAAGCGTAAGAAAACCACACTACAGACGTGCCATTTAAGGCACCCCAAGTGCAGTTAGATGCATGTTTTTCCATGCTACATACAGGCCTATACAAATGTTAAAAAAAATAAATAAATAAAAAAAAAAGAGAAAAAATGCACAACACGCCCAAAAAAAGGTTCTGGAGCTTCTTTGGTGCGTTGGTTGTGCATAGGACAGCCCATTAAAGTGAATGTGCTGCCTTATTTGCATCACGCAAAATTGCATATAGGAACACTCCGTTCCCACTACATGAAGTGTGAATGGTGTCTTAGCCCCTCGTTCACACTGAACACCGCTATGAAATCTGAACTCGCACGATTTCAAAGCCGCATTTCAGTCTGACTTTGGAGGCGACTTGAAAGACATTATTGTGGGTTCATGCACAGATGTCTATTGAAATTTGTCACCAAAAGCAGTGCAGGAACTTCTTTTTGGCAAGTCGCCACACCAATTTGGATACACCTATCGCTGGCAATAGGCTCAGATTTTTTTTTTTTTTCTCCCCCCTGTCAAATCGCACAGATAAGAACGGGGGCTCAAAATGAATCCATTATGGCCAGCCTTAAGATTAACTGCATCCAAACTGCTAAATACAACAACTTTGGTCAAATACTTTTTAACGTTAAGTATATCATTACCCTGCTGTTCTCTATAGCAGGCGTCTCCAAATTTTCACTTTGAGGGCCTCATTGTATAATTTTTACTCTTTTTCGCGGGCCGAAAAAATCCATTATTTATAAATGAATCTGCAGCAGCAGAATGGAATAGAATTTGAGAGAACCTCATGCACTGGGTGGGGGGTGGGGGGGGGTTTAACTTGTAGTGTGCATGGTGCCTTACATATTTGTTCCTGTCAGATTCCCCCTCATACATTTGGACCCATTAGTGTCCCGATCACCCATCAGTGTCAGGTTTTTAACATGATGCAGTTTGTAGATTTTGTGATAACGCAATACAAATTGCAGCCAACTTTTTTTTTTTTTTTCCTGTTTAAAAATGTTGGGTATGTTTTGATCTTCAAATGCTGCCACGTTATCGTGGTCAGTGTGAGGTGTATATGAAATGATCTTATCGCAGTAGTTGGGCACATAGGCCCTATGGTATAGGGTGGAAGCATACATCTGCTACAATATTTATGTAGCTCTTATGCCGCGTACACACGACCGGACTTTACGGCATACTTGGTCCGGCGAACCTGAGTCCGTCTGACAATTCGATCGTGTGTAGGCTCCAGCTGACTTTTTTTTTCTTAAAAGTTTGACGGACCTAGAAATGAAACAAACATGTTTCAAATCTATCCGACGGACTCGAGTCCGGTCGAAAAGTCCGCTCGTCTGTATGCTAGTCCAACGGACAAAAACCGACGCTAGGGCAGCTATTGGCTACTGGCTATCGACTTCCTTGTTTTAGTCCGGTGTACGTCATCACGTAAGAATCCGTCTGACTTTGGTTGGTCGTGTGTAGGCAAGTCTGTTCATTCGGAAAGTCTGCCGTAAGGTCTGCTCGTTAACCCCCTTTTTTTTTTTTTTCCACCCTTTTGGTTTTATTAAATCTTTACTAGGGAGGAGTTTCTGATAAATTGAGATCTGAAAGATTCACTTTCTGCAGCTATAACTTTGAACTGCAGTGCATAATACATTTTCTTGGCAACCAAAAATGTTGGTTTCCTTTGCTGCCTTTTTCTAAGGAAACCCTGGTTGCTGCAGTCCTATTCCTGCTGATTTCCTGCTTCTATTTTCATTTTAAAATCACTTGTATAAAACTCTGAAGTAATCTCTCGCTCTCCTTCCTAGACTGCTGCTGTGTCACTGTGCCAGACCCAGCCACAAAGAAAGCCGGAGGCATTGTCCAGGAGAGCTTAGTGCAGGTTTTTCTTATTTCTATTGTACATTTTAATTGAAGCGAACCTTGCCATGTACTGAACATTGTAAGGCAGCACTAGAGATGGAAAGCAGTCAATAGCAAGTACTCCATGTACCATACAATGTGTTCAAGTGCCCTTTGACCCACGAAGCCCAGGGGCCACTGATATGCATAAGTCAGTAGCTGCCATTTCTTCCTCCCGCAAAACCCCGAATGGAGCTGCACAACTAAGCGGGAGAATGGTGTAAAGGGTTGTACAGCATTCTCCTGTCTGACCGCCAGCAGTGTATTCCATGCTATTGAGGAGTTATTTTAGCTATATCTGCTCATCGGCTCACCTATCTTATCAGAAGTTGCTTTATTACAGCAAACAGACTTGCTTCATCTTCAAGCTGCCAGGGGCTTTCAGCTAAGGCAGGCCATACATTAAAGGGTAACTCCAATGTATGAATACTGTGAACCTCCCCCGCTGTTTAGGGGTGCGTGGTACCCCTGCCCCGGTCCTGTTAAGGGCCAGGAGCAGAGTTGGGGGATAGGCTTTAATGAGGACACGCACAGTTATATGCTAACTCAAAGACAACAGACTCGGGTATAAGTTTTTTATAATATATCTTTATTTTATATGGAATGTTGCCTTGTATACAATACAAATACCGTGTAGCCTGCTGGCTATACGAATGGCTAATTCTATGTCCTCTCAATATTGTGAGATGTTTGTTGTAAAATGAAAATGTTCTTTTCAATAAAAATTATTTGATTTGAAAAAAAAAAAAAAGGTAACTCCCACCTTTTTTGGGGGGGAAAAAAATAGCAAATAAAGAAAGTAATATATAGCATATACAATTGCGACACAAGTTATATTGTAATTGAATGTTATTAAAAATGACCTTTCCTTTTCAATCTGCAGCCGCTGTAATTTTCTGTAAAATGCAATATATGGCAACCTGGATATGTACAGTACACAGAATGTGTACAGAACGCCCCCCACAAACATTTCCTGCTTGTGTGATTGGCTCACCAATTTTTCCAGAAGTCTGCCTAAAATAAATGTCAGATTTCGGGCATCCACTGCAACAAAAATGTCATTTTTGGTGAGATACTTTAAAGCGGTTGTATACCCATGTTTTTTTTTTTTTTCTCTACACCTGCAAGGGAAAAGGCATAATGAGCTAGTATGCACCGCATACTAGCTCATTATGAGATACTTACCTTAGAACGAGGCGCCGGTATCTCACCTGGTCCACGCCGAGGGAGCTGACATCTCCCCTCGGCGTGTCTTCCGGGGATCGCGGCTCCGGCGCTGAGTGGCCGGAGCCGCGATGTCGTCACTCGTGCGCGCGGGAGACTTCTGCCCGGCAAGCTCCGGAGTTTGCCGGGCTGTCAGCCGAGAATCCCCTGTGCGCATGCGCCGCTGCAGTCAGCGGCTCATTGCGAGGGGAATATCTCCTAAACCTTACAGGTTTAGGAGAGTTTTTTTTTTTTTACCTACAGGTAAGCCTTATTATAGGCTTACCTGTAGGTAAAAGTTAAAAATAAAGGTATACAACCACTTTAAATAGGAACATGTCTAAGGCATTTTCTTATTTCTCCAACGGCCTCATTTATATTGCTCGTGTATAATATAAATTTTTTTTTTTAACTTGGTGTGTGCGTTTAGACTGCGGTAGAATGTGTGTGTGTTGTTGTGTTTTTTTTTTTTTTGTTTTTTTTTTTTTGTTTTTTTTTAAGAAATTTGAGATTTTACAAATCGTGAAAACATATTGAGCTATTTGTGGCAATCAATAGTAAGATATGTGATATAATAAACACAACATGACTTGTGAGTACACAAGGAACAATGAAGTGATATAAATAAATTAACTTTTGGGGTTAGGAGAAAAAAAAATGGGGGGGCTTCAGTGGATGTTAGAAAGTGGAACTCCCGATCCAACCAGGAAGAGTGATTGATCCTAATATGAAAAAACATCATATAAGTGTCTGAGGATGTCAACCTAATTGTTTGACATGTTAGAAACGGCCCGCTCACTTCACTGAGCGGGCTCACTGTTTCTAACAGCATATCAAACAACAAGTCCTGCACTCTTAACCCCCGCGGTGCTGCACACTGATAATGCTCCTCCCGCTGATCATACCGACAAGCTGCTCCTTAATGCGATGTGCTGACGGCTTTCATCCATAGATAGAGCACTGTTTTGCTTTCAGCCGCCTCGTCGAGGAGGGAGGAGAGGAGAGGGCTGGACGGGGACGCACCAGAACGACACCCCCCATACTGGGCGGCACCAGGGGTGGGGTCCTGCCCAGGCCCTGTCCCCATTTTCGGTGCCGTTATCAGCGTGATTTTGCCGAAAAGGCCATTTTCGGCCGATATGTTTTGGTGGCCGAAATTTCACTGCATCCCTACCATATAGCATGAAATTTTATTGATGTGCCTTTTATGAAACTAGTAAGATTTTCCATATATTCTATATCCGCCTTTTTCAACCAGGGTGCCTTGGCAAAAAGCCTAAAAATGTATTAAATTGTGTACAAGCCGGCGTGTGGATGAATCCTTTTTAGTTGCACAAAGCCATGGGTTTTCATTGTCCACCATTACGACTTTATAGCGTCCTAACCAATGATGTCATCAGTTGATGAGGATGTCTGTCGCCTCCACTGCATCCTTGTTTGACCCTCCTGTGCCCCTCTCCCTCAGTGCTGGGGTCACGTTAGCTGACTGATGAAGAAAAATGGAGGGAGAAGAGAAACTTTGGGATACTGGTCAGTACCAGTGTGCAAAAGTGTATTTGCTTTGGAAGACAAAACACCTCTAACATTGGGTGTCCTACATGTGGATGTTTCTGCATTATGTAAAACTATTAGTCGTTTTTTTACATTTTAGACTCGGGTGCCTTGAGACCATAATTTTAAAGGGTGCCTTGACTGAAAAAAGGTTGAGAAACTCTGTTCTATATCATGAATTCGACAGAACTACCGTCTTTTATAGTGGGAGGTGAAGAGTATTTCCAAAGAGCTGGGATGTAGGATCGATCGGGCTGCATTAACCAAATGCATAATCACATTTTTGTATTTTGTGAGGAATGTTCTGGTGTAAAAGGAAAAAAAACAGGATCTTTTAATAACCACTTCCGGACCGCCGCACGCCGATATACTTCCTGAGGTAGCAGCTAGCTGCCATAACCCTAATATCCTCTTCTATGGCCGGCGGTCCGGTTTCCGATAATAGTGGTTTCTGCGGCGGATTCGCCACGAGATCACTTGGCGGGCGGAGGCGATCAGAACCTCTTCCTTACTGGGTATGGATACGAGTGAGGGGAAGATGGCCCCCACCTGTCTCCATACGATTGCAGGGCGGAAGCGTCGTCAAAACGTCACTTCCACCCATAGCTCTTACGCCCCTTTCACACAATCGTCAAAACTGACAGGCGGACCTGAACGGGCGCTCCATGTTGGCCTATGGAGCGGCGGATGTCACCGGAGACATGTCCGCTGACGTCTGATCTGCAAAAAGCAGAAGGATGCCCTACGTCCAGATCCGTCGCTGGTGGATCGGGTGAGATCTGATGAAAACGGACATGCTGTCCGTTTTCATCCGATCCCTCCATAGGCAGCAGCGGCGCCTGACAAGCCCCTCCCCTCCCCCGCTCAGTGAGCAGAGAGGGATCTCTCCGTTGGTCTCCGCTGAGCCGGCGGACCGAGGCGGAGTCCGCCTCTTGTGAAAGGGGCCTTAAAGGGCCGTTTAAATGACTTTTAAAAAAAATTGTTTTGGGGGTAATTTTCTAAAAAAAAAAAAATGGTTTTAACTTGTAAACAACAAATCTCAAAGAGGCTCGGTTCATTGCCGTTCTAGCAAGGCCTTGCTTTGCTTGGTCAGGCAGGTGCACTTATAGGTTAGTGTGCACTAAGTTAGAAATGCATCTCCAGTCTCCTTCCTGGCCTTCGTATCTCTTTCATGCACATGGCCAGCTGACCGCTCTACTGAGGTTTAGTTTTCTCTGCTTCTATTCCCAAACATTGTAATCGGAGAACCTGAAGCTTTTGCTGGACTAGCTACACCTACACACTTCCCTGTATCCTGCTCCAAGGACTTAACTCTGACAGCAAAACACCGCCCGAGGCTCTGCGATGATTCCTGTATGCACTCATTTGTGTTATCTGACATCATAAACAATGATTTGATTTCAGCAGCCTGCCCACCAGCAGCTAAATTTCACTTTCTGGCTACAGAGTGTGACCTGACCGGAACCGTTAAATAGGTTACCTTATTTTCACAGGATGTCGGGGATACAAATGTTATGTCCTGCTATAAGAATGTAAATAAAAAGTGATTCAGTGCTGCACTATATCCAATAGAAGTTTGAAAGAATGAATGAAAAATTAGAGGCGGAGCCAGTGACCTAGGTCTTCGTCTTTAGGCTCCGTTAGTTTGTGTATCTAAATCTGCTAGTCCTCCCTTGTCCATATGCTATGGAAATGCCCAAAACTTCAAAGGTATTGGGCAGCAGTGATAAACACTATCAATAGCGTATGGAACCTCAAACTTGTAACTGATCCTAAACTTTGTCTACTGGGCTGGTTAGATGAAGAAAAGTACACACCCCTCTCATATACCGCCATCCTCCGGATACTATTCTTAGCCATTTTCTAGCGATCAATTTCCTTGCTATCTACAACAGCCCCCACACACACAGAAAGGATTGCCTCTGTAAATGATTCTCTTATTAGAGAACAACTCACATACAAACACAGAGGGAGTCCAAGAAAATTTGAGAATGTGTGGGATCCCTAGCTGGACACACCTGGTTTAGCTCCACTACATCTAGTTCCCAATAGAGTCCTAGGGGGCAGAACAACAACACCAGCTACCACACTATCCTGGAATCTAGTATCAAGAGCAATGTGCTAAAGATGAGAGAAGGGGAAGGACATAAAGCTTTATATATGCGGTTACTCCAAGAGGGAACACTTATGATGGTGTCGGTGCTCTGCAGAGGATAACGTTTTTTTAGTTTTACTCAAAGGTTAATACAAGATAACACTGCATATCGCCCCCTGCTGGTTGGGGGTTGGCGATGTCCCTGTTCTGCTCGGGGGACCTGGAAGGCCCTGGAGCAGAAAGGGGAATAAAGACATGAGGGGGACACACACGACATGTAATGAGACCAAAGAATCACAAACTTGGTTGCCTTGTTATGTATTCATATCTTTATTTCTGACGGTGCTTTTACAAATATTACTGAAACATATAGTATGTAAGACCGGCTGGTCATCAACATTTTTACCTTTTGTGTCCTCTCATGCATATAACTTATTTTGTAAAGTGAGATAGAAAAATTTTTTTTTTTTTTTGATGTTTTTCGTGCGTGTTTACAATAAAAATGATCTGATTTTCAAAAAAAAAAAAAAAAAAATCTGCTAGTCCGACCCCCCCCCCCCTCCCAGTCTGACAATAGTGCGGTCTGCTGTGCTTCTTCATCCAAAGTGGAGGCACTTGTGTGTTACTGGCCTGACGTAAGGATGCAAAGCTCTGCCTCTACCAAGATGGCTGCCTTCACATGGAGAGACGGTGCAGAATGAGGCATGGTTAGTGAGTAATGGGGGAAAAATCAGCAGCAGAGAGACTTTTAGGAATTACTGGTGATTACTTCTTTGCCTTCTGCCTGAGTTGTTTGGGCACATCTTTCAGAGTTCAGTTCCTCTTTAAGCAGTTATTCCCCTGCTCCTATTCAAGTCTTTGGAGGAGAACAGAGACAATGCTATGTGATTTATAGCGGGAGTCCGGCGACCAATTTTTTTTTTTTTTGTCACTGAGACACTTTGCTAATCCCAAAATAATACTCAGTTTGGGTGTAATATTTCCACCTCTGTCTGTTTTGTACTGAAGAATAACTTAAAAAATGTGGTGCTGGCTGTTTCCATCTTGCTTGTGGGCATGTGAAGCCCACAAGCATTGATTTCCTGGATGCGGTGAATGCTGTTCATTCACAGCTTGTTCATACGCATGATCATTGTCTCGCACTGAATCTTGGGAAGCCTGACACTAAGCTCCCAGGAGACAGTGCAGCGCCGGGGAAAGGCAATAAACACGCCTACTCCCATGGGAGGAGAGACAGGAAGTGCCACAAAGTACAATATAAAGGTAATTACAGCGATAAAAAATTTTTTTTGCGGCATTTCAACATCTATGCAATTAACTGAAAGGGGTAAGATTAAGTTAAAAATTTGAGTGGAACCCCGCTTTAAGGCAGGCTAGACACGGTGCAACCTGTGGTTGCAGGAAAGAAATTTGCAGTTTCCCCATCAACACAGACAGTGCTGATGAGGGAAATCTGCAATTGTCTTCTCCCGACGGGGGCAGGAGGAGGAAGCCGTCCCCACCCAGTGAAGACAGTGATTATTGCCAGCAGCCACCAGTGATAATCACCTCAGAATCCAGCTGGCTGATTGTACCCAAGTTGAGCGATCAATTTGGTAAATTCAACCTGCCCATTGTCTGCGACAACTCCTTTTCAGAGCATAAAAATTCTGAAATTGTTTCCTGTTGTCTGGTCTTTGGATTGCTAAATATCACTGTGAGGTACATAAACTTGCTGAAGGGATAGAGCACATTATGTCCTCCCCAAATAGGTAAGGAAACAGCCTTTGGGCAGTTCAGGCCCACCAGGACTCGGTGACCATGTAAATGTTACCACCTGACAGGCACACGTTAAAAACATGACTTGCTAATTGTAGTGGCTGACGATTGGACTTTGGATATCTTGCAGAGAACTGTTTTTGAGGCACCTGACTGTCCTCATATGCTTCCCTGCACCGCTGGGACCTTCTGCAGTCTTCTCTCCCACTTGTCTGAGGATGTTATTTGCACAGGCGTGTTGAAGTACCATATCATTCGCTTCAAGAATTAGAATTTTTTTTGTGGTAATTTTAAGAGCAGACTGCAAAAAGCTTGCCTCTGATAGTCAGGAAAGTTGCTTGCAGTATTAGGCAATCTACATTAAATCCAAAGGTAGAACGTGTACAATTGGAATATCAGAAATGCATCATTAAATCTGAGTCCTGTTCTTATACCCTACCAGTTGGTGGTGGAATGGTTTGAGGGCAATAGAGGGTGGCTACTGCTTGGTTTCCCTATTCCGGGACTCCACTTTGCCTTACGTCATAGCTTTTACTTTCCTTGCCCTTCTTCAAAACGCTCTCCCCCCCCCCCTTTTTTTTTTTTTTAATAATCCTGAGGAGTATTTTTTGTCTGCAATTTTTCCTTCTGTGGATAATATACAGATGCGTTTACAGCGTTCACCGTTACGGTTTTTATGCACTTAGCAATCGGTTGCTTTGAATCAGATGTGCGACTTGCCTGGATGTTTTCCTTTTTAGTTATAGCCTCATCGGACAACTTGGGAGTGTCCTGTTTAGTGGTTGTAAAGTCAAAGATTACTGCCAGCCCCCCTGGTTTACCAAGCCATACTACACAGTGTAATTGTTAATATAAAATGATGGCTCTAAATACCTTATTTCAGATCGTTTCTGTTCTGTCATGTGACCTCCGGCCGCTCTCCTCCCCCCCCCCCCCCCCCCCGATCTAAAGACTACAGTGGGAGGAACTGAGATGCCCCTGACTTCAGCCAGGAGGTCATATGACCGCTGTGCTATCCGCTCAGCCCTTTCTGCTGTAGCACTTAGATTGGGGGAGGAGAGCAGCTGGCAGTCACGTGACCAAATAATCTGAAAGAAGGTATTTAGAGGCAAAATTTTATACAAACATTTACACTGTAGTATAGCTTGGTAGAGCAGAGGGACTGGCAGTAATCCTTCTCAGACTTTATTGCCACCTTCTAATAGTGGCAGGAGGGGATAAGCAGGGAGGAGGGGGAGAGTGACGGCGGGCTGAAGGAGGCATGTAAACTGACCACGGTGTAGTGATTTTAGCAGCCATGATTTCCATGGTCAGTTTACATAGGGTGACACAGGAACGGACAGGATTAGCCAGGTTTTTTTACAGCATAGAAAAAGACCGATTAGACAGCACAAGCACTATGCTGTTTGACCTGATATAAGAGAACAGGATCTCCTTATTTTTGGGGTTACAACCTCTTTAAGCTTGTGAATGTCCATTTTTCTTTTTCTGTTTTTGAAGATTGTGTTTGGGCTTACAGTTTAGGATGTGGAAAATCTTTAAAATCTCTTTATGGGGCCTATTACGATCATGCAAGGTAGTGCCAGTATTACTGCTGTTTGTACACATTGCAGGCCTGCTTTCTGCAAGCTGGGTATTTAAAGCAGAGAATCTGCTGTACAAGTACATTGTGACATAGTACATCAGAATAAGAAACTATTTTGGGATTAATCAGTCTTGACCTATTTCTGTGCAAAAATTTAAACCATGTGCTTAAAGTTCAACCCAGCTGTTAAAAGGGTTGTGTAGGGGTGACTAGTGAGTGTACTGGAGCTCTGGAAGAAACCGAAAATGGTTAACATTGTTCTCCCGGCAAACAAAGCATTTTCCCTCCAGTACATGGACTGGGATCTAGTGTGCTGGCTGATAGTGAGAGTTTGAATAGGATTGATCAGCAATTGAATAGCCTTTTTATGAAGAAAATGCCATTCCGGTCTCCCACTTGTGCAAGTTGCATGACCAAAAGCCAAGGCAAAGCTCTGCTGAGGGTAAGGATCATATATGTAATGGGATCAAAATGCCTAAATTTGTGCTAGTCTCTGGCACTAGAGCATGGAGCAACATTCTCCAAGAAAAGGAAGCTTTTCAGACCACCTATAATTTGTTCATTCTTCGTAGTTAAGGTGGTTCTAAAGCCTTAAAGTGATACTAAAGCTTTATTTATTTTTTTAAATTAAAATAACAAACATGTTTTACCTGCTCTGTGCAATAGTTTTGCACAGAGCAGCCCTCATCCTCCTCTTCTGAGGTCCCCTGTTGGCGCTCCAGGCTCCTCCTCTTCAGGAAGTGCCCACATGGAAAGCTGCTTTCCATGGGAGCTCCCATGCGTGCTTGCTTCTGAGTCGCCCTGTCTGCGTCAAAGCATTTGCTTGACAATGGCTCCCACTGCTATCAGTCTGCCCAGGGAGGAGGAAGACAGTGGAGAGAGCTGTTGCTCTCGTGCACATCGCTGGATCGGGCTCAGGCAAGTGGGGGGGGGGGATTCTGCAGCACAGAAGGTTCTGTAGGTTTTGATCCTGCAGCTATAGAATGCATTAAGGTGGAAAGTGCTTCTATGCTCCAGAATCCCCCCCACCCCCCCTTATTCTTACCTGAGCTTGTTCCGATTCAGCAATGTGCACAAGAGCAGCAGCTCTCGACAGTTTTCTTCCTCCCTGGGAAGATTGATAGCAGCAAAAGCCATTGGCTCCCGCCTCTGTCAATCTCATGCTGTGCCAGGCAGGGCCGCCCACTCTGTCAATGGATGCAGGCAGTTTGGCTCGGCAGGCCCCTCGGAAAGCCTAAGAGGAGGAGCCTGGAACGCTGGCATGGGATCACAGAAGAGGATTTGGGCTAATCTGTGCGAAACCATTACACAGTGCTGGTAGGTATGACTGGTTTGTTTTACTAAAAAAATGAAGCTTTATTGCTTTAACAAGTTTTTCATTGTAAGTTCTATTCTGTATTCTAGTATGTAGAGTTGAGATGGGAAGGTACTGCTGGAGAACACAAAAAGAAGCAGCTGGGTTCCTTGGCCCACTAAACTACCTATGGGTGAAATCTTACCTTTGGTGGACTGATGCTAAAGCTGTATTGCATACTTTGGCTTGGCACTCCTACCTGCATACCGGTCATTGATCACTTTCTTGATGTGGCTTGCCAGGATATAAATTGCAGGATATTGTTTTGGGGAAAAAAGTGACGTAACGGCCCTGTAAGAAGAAAGTTATCAAAAAAAAATAAAAAAAAATGTAATTGTATTTTGGCAACTCAAACAATTTTTGTTATTTTTAAACTAAAGTTAGTAAGCTAACTTTAGGCTCCCCAGAGTCTGTTTTTGGATTGTTTAACAGAGATCTTCACTGGATAACTTTTTATAATTTTGGTGACAAAGTCCAGGCACCTTCAGACGCAAAGCACATTTTTTGCCTTTGCCCTGGTTGGATGCTGTTCTCGGATTTGTTCCCTCTGTTTCTGGCAGAGCTCTAATCATTCTTGCAATGTTTTGGCCATTGCGTTATTCGCAGACATCCATGTAGTCTGTTTTCTTTGGAATGCTTCTGGGACATCTACTAATAAATGTCATAGTTTATAAACGTCATCTTGCCATAGGGCTGTGACAGCATGGGACATGGGGACATGCATTATGAACCTACACATGTCTTTTTACAGAACATCTTTTTACATTTTAGCTGTCTCATGTACCAAGGAACTTGCAGCAGGGACTCCTGTGACACTTTAGCTACTCTTTGCTTTTTCTTTTTTTTTCTTTTTTAGGAAACCTGTCCTGAGAATTACATTTTGAATATAGAATAAATGCATATACAAAGTATAAACTTATATGATGTGAATTTGGAAACCCCAATAGTTCATGTCTAGGCATATAACTTGTTTTACTGTTTATAGAGGTGGTGGTCAGCTTGAAAATGTAGAAGGCCTCAAGTGTGACTCTTTACACGTCCAGAGGGCTGCACAAAATAGTAGCTTGTTTTTGTATTGTAAAGTGGTTTTAAAGCCGGGTGAATAAAAATCTATTTAAAAAAAAAAAAAAAAAATCTAAAGATCTAATTTCTTTTGATTTTTAAATCGGATTTAAAATCAATCACATTGTTTTGCAAATTTATGTACACTACAAACTGTATGATTAAATCGGTTCTGATATCGCTGTTCTAACTTGATAGCTTGATCTAAATCGGGAATCTTCATTTTGTTTGCAAATATTAAAGATTCTAACTACCAGCAAGAATAAGTCCTTACAGTTAAAGAGCACCTGTCATTTCAGATCCATCATGGCAGCGCCTGTTAGCGTGCATCCACTCACCATCCGCCGCCGCGTCCCTCATCTTGTTGTGTCACTGCTGCATCACCAGCCATCCCATTAAAGTGAGTGACTGTCGGTGAGTTAACAGCGGGTCAGATGACAGTTGCTCTTTAAAAAATATGATTTAAATCGCATTGATTTTAAATCAAGCCTTTTTACTACTGATTTAAATCAAATTCACCCTGTTGTAAATCCTGTTTTTCAATTTAAAATAATAAAACCTGTTATGCTTACATGCTCTGTGCAATGTTATCGCACAGAGCAGCCCATTACCACCTCCTCTGGGGTGTGTTGCCAAACCAGGCCATGTGCATCCATAGACGCACATAGGCAAGTCAGCCCCACCCCCTCAGTTTAATGTCCCCCAGCTGCCAGTGTGAAAGAGCCCTTAGTACTTGTGGTTATTATTATTATTATTATTATTATTATTATTGTTGTTGTTTTTTTTTATTTTTTTTGTGTGTGGCCTGGACTGTGATCATCCTTTAGGGAACATCCTTCATGCGTAATGTAACTTCTCCTAGATCTTGGCGTGAAACTTTTTATACTATTTTCTAATTTATTTTTTTTTTTCCCTCTCCAGCTTCCTGACAGATACAGACGTCAATCCTTGGGAGTGTCACGATGACGGAGCATGGCATAAAGTGGTCTTGCGAATATTGTACTTATGAGAATTGGCCGTCTGCTATCAAGTGTACCATGTGTCGTGCTCAGAGACCCAGTGGTGCTATCATCACAGAGGAGCCCTTTAAAAGTAGCAGTTCTAATGTGGGTACCATAGAGAGAAGTGGTGGGAGTCCCTTAATTTGCCCAGATTCCAGTGCCCGGCCACGTGTGAAGTCCTCATTTAGCATGGAAAATAGCAGTAAGTGGTCCTGTCACTTGTGCACCTACCTGAACTGGCCCAGAGCCATCCGATGCACTCAGTGTTTGTCACAGCGTAGGACACGTAGCCCAACAGAATCTCCCCAATCCTCCGGATCAGGGTTGAGGTCTATACCTGGCCCCATTGACCCATGTGAGGAATACAACGACCGCAATAAACTGAATATTAAAGGTCAACATTGGATTTGCTCTGCTTGCACATATGAGAACTCTGCCAAAGCAAAGAAATGTGTCGTGTGCGATCATCCTACTCCAAACAACATGGACGCTATAGAGCTGGCTGACACCGATAAGGCTTCCTCCATTATTAACGAGCAGGACAGAGCTCGCTGGAGAGGGGGCTGCAGTAGTGGCAACGGCCAGCGCCGTTCTCCACCCATGTCTAAACGGGATTCTGAGATGGACTTCCAAAGAATTGAACTGGCTGGGGCAGTGGGCAGCAAGGATGAGCTGGAACTGGACCTCAAAAAGTTAAAGCAAATCAAAAATCGTATGAGGAAGACTGACTGGCTGTTTCTGAATGCGTGTGTGGGTAAGTGGTTTTCTCTTGGGCATATTTTTAACAATCCACTAATGTGATAAACCCATTGAGTGTAAAGTGCTCTAAACTATAGACAACATGCGATTATTTCCATGTTAAAGGGCTAATCCATGCAATGTCCCTTCATTTTGTGTACGAGTCGAATCATCCACCTGCTTGTATCTCCCGGGGACCCCATCAGAGAGGCGTCTGCACATGAGCTCACAGCTCCGCTTATCTGTAGGCCTTATGGGACTCTGCAGCTCCATCTATTGGTTTTTATTTTTTTAACTGCTTGCAACCCTGCTTGTACTGTGAGCGGGCAGCATCTCCAGGCTGGGTGACTTGCCTGTATGTCGCAGCCTTTTGACATGGAACTTTATAGATCAGCAACTCCTATCTTCATATGGTTCCAAATTATTAACTACTGCAGAAGGCAACAGACACAAACGATACTCCGCATCTTTCCAAATAACTGTTTTGCTTTATTATGACGCAATTGAAGGTTTTTATACACATGATTACGTAGGTATCACATTAATATTACAGTTATACGCTTATGGTAACAAGGGGCGTAACATAGGCAGGCTAATTCTAATCGGGACTTGAAAAAAATGCAAACATGTAACGAAAACATTATTAGTGCCGTGTGCACAATGAGGGCAGCGTGCAATACATACAAAATAGAATACAATTATATACAGAACTTACAAATTTCCTTTACACTTTCTTCTAGGTTCAGTTGATTGGACACAGAACAAGTTTGGCAGGTGATTTTGGCTGAAGTCAGCTGATCTGCTGTGGCCAATCACACAGAGTTCTGTGTTTGCAGAAACGCAGAACTGTGTATTGCAAACAGCGATCTGGCTGTTTTCAGAAAGAAAAAAACGGTAAAGTAAAAGCAGCACGCAATACATACATTGTTAGGCACACAGTTAACCCTTTGCAACTAGATGTCGTCAGTACAGTGACAGTGTACAGTATTAGCACTGATCACTGTATTACTGTCATTATTGATGTCCCTGTACCTCCCAACCAACGTCAGCTGGCCAACCACACTATGCTAGTCCCACTGTAATTAGCTGATCATTACCAGTATAGCATCATAGCTGTGTAAATTCCAGTGTGTATATATACATAGTTTGTGGACTTTCTCCCAAACCAATTAATATGCACTTATTGAGATTTTTATTTTTACCAAAGACATGTAGCAGAATAGATTTTGGCCTAAATTTATGAATTCTTATTTATTTTTTGGATAGATTTTAAAGTAGAACTTTTTTTTAAATTTTGGGTTTTTTTTCGTTTTTGGATAAAAAAAAAAAACCCAGTGGTGGTCAAATGCCACCAAAAGTAAGCTTTATTTGTGTGAAAAAATGATAAAAATTTAATATCCATACAGTGTTGCATTACCGCACAATTGTCAAAGTAGCGTAGTGCTGAATGGCAAAAAATGCTCTGGTCATGAAGGGGGTAAAACCATCTGGAGCTCGTTCCTGAAAGTACAGAAAGCTTCCATGATCGGGCTTTCCCAAGACTTGAGCTCTGAATTAAAGAGCTCTGTAAATGTTTAACCCCTTCAATACAGGGCACTTTTACCCCATTCCTGCCCAGACCAATTTTCAGCTTTCAGGGCTGTCACACTTTGACAATTGCGCCGTCTTGCAACGCTTCAACCCTATGACATTTTTATAATTTTTTCACACAAATAGATTATAAAATTTTGCAAATAATCTTTCTTCATAAATTTAGGCCAAACTGTATTCTGCTACATTTCCTTGGTGAAAATAACCCAAATCAATGTATATTTAGTCTGTAGGAAAGTAGTCCACAAACTATGGTGTGTGTATAGATAGATATAGATCTCTGAAAATTGATCAATCCTGATGTACTGACACCCTTTATCATTTCGTGAGGTCTGAAAATGGCAGAACAGTACACATATCCCCCAAATAACCCCTTTTTGGAAAGTAGGCAGTCCAAGGTATTTAGTGAGAGGTATGGCTTGTAATTTTTTGTCACAATTTTTTTGAAAAAAAGACTAATGTTTTGTTTTTGTTTGTTTGTTTTTTTTTTTTACCACGGGCCAGAGCAAAACAGTGTTACCATAGTAACATTTTACTACTCTGGGGAAGTGATCATTATGATTGTCTTATACCAGTGAGTTTCACTGGTATCGACAAGCATTTTTACTAAATGAAATGGATTCATTCAGTGTTTACTATTTTGTGGTTAGCTGTGATTTGCTAGGGCCAATCACATGGTACCGATGGGCTGTGATTGGCCCAGTCTGTACCATGTGACCAATCGCAGAGATCGACACAATAGTACACAATGAATAGCATGAGTGAAAGTGATTCATTGTGTACCATTTTCTGCTGTGATTGGTCACATCGCTCACATGGCAGCGGCTGGTACACTGATCAGTCACCAGTCAGTGCTATATATATATATATATATATATATATATATATATATATATATATATATATATATATATATATATATATATATATATATATATATATATATATATAGGTTAGTTGATACCTTCTTGGGCTCTATGCCTGTGCCACACTGTTATAGTTACAAGCTATCCTATGGACTCTTCCTCCCTAGGTTATGGGGAAGATAAGAAGGAGAAGGTGTTCTGTGTATGTGTGTGTATATATATATAGATAGATATAGATAAAATTATTTTAATGGTATATTTAACAGGTCAAAAGGGATCAAATTAGAAGGTTTTACACTACCTCTCCCTGCACTCCCCACCCCCTGCTGCTCCAGCTTTCATTCAGCTAGCATTAAGGGCAGCAATGCAGTACCCTCCCCAATTCAGTCAATTAGATTTGTTTCCTTAGGCTCGCTATACATTAGATTTCTCTTGCTCGGTTTGCAGACTGAACAAGTTGATTTGAATAGATTTCTCAGTTCAGCATGTATGGAGGAAAGTGAACTTCCGGCTATTGTATCAAGCTGCCACAACTGCTTGAGGACTCTGAACAGTGACGGCATCTGATGGCCCCCTGGGTTTTGCTGACGGGGTCACCCACAGCTTAAATTCTGTCTGATTCAGGAGGAATCCTCCAAGATATGAGCCATGCATAACCTCTACTCCTGTGGTGTGTTCTTCACAGCCCCACACACCGCACTCCTCTCCTACTGTCACAGTATTGAAACTGTATTTCACCAAGACAAACTTTCTCTTCATTCAGCTAATTCTGTTCAGCTATTAAACAGTGCTAAGCAGTGAGAGTTTTCTGTGGTGAAATCTGATCTGAATGCTGTCAGAACAGAGCCGTCCGTTTTATTTATGTATGAGTGCAAGACTGAGAGATTTCTCCAACAGGAGCAAGAAACCTTCTGTGCTTATCTGATGTGCTTATTATAGGATAACACTGCAGTTTTCCTTTGTACAGCAGGATGCTGCAGACATGGTAGGAGTTTTTTTTTTTTTTGCTCTTCGGTTGCTGACCTTGGCCTACAGTCCCACCCCACACTAACGTGGATAGGGCACTCTACATGTACAGTGAGACACATGGGTTCCCTGACAGCTTCATTCACTGGCTTCAGCTATGGATACTTCTAAAGGAGACCCTGTGATGATGTTGCAGGATCTTGTATTAGAATGGCTCCATAATGCTGCAAAATTGGAAAAAACCCTTTTTCATTCTAATGACCTCAGCCCCTCCCCTCCACATCAGTCCTCAGCCTGTCCCCCCTCCCTCTCTCTCTCCACATCAGTCCTCAGCCCGTCCCCTCCCTCCCTCTCCACATCAGTCCTCAGCCCGTCCCCTCCCTCCCTCTCCACATCAGTCCTCAGCCCGTCCCCTCCCTCCCTCTCCACATCAGTCCTCAGCCCGTCCCCTCCCTCCCTCTCCACATCAGTCCTCAGCCCGTCCCCTCCCTCCCTCTCCACATCAGTCCTCAGCCTGTCCCCCCTCCCTCCCTCTGCACATCAGTCCTCAGCTCGCCCCCTCCCCCTCCACATCAGTCCTCAGTTCGCCCCCCTCCCTTCCTCTCCACATCAGTCCTCAGCTCGCCTCCCTCCCTTCCTCCCTCTCCACATCAGTCCTCAGTTCGCCCCCCTCCCTTTCTCTCCACATCAGTCCTCAGCTCGCCCCCCTCCCTTCCTCCCTCTCCACATCAGTCCTCAGTTCGCCCCCTCCCCTTCCTCCCTCTCCACATCAGTCCTCAGTTCGCCCCCTCCCTTTCTCTCCACATCAGTCCTCAGCTCGCCCCCCTCCCTTCCTCCCTCTCCACATCAGTCCTCAGTTCGCCCCCCTCCCTTCCTCCCTCTCCACATCAGTCCTCAGTTCGCCCCCCTCCCTTCCTCCCTCTCCACATCAGTCCTCAGTTCGCCCCCCTCCCTTCCTCCCTCTCCACATCAGTCCTCAGTTCGCCCCCCTCCTCCTCCCTCTCCACATCAGTCCTCAGTTCGCCCCCCTCCCTCCCTCCCTCTCCACATCAGTCCTCAGCTCGCCTCCCTCCCTCCCTCCCTCTCCACATCAGTCCTCAGTTCGCCCCCTCCCTTCCTCTCCACATCAGTCCTCAGCTCGCCCCCCTCCCTTCCTCTCCACATCAGTCCTCAGTTCGCCCCCCTCCCTTCCTCTCCCACATCAGTCCTCAGTTTGCCCCCCTTCCTCCCTCTCCACATCAGTCCTCAGTTTGCCCCCCTTCCTCCCTCTCCACATCAGTCCTCAGTTTGCCCCCCTTCCTCCCCTCTCCACATCAGTCCTCAGTTTGCCCCCCTTCCTCCCTCTCCACATCAGTCCTCAGTTCGCCCCCTCCCTTCCTCCCTCTCCACATCAGTCCTCAGTTCGCCCCCTCCCTCCCTCTCCACATCAGTCCTCAGTTCGCCCCCTCCCTCCCTCTCCCCATCAGTCCTCAGCCCGTCCCCCCTCCCTCCCTCTCTACATCAGTCCTCAGCCTGCCCCTTCCCTCTCCCCATCAGTCCTCAGCCCGCAACCCCCTCCCTTCCTCTCCACATCAGCCCTTAGCCCTGGGTATGGGTAAAACAAAGACCGATCTAAGGGCAAAAGGCACAGCATGTCTGGATGTAGGGCGGGAGCGGCAAGATGGTGATTGGTTGCTAGGACCGCCCTTCATCCCTAGCAACCCAATCGCTTGGTTGTTAATCTTGGGCAGCTCCCGCTCTCCATCCAGAACTGTCCTGCCTCCCGCTGTTGGTTCGGTGAGGATTACAGATTGACTGCTTTGGAAGAAAAGGCTCCTAAATGATGGACTGTGGCGGTCTGAACGGGACCGTGACCCGGTCC